>ML685816.1:7818311-7845003 GCA_007922175.1 Pelusios castaneus | reverse complement strand
TGTTAGTCTTTAAAAGTGCCACAAGACTCTTTTGTCTTTCTACAATAGACTAACACGGCTACCCCTTTGGAATTATTTCATACAGTAATTGCAATAACACTCATGTTGCTGAGTGTCTCCCTTTTTTTAATCTAACTTTAACAGTATTGGCAACACTTGTTTCCACTTATAGTCACAAAACCATCTTGGGACCTGATCCTGCAGTTCTGACTCAAGTGAACTAATTGACTCCCAATGACGTTGAATCAGATCCTGCAAGGTGCTGAACACTTTCATGTCCCTAGCTACTTCACATATCAAGCAAAGTTATTCTAAGCGGCATCCAGCGGATCTTTAGACTCCCTTTCAGTAGGCAATGTCTGAGGTTCTCTGCCAATGTCCCCTTCTGGGACCCTGATTTTGAAACTTTGACTTACACCCATTTCCTGGTCTAATATTTGCTGTCTAATCATTAGAACTTTAAAAGATGCACAGAGTGCTCTGACAATTTGTAAAGAAAGCAGAAATATAATCAAGCAAATTCACCCCCGTACGCAAGGCTAGCACATGACCCAGGCACAACTTAATCTCTATTTTAAAGGTTTAATTAGTGCATAAACTCAGTATAAAGGTGATTTTTTCCCATTCTATGCATATGAAAAGCAGTTAATGAATGAATGAATGAATGAATGAATGAATGAATGAAGTAGCCACTTTTCAAATATTATATTTGAAAAACAAAAGTTACAATATCAAAAACTGCAAGGCTATATTGATTAACTACCATGAAACCTGAATTAAACCACCATTCAATGGATGACAAAAAGTGGTCCAACTTTAGGTTGGTGATTATTTAAGGAAGATGATTAAGAAATTTGTTTGATAAACTGAATGGGATCCTATAAAAGATTAGATCAGAATGATCTGATACTAATTATTTATTTTATTTTATTTTATTTTATTGTTTCTAAAACACTTGAAATCCAGAATTTAAATATTTTTGTATTTATTACCTCTCGAAATACAAATACTTTTCAATGTGATTTTCAGCAAGTAAAATGTCACTTGCAGCTGGAACTTTGCCTACCAGTTGGCAACATAAATCATGTACAGTTTATTAGGCCAGATCTTTTTCTCCCATGGTGAAGCCTACAGAAAATAAATGTTGGAAGATGAAATTGCTTAGAGAAACTCCCCACATTGTCTTTTTGAGAGCATGCAGTTTGCTCACTCCACGGGAAAGGCTGTGAGGCTTCCCACCAACCTGGGGAGCTAGGCGTATTGTGGGGGATCTAAGCAATTCATGCAAGGCCGTGTGCCTCCTCATTGGTTTCTGTGAGCTGTCAGGGTCTCTCCTTAGCTGTAGTTGACCACGGGATCTATTGGGGTGTTCCACAGAAAAGTTAGTATGGCTGTAACATGTATTATCTTTTCTGGGTGTGTTTTGCAGGGACAGAGAGGAAACAATATTGTCCCACACACTAAGTCCTACCCCCTCCCCACTCCTCTTTTTCTTGCCATCCAGTCTCCACTTCCTCCTCCAACATGAACTCTGTATCATCAAAAAGATCTCCATGGGGATCTGGAGGATGGGGGAATCCTTCCACAAGACAGCTGACTCCACTTCTAATTACCTGTGAGATACCTTCACAGAGGGATCAGTTCTGAGCTTGGATCTCAGGTGGATGATTCAGCCATTGTATCTGACTATTTGGCATTTCAGCATACAAACAAAAGGAATAGACAGAACAATGCAAAGTGTAGAATCTCTTGTACACGAACTTGTCCCAGATTCTGCACTTACATGTGTGCTTAGCTTAATCTTTGTGTGGATTTGCAAAGTCAAGCCCTTTGTGCATATATACCATGTCCCACATGGGCACCAAATGATATGATTCTTATTACAGATAATTTAACATTATAAAATTCTTGGCAATATCTTGGAGTGGATATTTAACAACGGCAGGCTTTCACTCCAGGAAAAATTCTCTGCTTCTGTGAATTCAAAATCAGTAGTCATGCCAGTTTGCAACAGCAGATATGTCCCATATATATTGCATACAGCTTTAGAGATGACTGAAAATGTTGCTAGTTTGTAATAAAAAAAAAAAACCCTGCTAGGGTTGTTGTTTTTCAACTCACAGCAAATTTTTACAACCTAGTTATGAACTCCTGGAAAAAACAGATTCTTCATGGAACTCCTGATTCTCTTTTAATAAAGTAATGTTAATGTGCTGCTGTATCCCATGGCTCATTGCCTAATAGCTTTTTTAACAAACAACTTGCTCAACAAACTGTATGTGGAAACAGTTCTAGAAAAACATTCTGCTTTTGTGATATAACATAAATATTGTTGTGGTCCCTGGAACCTCATGTCCTCACAAAGTACAAGGATTTTCTTTTTCCCCTGCTCCCACTGGAATTAATGGGTGCTTTTTATCTTTGGCAATGTCTACACTTGCTAAAATTAGTTAGAATTAGTTAGTTCGAACTAACTAATTCAAACTAATTTTAGTTAGTTCGAATTAGCTTAATTCGAACTAGAAAAAGTTAGTTTGAACTAAGCAAGTGCCATTCATGGCTCTTGCTTAGTTCGAATTAGCGATCCCTGTTCATTTCAATGGCCGGTTAGTTCGAACTAAGAAATTAGTTCGAATTAACATGGCCACATTGGCTAATTTGAACTAGTTAGTTCGAATTAAAGCCTTAATTCTGAAGCCCTATTCGAATTTATTAGTTTGAATTTAGGAAGCCCTTAATTCGAACTAACTAAAGCCTAGTGTAGCCATGGCTTTAGTTAGCTCGAATTAAGCCTCCTTAATTCGAACTAACTTGCCAGTGTAGACATATGATTCTAATGAGAACAAGATCAGCTGTCAACTTTTCATTTCTTATAAACTAGTCATCTTTGCTAATTTTTCATATCAGGTTCTTTTTTTAGGAAGCTTTTCTTTTCTGGAACTTTACAGAAATTGTGTTCATTTCTATGTCTTTTATTATCTGATGAATTAGTTTTTAAATGTCAATTACAATTAGGGGAGTGCTCATTCTTTTATGTGTAATTGATTGATGGTGTATATGAAACTAGCCATTTAATAAATATTAGAACATGTTTAACATAGTCCCATAAACAAGCACAAGTACGGAGTAACCAATGGTGATGTGGAGTTGTCAGATCCATGTTGAACAGTGTCATCATGTACGTTACGTGACATGACACAGCAAGGTTGTCTCCACTTTGAATTTATGAGGGAAGAAGAGAATAACAGAGAGAAGAAACTTGTTTAGGAAGGTTTTTTTAATTGTACACAGGATAAATCCTGCTAAATTAAAAAAGCAAATGTTCTGTTACAGGCATTTGGAAAACTCCTGGCCACACTGAGGTCAAGGGAAATTTGGCCACTGGCATCAAAGGAGACTGTTTTTCATCTGAAATCTACAGTTTCTTCCCTAGTAATGTCTACTGCAGGCCTCTGAATCCTCACTGACTGAGTGACAATAGGAATAGCCGTTCCAAAATACAGTATGTACAAATTTATCCCTGTCACACATATTTTAAGAAATCATCTTGAGATTTCATTCTGTCTTGCTAAAATGGCCATTTACTATCTTCATCAGATCAAAACTACCTCTTCCCAAAAGAACCCCTCTTCCTGTGCCCCAGAGTAATGGATTCCAACATACCCCCTTCCTTTCTCATTTAGAGACTCATTGATAGTGAACAAAGATAGATCTAACACTCCTCATGCTTTTCTCACTGGATTCTCCATTCCCTTCACCCTCCATTCCTACCACCGCATAGGTGCTATGGTATTATAGGCTCTGTAAAATTAAGTATAAGTAAAGTCGTGGATACCTTCCTTGCCCTACTGTTAGTCAGTCAGTGAGGATTCAGAGCCTGTAGCGAACATTACTGTACCTGACGGTAGGTCTCTGGCCAGCTAAGCTTCCAAATTAGTGGGGGGAGAAAGGAAGAGGTGAAAAATACATACATTGTTCATGTGCCACAAGAAGTATCATGTCATTTTCATTAGTTGCAATAATACTTTCACACAGGTACTCCAGTGTATTAAAACAGTCTCAGTCCTTCCTATTCTACTAGACTCTACACATGCTTTACCCTCTGAGCAGAAACCATTAGGATTTCATAGGCATAATTTCCAGAAGGGTAGCTGTGTTAGTCTAGTTCAGCAAAACAAACAAGGAGTCCTGTGGTTCTATGTCTACACTTACTAAAATTAGTTCGAATTAGTTAGTAATTAACTTAATTCGGACTAGAAAAAATTAGTTCGAACTAAGCAAGTGCCATTCATGGCACTTGCTTAGTTCGAATTAGCGATTTGCATTGAATTCAATGGGCTGGTTAGTTCAAACTCAGCAATTAGTTTGAACTAACATGGTCACATTGGTTAATTCAAACTAACTAGTTCGAATTAACCCTTACTTCGAATAGCCTATTCGAATGTATTAGTTCGAATTAAGGAAGCCCTTAATTCGAACTAATTAAAGCCTAGTGTAGCCACGGCTTTAGTTAGTTCAAATTAAGCTTCCTTAATCCGAATTAATTTGCCAGTATAGACATAGCCTTAAAGACTAACACATTTATTATCTTCCAAAGGGGTAGCCGTGTTAGTCTATTGTAGAAAGACAACAGAGTCTTGTGGTGCCACAAGACTCTGTTGTACATTTATTATCTTGTGAGTTTTCGTGGAAGAAAATCTCATTTCATCAGATGCTTTAAAGATGTAAATTCCCCATATTCAAAGCGACTGATGCAGTGGGATTTTCTCTCACGAAAGCTCATGCAATAAATACATTTGTTAGTCTTTAAAAGTGCCACAGGACTCCTTGTTTGTTTTTCATAGGCATGTGGTGTCTGGCTACAGCTTCAATGGGACTGCACATGGGTGTAAAGTTATTTAAGCATTGGAGGGCCTGGAGATCATGAGCTGCAACATTTGCAGCAATTTGCCATCAACTTTGTTTGGGGGTGTGGAGGGGAGACTGAGTTGGGGGCTGGATTACAAAAACGCTGATCAACTGTTGAGCTCCTACTGCCTGTGCTGTGTGGCCATAGGATGCTCATGCAATTCGAGTAGTGCATTGCAACACAGTGTCCCCTAGATGTCTCTGTGCTCGGCTAAGGCCTGAAACATGATGAGACGAAAACAATTGCAAGGACACAGATGTAGGGACGGAAAAGCCTAGACTTCCTCTTTACGCGTCCTCTGATTGGCTTGTGAAGGTTATGAAACCCTTGAATAGGAGCTACAACCTTGCAGCAAACTTATAGGAGGCAGAAAAAAAAACTTGCTTCAGTGTCTGTACACAGCAGAGAAGGGACCGGCCCAACATGAAATCAGCCTTTTTTTTGCTCACTGCGTTGGTAGCCTTGACAGCCTATTATGTGTATCTGCCCTTACCCAGCACAGTGTCGGATCCCTGGAAGCTCATGCTGCTGGATGCCACTTTCAGGGCAACCCAGCAAATGGTAAGATTGATCCATGCAATTTTATTCTCTCTTCACCCTCCCCCGCCGCCTGTGCACACCCCTTTGATTTCTCTCCGTGGCAGTCAGCTGAGGAAATGTCATGTATCCAAGGCTTAATTTTCAGAGAGCAGAGACGCCTCAGTCTTTTGCAACAGCTGCTACCGCCAAGGCACCCCCGAGCGTGTTGGCAGATATTAGCTGTAAATGTATCTCCTCTTGATTGCTTTAAAGCACCATGCTATTGCTAATGCACGATTCATTCTGTCAGATAGCTCTCCACGTCTCGCATGAATCGGCTTGGTTGATTTCCAGCAGCGAACGTTCCCATTTCCCCCCCTTGCTTTTTCATTCAATGAATGAAACCCCTTTCTGGCGGCTCTTTTCCAATAGTGAATGGAGGAGTGGACGGTGGCTGATGGACTCTCGGCAGAGAATCTAGGGACAGACCCGGATCTCTCTGTCTCTCTCACACACACGCTCTGTCTCCCATCAGCTGGCAGGAAAATGCCCCCCCCCCCCCGCCAATCCACTTTAAAAGCCCGATCCTTATTTTGTTTACTAGGCTGCCTTTGTGATAATCGGGAGCCCGCTCGGAGCCAAGGCTCTTCCCACTGCTTAGCTGACACAAACTCAAAACTCCTACCCCCTGACTCATTTGATAGTAGGAAGTGATGGGCTGACTCCATCGTAGAAACTGCAAGCATTTTGTAGTGCCTAGTCAAGGCAGGAAAGGAGAACAGGTAACCTGACTGCAGTCCTAGAGAGTTTCTGCATGCCAGAGCCAAAAGGGGCTTTTGATCGCTACTTTACTCAATTCCACTCCCAGATCCATCAGCAAATAAGGCTTTGGGAATTTCAGGTGCAATGTCTTTCCTTCTCTAGGTAAACACACTAGACCAGGGGCCAGCAACCCAAAAGATCAGAAGAGCCATTTTAAAAAATTCCTTCAATAACAAGTCTTTTGAGAGCCGCAATGGGTGTAGCCTCCTGCTGGGGTGTGGGGAGAGCTGGGCCTGTAGCGTCACTTACCGAGTATTTTCCCGTTCTGAGACCGTTCCAGTTCCTGACAATGTCGTCTTTGCTGGCCCCCCCGCACATTGTGAGACCCTGCCTCAGGGTCCCCTGGCAGGGGGCGGGGGAGATCCTGGAACAAGAAGCAGGCCCCTGCACTCGCAGGGTCCCATGGTGGTGGTGGGGAGCCCAGAGCCGGGGTGTGGGCTGCCCACAGGGTCACCGGTGGCTGGGGGAGCCCAGACCTGCAAGGGGGCAGCTAAAGAGCCACATGCAACTTGGAAGGCAGAGGTTGCAGACCCTGCACTAGGCTATCACGATGCCAGAGCCAGCAGTTGCTTGTTCTGTCCTGATTATTAGAAAAAACACTACCATAGTCTCTACATTTTTCATCAAGCCGCCATCCACTTTTTTTGTTTCCTGGCTTGAGGATGGAGATCTTTTGTATGCAGTTTATTACAGGTTGCCTTCTCTGCACTGGAATGCTTATCCTAGCACTTTACCCATCATGTTCTGGGAAGAATATAGGATGCAATTGATTGAGAGCAAAGATAAGTGCTTTTAACTCACATAAAATTAGTATTTGGTTTTGCTCTAAAACACGGGAGTCTACCTTTGTACACTGTATGTGTTGTACTGTGTTTTGCAGATGTTTCTATGGCTCACTAACCTTTTCCCTCCTTTTCATTTTGTTCTGGTGTTTTCTTGGTGACATCATATAGACCAGAGATTACAAAACAGTTCACATGAGGGTTCTGGAGGAACTTAATTCCTCTTCTGCTAGTACAGACTGATCGTTTTATAGGGATTGGCCATCAGTCCTCATGTCACCCTGCTACATATGCGCAGGTACACTTTAAACACTATTTTTACCAGTAGTGTTTCATTGTATAAAATAGCATATATGGAAAAAACACTTTTTAGAACACCAATTTATAGAATTTTTAAAAAGGAAAGTACATGTCTCAGCTTTTCTCTAGTGATCAAGACAACCATTTTGATAAGTTTATGGGGAATGAGTTGAAAAATGTTTTTTCCTCACACATCCTTGTAATAATAGATGATATATTTCATTGACCAAACAACCTGAAAATGTTCCATTCTTCAACAGAAGATAAGGCTGCTCAGAACCTTATAGGGTTGAGCCCATTCAGTTGTTCTTTATTAGCATTTGAAGCAGTTGGATTGTAAGCATCCACCATAGTCAATTCACAGATTTTTAAAGTGCCACAGGACTCTGTTGTCTTTCTACAATAGACTAACACGGCTACCCCTTTGGAATTTGACAGCATATCTTCTAGTACGACATCTGCTCGAGTTAATCAGCCATTGCGTACATGTTATTATTAGTGTATAAACTCCATATGTCTCCACCATATTATTTATTTATGTAGTACCAAAGGTACTAATACATATAAGACAAAATAATAATGCATGTAATATATAATACATAAAGCACCACACTGGGTAAAACAACAAAGAAACCCTTCTCACATGAGTTCACTTTCTAAAGAAAGGAACAAGTGAGTGCAATACAGAACGAATATGGAGTGGGGGTACAGTCTTCATAGACGGAACACATCACAGTCCACTTGAATCTTCAAGAGTCTGTTTTAAAGGGGAGAAGGGGAGAAAGTGCTTAGCAGGAATTAATTAGGAGGCTTTCCAAAGCTGGGTGACGGTATAGAATCAGGAAGGAGGGGCTGTCTTTAAAATGGGAGCCTGGAAGACCAAAAACTCACTGAGTGAGTAGCTGAAGTGACAACTTTAAAAGTCAAACACTGGCAGTTATTTTCAAAATCAGTTTTTATGCATACAGTAAAATGTATAAAGGTTACTTTCAGCAGAGCTAAATTTCCCCCTGCCTCCACACTGTTTATTACGACACTGAGTGGTTTTAGGTTTCTTTAAATGTGACCATTGAACTTTCACCTACTCCTCCTGAATGTATTTTCAGCTTGTTACTATTTATCACAATAATGTTCCATAGGGTTTGATTACAGACAGAAGTGATACTTTTCTGGTTAAATGTTCTGATTTTACAATCTCTGGAGTCCTTGTCTTTCTCCCAAGACCATGAACTTGACTTCACTTGCTGTTCATCATATAACTGTCCTCTCAGCTATTCTAAAGGCATCTTACTGAAACAACTTTACAAAGACTGTGCGACAGTTAAACATTACGGTTTCTTGGTGGGAATGATATTTCTTCTTTCTAAATATATTAATAAACACTAGCAATACAAAATGCAAGTCCCCGTCAGAGGTTTAAAATGTACTAACTGCAATACCTTGCATTGCTGTACAGCCCTTTAACACAATGGATCCCAAAGTATGTTACAAGCCCATGGCTTGATCCTCCAAGGTGCTGAGCACTCTGGCCTTGAACCAGCAATTCAAGTAGATGGGTAATAATAATGACACCCATCTCTTATCATCAGTAGATCTCAAAGAGTATGATGACTAGCAATTTAGGTCAACTTAAGGACCCCCACACCAGGAACATATTGCCAGTCGAGAGTGAAAAAGAGGCAGAAACACCCTTGCACACACACACAGATGGTGACCTATATCACAGTCAGGTGCTCTAAGGCTATGTCTACACTTGTTAATTTAGGTCAACTTTAGCTATGTCGACTTAACACAGTCGACTTTAAGTTGACTTTGTTAAGTCGACTTAGCATGTCCACACTCAAATTTAAAGTCGACTTAGGGGGGACCTTACAAAGTCAACCTAGAGCGTTCACACTGAATGCCTAGGTCGACTTCTAGGGGCTAGGGGGACCTTGGGCAGGTCCACAGTGGCAGGGGGGCACCCTTTGCCAAGTGCCAGGGGGCTCAGCCTTTGCCCCATTGTACCTGGGTACAATGGGGCAAAGGGGGACAGGGACCCTGACAGGGCATAGGGGCAGGGTGGGCAGGGCTCTGCCCTGCCCTGTGTGGGGGCATGCCAGGCTCTCCTTGTGCCACCCCCCCCCGGCAGGGAGGACAGTGGGGGAGTCCTGGAGAGCCATAAGTCGATTTAGAGTCAACTTAGGGCTACTCTGTGTCTACACTAGCTTAAGTCGACTTTAGAAAGTCGACTTAAGCTTAAAGTCAACTTTAAAGGAGGTTTAATAAAGTCAACTTAATTTTCCTTAAGTCGACTTAAGCAAGCTGCTTTAGTCAACTTAAGGAAAATGTAGTGTAGACGCACCCTAACATAGCAAGGCCAGTGAAATCATGGACTCAGGCAAAGATCAGGTCAGTCATTGCTTGCCTGTGTGAACTAAAAGTGAATGATCTGGGCAAGACTTCCTTGCTTTTTCTGCAGCAGCAGACCAGACAGAAAAACTGTTTCACAAAATTTCCTTGGCTACTTGTTTTTGGCTAAAGAGTAAACCTCACAGAACCAGCACAAGACTCCCTAAGGTCCGGATTGCAGCTTGAGTAAATCGGCACGCCACCACTGAAGTTGGTGCAACTAGATGTCAAAGCATTACATAATGTTCCTGAACTTCTTTGAACCTCAAAGAAAGCTTGGGGCAATTCTTTGATCCACACTGACTTTCTCTTCCCTAATATAATGTGTGGGAAAGAAACTGTCCAGCATTCAACCTTGAATTGTATTTTCCTAAGGCAGGAACAGATGTTGAACAGCATGATCTGAAATTCAGAGATACAAATTGTCTTGTGCATGCAGCGTTTCCAGAGCTTGAGTTGATACTTTTAGTATTCTTTTTTTTTTAATTTGGGGGGCAGCTCTTTTACAACACACAGAGCTGGTGTTCAGTCAATAAAACCATATAAATTGTAGAACTTGGCTTCCTGAAAAACAACCTCTTTCACAGTATGATAGGGCTACAGTTTAAAGCAGCTGTGTGGGAGGGCATCCTTTGTCAATATGTCTAAGCTTTGGAAGTGGATTCCCCCTCTTGGTCCACTGAGGCTAGGATCTGTAAAACTAGGCATACTTCAGACCTCTTTCCATAGGCATGTGTAGTGAAAGTAGTTTGGGATCCTTTTATACAGCAGCTGGATTAATGTTAATGCCTTGTATTTGTACTGAATATGGATGTTCTAAATTGTGTAATGTGCCAAAAGTAGATTAGATTTATGGCCCCAAAGAAATAAAACCTCTGTGGCCAGGAATCTGCAGTCATACAACAAATCCTTATTTCAGTGGGGTTGCTCTGAAATATTATTTATATTGTCATAGCACCTAGGAATCATGAACATGGACCTCATTGTGTTAGGTGCTGTACATACAACAAATAAAAAGATGGTCACTGTTCCCAGGCTTTTCCTCTCTGTATTTACAGGAATACTGTGCTGTTAAACTATCCATCCCCTGAAAACTTTGAACCTGTAGCCTGCAGTAACAGGAACCCAGGCTTACCACTGGAAAGTGCCCAGGGAAAATAACAGTGCAGAAATGTAGTAAATAAAAATTGACTGTTTGTTTTTGTGCTAATCAGCGAAATAGGGGCATGGTTTTATATAACTTTGAAAGGCTTTGATATCATTATCTGATGGGTGTTAAATTTTGTTGCCTGTTTAGTTACAGGTATTGTCTTTTGAAGAAAATTGCAAGGATATTTCATGCAACAAGGTACGCCTGTGAGTAACAAATGATTTCTCCTGCTCCTCAATTTCTCCCCAGTGCAACGTGGTTCACAGCCTAAGACTCAGCCATCACTTGAGAGTGCTGAATTATGTGATTGATACTTTTGACAAGTTGGAGCCCTCATCCTCTGAACACGTTAAGACAACGGACACCCTTTTTGATGGAGTGGAAGTCAGAATATTTGAACCTTCGCCAAAGCAGGACAAAACACTAAAACGCAGTGTCATTTACATCCATGGAGGAGGATGGGCTTTGGCAAGTGCAAGTATGTTTCTGTCATTAGACTGGCTTATCATTCTGTCAAGAGTGGATTATAGCAGGTTCAGAATTTTCAAAAGCTGTTTTTCCCATCCAGGAGCTGAGAGTTTCACTGTCAGAGACATATCGAAACCTAAAAAGAGCTGGACCCCGAATTTATAGGAACCATCTCAATTCTCAGAGTAATCCTGAAACAGAAAACAAGCGCTTGCTTTATCAGCACATGTCTGCATAAGAATCAGAAGCTTATTTTAAACACATACTGAAAAGAGAAAGAGTTATCATTTAAACTATGGGGGCTCCTTTATGACCGAAGTATAATGGAATTGGTGTAGATCACCATGGCCCCTGCGTTCCATGCTATGGAGGAAAGTAACCACTGAACACTTGATTAGGGACTGATGGCTACACTACGTGATATATTTTGCCTAGGCCCCAGGCAGCGGATTATCCTTCTGTATGAATCACCATATAGCTGGTTTAAAAGTTGAAGCTTTTCCTAAACATGTTCCCAAATTTTGACTGGCTTTAAGTGACATTTATCTGGAATGGTGTGCAACTGCCGGGGATAGCGGCAGCTAGAGGGAGATGGAGATCTGGCACTCTGCCTGGCCTACTCCTTTAAGAAACCAGTGCAGTTTTTAAACAGAAAATCATGGTTGTCTAGGGCCGGTGTTGACTTAGAATCTTGGGCTGCATCTACACTTGTAAATTAAGTCGACTTAAGCTTGCGTAAGTGGACTTAATTTAACCTGCGTCTACACTACAGTTTCCTTAAGTTGACTTAAGCAACTTGCTTAAGTCGACTTAAGGAAAATAAAGTCAACTTAATAAACATTAAGTTTACTTTATTAAACCTAGATTTAGTTTGACTTAGGGCTTAAGTCGACTCCCTAGAGTCGACTTAAGCCAGTGTAGACGTGGGGTAGCCCTAAGTCGAATTAGGGCTACCCCAGGACTGCACCAATGCCCTCCCAGCCAGGGGGGCACACGGGGAGCCTGCATTCCCCCCCAAAGGGCAAGGCAGAGCCCTGTCCACCCGGCCCCTATGCCCTGCCAGGGTCCCTGTCCCCCTTTGCCCCATTGTACTTATGTACAATGGGGCAAAGGCTGAGCCCCCTGGCAGTGGGCAAGGGGTGCCCCCCTGCCCCCGTGGACCTACCCTAGGTCCCCCTAACCCCTAGAAGTCGACCTAGGTGTCCAGTGTGGATGCTCTAGGTCGACTTTGTAAGTTCCCCCCAAAGTCGACTTAAAATTTAAGTGTAGACTCACTAAGTCGACTTAGCTAAAGTCGACTTAAATTTCCAAGTGTAGACATAGCCATAGAAAGTGGAAGGGACCATGAGGTCATTGAGTCCAATCCCCTGCACTCACGGCAAGGCGAGTATCATTTGTGCTAACAGTCAACCCTGAGTACAACAGATTTATTTATCGCATGAGCTTTCGTAGGAGAAAATCCCACGAAAGCTCATGCGATAAATAAATCTGTTAGTCTTTAAAAGTGCCACAGGACTCTGTTGTCTTTCTATAATAGACTAACACGGCTACCCCTTTGGAATCTGAGTACAACAGTAACTGTGGATCATCTCTCTGACATCAGTACTTGGTTTAATCCCATTTGTATTAAAATTTAGAAAAAAATATCATACCAGTATAGCATTTATGCAGATCTGAAATATATATCATACAGAATCAAGTGAGACCTCGGAGATCTAATACAAGACTAGAAAGTGTTTAGGAAGCAAAAGGGGACATGTCCCTTCACATATGGACATGTGTTTCCTGCGTTGACAGAAGTTAGAGATGGGCAAAGAAGTTATCTCCCTGAAAATTCAGGATTGTTTCCTAGAACTCATTGACACATGAGTTAGTGCAGCCTGACCTCTTGAAGAGATAAAGCAATCAATATTTTGCAGGAATTTCTCTTGAATGCAATACCAGTTACCCTAGTCGCTTAAAATGGAGCATGCATATAATCTATGCACATTCTAACTGTGTGTGTTAAATCACAGGACAGCCTGAGAATGGAGATGAACTTGGCCACAAAAGATTATTATGCTACCTGGATTCCCTTTAGTGAAATTTGTGGAGGACCACTACTTCATAATAGCTTAAAACATTAAGTCAACTTAATAAGGTTGAAAAGGGGCCACATCTACATTTGAAAAGTTAAGTCCACTTCTGTTAAGTCGATGTAATAAGGTCCACTTTAAGTTGACTTAAAGTCGACCTTATTAAGTCGACTTTATAAAGTAGACTTAACTTTTCAAGTGTAGACATAGCCTAAGTGACTATTATAATGTGAGGGGTTTGGGGGTTTGGTTTGTTTTTTTACAGGATCGAATATACATGTTTATTGTGTTTCTTATAAACCTAACCTTATACAGAGCTGTGTACAATATGTATATTATTGAAATTGACTGGTCTTTCTACCAACATTTGGTCCTTTTATTTTCAGGAACAAGCTTCTACAACAATCTCTGCAGGATCATGGCAGAATCTCTGGATGCTCTAATTGTCTCAATTGAGTGAGTAATCTATAATCAACAAAATCATGAAGTATTTAGAAATATGTGATTAGTTGCTTTTGTCTTGTCATTGTTACTTGTTTTAAAAGGTTTTCATTTAAAAAAAGTCTCTTTGGCAGGATTCTTTTTTCCCTCCTTCTAAATGACAATGGATTCGATTGGTATCTGAATACTTTTTATATAATAAAATAAAATAAAAGATAATGGCACCCTGAATTGTAAAAGACATTTAAAGGTAAATAGCAGAAGGGAGTGAAGGGGATCCACTTTAGCTGGAACTAAAAAGCCACAATCCTGCTTAACAGATGCATATGAGCAAATGAGTTGATTACCCTTGTGCATTAGTGCTTGCAGGATCCAGATCCCAATGCAAACAGCCACTATATACACACACATACCCCCATATACTTTGAAGGAAGAGGGAAATACCTGTGGCTCAATATCTCCATTCAGAGGGTGGGACTCTTGTGTCCCTCATTTTGGACCCTGTCATTGTGTTTCCCAGCTGGAGGCTGAGATTTGTGAGGCAGATTTGAACTAAGGATTGTTCTGGCCCTTTTAGAAACCAGACTTTAAGTTGTATTAAGGCATGGTGTAGAACCGCAACTGGCAGCTGATTTTTACCACTGTAGTTTAACCAAAACATGCAATGGAGAGTATTTCCTTCTGTGTCCTCCCTTCTGCCACAAACACAGACATTTGCTACATTGATCTGCCCTCACTCACACACTTCAAGTAAGTAAATCCATTTATTCATGTCTGAATACTGGAGGCCTTCACAATCCTTCGCTAATTTCATGCTGACCTTAGGGTGAACTGCTGCACACCATCCATCCATTTCCTCACTTGTCGTGGTCTGCTACAATGACCATTCCCTCCGTAATAATTTTCCCAAGGTTATTTCTATCTCTACACCTAATGTGTGCAAAGTACATAAGTTTGCATCTTTGATTTCTGGCACCAGGATCTGCTTCTCTCAAATAATATTTCTAACATGGGCATTTGTCTTTTTCTGTCCGCACATGGCAGTCGCCTGATGGTATGACAGAACCAAATCAGCTATGTAATGGTACAGTTATCCTGGAGATCAAGAGTGCAAAGGAGACAGACATTTCCGAGTGCAGACTATGGGTCAGACCATCAGCTGCTAGCCTGAAACAAAATTCGATATTTGGACTTGTCCAGAGTCAATGGTCATTATATAATTTCAGGTCCAGAATGGGTTTGAGTCGCTGGCACATGATCTCTAAGGGTGACCGGATGTCTCGCTTTTTATATAGACAGTCCTGTTATTTGGGCCCTTTCTTTATATAGGTACTTATTATCCTCCATGCCGTCTCAATTCTTCACACTTGCTATCCAGTCACCCTGGCACAGGTGAAGGAGGAGAACGATACCAACAAACGGAGTAAAATGAAAACTATTATGCTCAAAACCACCAAGCACACATTCTAAAAAGTCACTGTCGGGCTGCTCCATAGGAAACTGAGAAGATGTTTGAGCTGGTGGAAAACCGGTGGCGGGGGAGAGAATATCTTGGAGGTGGAAGACCGTAGGAGAGAATATAAGGAACTGAGCAGAGGGATTGATAGGCAGACTAGATGAGAGAAGGGCAAAATGTATGTAACATGAGCATTATGAAGAGTAATAATACAAAAGGTATGTTCACAACGGTCAAGTTTCTTACCGGCAGGTTTTCCCCCTGATACAACATGATAAAAGGACACGATGGCAGAGACCTCACGGAGGGTGATTGTATTAAACACAAGTGGAGAGATTACTGTGTCAATATGTGTGCCTCACCTGATTAGTGTGCCACATACTTGACACAAGTGCAAATCACTACACCAGCTGGAAGGCAGTGTAGAGGGGACTGCATAAGACAAACAAACCTCTAAACTGCTAAGTACATTAATGGGCCTCTCTAATAAACCAGAAGAGAGAAATCTGAGTGGATGCATTAAGCACTTTGTTTGATAAATGAAAATATTAAAGTTGACAGAAAAAGGGGAGGGGCAGTGATTGAATTAATGAAATTTACCAATTCTCATGATCAAATTGCAGCCTCATTATGCAGACTTGATTTTGCTGGTTAAATATTCGTTCCAATGTAGTTTAAGGGTAATTTTTTCCAGCTTCTTTGTATTGTCTCCTCCAATAAACACAAAAATAAAAGAAGAAGATGTTAGCTATTATAGACAAGTGTCTATCACAATATGAAATGTCCTTTATTATTCCTTTTCTTGTCTTATGATGCTGTAATTCTGCCCGTTTTGGTGAGCTGTTTCTCTTCTCTTTTCAATCATTATCCCTGTCAATCAAGACTTTTGTTCTCAGTTAGTGCAGTCTAATCTGATTTATCATTAGTTTAATTACACATCTTCTCACTTGCCTGTTGCATAACCAATCTGCTATCCAGTTGCAAATGGGGGTTCCTAAAGGCCTATCATGTTTTACTTTATCTGATGTAATACAGAGATTACTTTCTAAAGTCCAAACAGTTTTAAGAATCTGAAAAGCTTCATATTAATCTCAGTATTATGCCTGAAATTTGCTTTGCGCATTGCTGTTAGATGCAAAATTTGATAATTTCTCTTGGAACACACAGTCAGTAGCACATGGGAGTATGTCCTACTATGGCACATGTCGGTTTTATTCAAAGATGTGTGTTTCAGGGTGAATCCATTCTTAATGGATATAGAAGACAGCATTTAAGAGTGTTAGTCAATCCACCATATTATATTCAAGAGTAGTAAGCTGAAATCAAATTTTGTTGCATCCTAAGCAGACTGAAAGCCAAAGCCGTGTCTAGACTAGAATTTTAAAGGGTGTTGTTAGCTAGTGTGGACAAGGCACACTGCCTCTAATGTATGCTAAGCTGGTCGAGTTGAGGCCTCTCATGTTGGTTAGCACATGTCAGCTAACATTCTAACAATACACCTTTACATACTAAGCTATTCAAGGTTTAAGAGACCAAGAATTACAAAAACTGAGCCTACTGAGGAAGAAGTATAGCCTAGTGGCTAGATTACTGGAGTAGATTTCAAAAGACCTGGGTTCTATTCACAGCTGTGCCATTAGCCTGCTGAGTGACCCTAGGTAAGTTACTTCACCACTTTGTGCCCCAGTTTCTCTTCCTGTAAAATGGGGATAATGTTACTGACCTTTGTGAAGCACTTTGCTATCTACCAATGAAAAGCATTACATAATGGGGTAGGTATTTTCATTCTTGGTCACACTGGCATATGTTGCTCTTGCCAGATTGGCATGATAAATAAAAAGGAGGAGGTTGTGACGGTGCTTTTTAATCAGTTGCCCATCTAACAGGAGGGGGACTTTCCATGGAAAAAGCACAGTCAAAAGACTCAAACTGACTTGCAAGACTCAAATTAATCCTCCCGATTAATAGGTTCATGCAACAGAGAAAACATCAGAACCCAAAGAGAGCAAGACTCCTATTGCTCCAGCATTGAGGATGATGTAGTTTCCAGGCAGCATCCCACCCGTAGTATCATTCAGACACCACTATAGGAGTAAAACCAAGGTTGCAGGGGCCGTGAGATTTTTAAATATAATAGATCACTTTGGGAAGAGAGAACAAAGGCTGAATTATTAAGAGTATCTTTCTGAGGATGTTTTCTGCAACAGCCACAACTTTAGGAAATAATGTTCAAGGCTATTCTATTGGCTTCCTGAGCAGAAGAGTTGACAGTCTTTTTCTGTGGGTCTAAAATGTCAGGAAATGTTACATTTCCACCTGGTGCAGTTAGACACATTTATATTCCACCCCACCCATTGGCACAAGTTTACCTTGTACACTTGTGACAGTAGGAGGGATTATAATATAATATATTACCTTATAAACCCGTTGTACACAATACCATCATTCCAGTTTGGCTCACAAGTTGGGAGAAAACAAATGCTGTCTTCTGCCTGAGCTTCTACTCAGAAACAACTGGTCAGAAAGAACATTTCTATACTTCTGTTAAATGAAGCTGAAAACGTCAGGTGTATGGGAAACAGTTTTTTCCTGTTCTGGGAAGGTTTCAACGTATTGAAAAGCTTCAAACTTTTCAGCCTGATTCAGGATGGAAAATCTTGTGAAGATTTTTGTGCATCAAAAATCCCCCACAAAATTTCAGTTTGGATCAATAGTATTTACACAGCTCTAGAGAAACCCTATAACCCCAAGGGGCTTAAGTAATAACCAAAATATCAATCTCCCACTGTTGTTTGAAGACCAAGATAGCCTAGTGGATAGAACATTGCATGAGGACTCTGGAGAGCTGCATTTTATTCTTGGGGATGCCCTAAGGCAAGTCATTCCACTTCTGTGCCTCAGTTTCCCCAACTGTAAAATGAGGATAAAGATACAGACCTCCTTTGTATCATATTTTGAGATCTTTGGATGAAAAGTGTTATACAAGAGCTTGGTCTGATTATTATTCCTGGCCCACATTCATTTCATCATACATATCCTATAGCTGTGTTAAATGCTTGCACTGCAATGTCCACTAACTAGAATTACAAATGCAGGGTCTAGGGCAGCGGTCGACAAAATTGCCACTCAGCTAGGCGCCCAGCTTCAAAGCAAGGCGCCTAGCTCGGACACCCTTCGCCGCCGAACTCCCCCCCACCAGTCACCAAAATGCCATGGAATCCCTTTGCTGCATTTTCCCTAGGCTGCCTAGCTCTGCAGCGAAAATTCAGTAGAGGAGCGCCTCATTAGTGACTAAAAATAAAAACAGCTGTCTCCTAAATTAAAAACAAAAAGACCCACACAACTGGCTCCTAGGCGCCAGCCTGCAACTTTTAGTTGCCATGGCAACCTGGCGCCCGGGTTCTGTCGAGCCCTGGTCTAGGGAACTCCATAAGTTTTATTTCACATCCTTATTCCATTGGAGACACATGGCTTACCCTCACCCACATGGGCTAAGCAGAGTATTCCCTTTCCATACCCAGCAAAATAATACCACCTTCTTTTAACAAGCGTCATGAGGATTCCTTCATTAATGTTTTTAATCACAGTTCAAGATCCTCTATGGGGAGATAACATAGAAATGCCACTCAGTTTCCTAATTTTTATTTATATTCAATTGGTTAGCATTACTCTTTCAGAATTAGAATTGTAAGACACTACTTAACTGCCTAGATGTTATGTTATATAGTTCATATTAATTCCTTAAGTTTTGCATTGTAATATCCACCTGATTATACATAATAGTCCTACTAGAAAAGTACATTTTCTGTGTATAAAGACTGTCCGGCATATGCCTCTTTCTTCTTTTGTAGGTACAGGCTGGTACCAGATGTTCATTTCCCTGAGCAATTCTATGATGCTTTACGTGCAACCAAGTATTTTCTGCAGTCTGACATCCTAGCTAAATACTCAGTGGACCCTAGTCGAATTGCAATTTCTGGTGATAGCGCAGGAGGAAATTTGGCTGCTGCTGTGTGCCAGCAGGTAACATCCACTGTCTGTTATCTATCACATTAACAATCCATATTTCAGCCATGCACCAGGATAGACAGATTATTTGTGTTGCATCATCACAAAGTGACAGAGTATCTTTACAGATAGAATGGTAGTGACCCACAGTAAAAGCCAGCTTCCAGACATTCTACATAAATAAGATGTGTCAATTATTCTAAATCACACACCCCAAAATGTCTTACTGCTTTTGTAAGTTGTTATAGAACAGATTTTAAATGTGCAACCTAGGTACCAACCTTTACCCATTGTGCTAGTGAATCCTATATTTGCCTGTGTATGTGGCTAACTAAGAACATAAATATACAATTGATAAATTCAGCTCCCTGTTTTGTGAATAAAGTTTTTGCAGCTGCCAATCTTTGAAAATGATCTTATTTCTTTTAATAGAAAAGAAGGGGAAATAATTTTTTTAATTAAATCTAATTTTTTCCCACAGGAAGACAGTTTGACAGAACAATTAAAATCCAATTGTAGGGAAAATCTATTTTACCTGCTATTCATACCACATGTATTACTAATTTAAATTAGTCTTAATTTGATCTGGTTGGAATTTTTAAGGCAGCCTGGAGCTAGGTGAAAAAAGTAATAAAGGGCCATTGCTAACGTTGTTTAGGACTAATACCCAGGACAGCATCCTTTTTTTGTTTTGTTTTGTTCTGGAAATGCCATGTCTTATTCTCACTTACACTGGTGTGAATTTCTCTGAAATTGACTGGTGTGAAAGCAGTGCAGGTGTGAACAGAATTGGGACTAAACTGTTAAGATTCAAGACTAAGAACAAAATTCTCTACAGTGGAGTTACATCAGCACAGCATTTGTCCATAAAACGCCAAATAGTGATTTCTCTCGTCCCGGAGGGAATGAATTATAACTTCTTTCAGTAGAACTACTGATATAGGATCAAGCACAGCGTAAGTACTGACTGGTTTTTTAACAATCTGGATTCTGTCCTGTGTTTTTTCTACAGCTTAGTCTAGATGACAGTGTGAGCAACAAACTGAAGCTGCAGGCTTTAATTTATCCTGTCCTTCAGGCATTGGATTTTAACACACCTTCATACCAACAGAACACCAACATGCCTGTGCTTTCCCGCTTTGTCATGGTGAAGTTTTGGATAGGCTATTTCAATGGGAACTACGACTTTGTCGACTCAATGCTGATCAACAACCACACTTCCCTCGATGTGAGCCAGGCTGTTTCTTTCAGGGGACGTCTGAACTGGTCTTCTCTCCTGCCTTCGACATTCAAAAAGAATTACAAACCTGTGATACAACCCACAGGGAAGGCTGAAATCATCCAGGAAATACCTGCACTACTTGACATACGCGCAGCTCCATTACTGGCAGAAAAAGAAATTTTCCAGTCACAACCAAAGACGTACATCCTGACTTGTGAGAATGATGTTCTGAGAGATGACGGAATAATGTATGCCAAACGGCTGGAGAGTGCAGGTGTGGAGGTCACACTCGATCATTTTGATGACTGCTTCCATGGCTGCATGATTTTCACTATTTGGCCTACCAATTTCTCTTCAGGGCATCGGACCAGGGACAGCTACATAAAGTGGCTTGATGAAAACCTGTGAAGAAAGTGAGTCCTCTCTAGAAAGCACAGAGTGGGTCAATCTAAAGTTCACTGCTTCAAAAAACAAATGTGCACTTTTATGTTATCTAACTTCATTTGTTCAAGACTGTGTCATAGAACTTCTATTGCAAGAGATAGCATGTCATTAACTACTTGGTTAAAAACATGGGGATAGTTTGGGGGTTAGAGGGACATTACCTCCCCTAAACTGCAAGCCTCAGGTAAGCACAGAATTTGGCGCCCCTCCCACCCACATGCACAGCCCCATTGGCCTGACTGGCGCACCCCTCCCCAAATACAGAAGTCAGATTATGCCTGTGACGATTAGTAGTTGATAGCATTGGCCAACATAGCAGTTTGCTAACTACTTATTCAACATTATTGTATGTAATATAGGTGTGGCCATATTGGTCCCAGGAGATTGGAGAGACAAAGTGGGTGAGGTAATAGCTTCCGTTGGTGAGGGAGACAAGCTCCCCAGGTCTGGGAAAGGTAGTCCTAGGGTCACAGCAAAATGCAAGATGGAACAGTCTGCTTAGCATAAGTGGTTGGCACATATTTTAAGGGACCATTTAAAATAGAGGGACCTGTTAATTCCTCTGTAGTTATGGAGGGGAGAGATTTAGAGAGTTAGTTTAAAAAAAAAAAAAAAAAAGCCATAAATCTAGTGTCTCTGTTCAGTTGAAGATTTTTAGTGTCTAGTAGAGTAATGAATTTAAATCATTTTGATTCTGGTTTTCCCAGACCTGAAGAACTTTCTGTAGCTTAAAAGTTTGTATCACTCACCAAGAAGTTGGTCTAGTAAAAGCTATTACCTCACCAACCTTGTCTCTCTATCAAACACTAATCAGTTTTAGGTTCAGATGCTACATAAATTGCAGCCACGGCAAATTAACACTGAGCAGTTCTACACAGGAAAATAAGTGTTCCTGTTATTCTTACTGGTGAAAATTTTCAAGTTTGGGGGCGTAACATTAGGTTCCAAGGCCCAGTTTTCTAGCACTTAAATAAGGTAAGCTTGATTTTTAGAGGTGTGAAGCATCTACAAATCACACTGAAATCAAGGAAGGTTGTTGTGTTCATCAGCTTTGGAAATCAAGCTGCTTACTTAGGTGCTTAAATATGGATTTAGGTGCTGGCCTTTAGGCACACATATTTATAGTTTTTAAAAAAACAGTTACAACTTCAGGTATTTTAAAGGATGCTAAGCAAACCATTGACTCAAAAATGTAACAACTTTGGAATTTGGTCCTTTTTTTGAAATAAGCACAGTGCTAAAAACATTGTAAAAATGAATGAAGCACACTGAGGTCCTTCCTGGTGACTTTAATGGACATCAATCCTACACATGGACAAAACAGTGTTTACGCTTCTACATAGGACCAATGGAAATCCCAACAAATAGATTCCTTTATATGTGCATTTACAGCTTTAAAGTTGATTACATTTTTGGCCAAAGGATGAGACTGTGCCTGCCTTTAAAATTTCAGCTTCAGGACCACTTTAGAGAAAATACTCAAAAAATAAAACCCCTTTGTATTGTTTGCACTGATATTTATATTTAATGTTAACAAACGTTCACCAAGTCTCTTCTGTGCGTGTAGTTTCCAGTTCATTGTCTTCTATGCTTTTGGGGGGACTTTTTCCCTATGTAGCAAGCAAAATCACTAGAGATAAGCTTGAACCTAAAGTGCAGATTTAGATGAGAATTATACAGCTGCATCTTCTCTCTCTCTCGCATGGAAGGAAACAAAATCCCAGATATGAATAGCCTGTGCTATTTGGCGAATTAAGCTTTACAGCTTGAGCTCCTCTCTAAAATAGCCACACCACCATGACTGAAGTCTTAAGACAAGAACATGGAAAATACTGGGGGGGGGGGGGGGTAGACACGCTGGAGGGCAGGGACAGGATTCAGGGAGACCTAGACAAATTGGAGCATTGGGCCAAAAGAACTCTCATGAGGTTCAACAAGAACAAGTGCAAAGTCCTGCACTTCAGGCTGGGGACCAATCGACTAAGTAGCAGCGCTGTAGAAAAGGCCCTGGGCGTTATGGTGAACGGGAAGCTGGATATGACTCAACAGTGTGCTCTTGTTGCCAAAAAGGCCAGTGGCATATTGGGCTACATCAGCAGGAGCGTTGCCAGCAGATCGAGGGATGTGAGGCTTATTTAGTCTGCAGAAGAGAAGACTGAGGGGGTTTTGATAGCAACCTTCAACTACTTGAAGGGGTGCTCCAAAGAGGAAGGAGCGAGGCTGTTCTCAGTAGTAACAGAGGACAGAACAAGGAGCAATGGTTTCAAGTTGCAGCTGGGGAGGTTGGATATTAGGGAAAACTTTCTCACTAGGAGGGTGGTGAAGCATTGGAATGGGTTACCTAGGGAGGTAGTGGAATATCCATCTTTGGGAACATTTAAGGCCCGGTTAGACAAAACCCTGGCTGAGATGATTTAGTGGGAGTGGTCCTGCTTTTAGCAGGGGGTTGGACTTGATGACCTCATGAGGTCCCTTCCAGCCCTAAGATTCTATGATTCTACTTACAACAGTGTGTATTGTGCATAATACTTGTTGTTTGGTCTGTTAAGTTGACTTAACAAGGTAGACTTAAATCGAACTTTAAGTGTAGACGCTCCGTTAAGTCGACTTAACAAGTGTAGACATAGCCTGTGAGACTACAAGGGACTGTTAAACTGTCCTCATTCTTCTGCTGCTATATTGTTTTGTTCTTTACTATGCCAGCTTGGATTAGTATGCATGCCCTCTGATGAAGGAATTTTTTTTTTTTTTAGCTCAGCTTTCCAGATTACAGTGCGCTGCAAATTTACAGCACGAGAGCTTGAAACTAATCTCGGGATGCAGGTTCACACTGAGAGCACAGCCCAAACCAATTTCAGTAACTGGCTAAGTAAAAATACTGACACAGATTCTTCTCTCAGTTACATTGATTTAGATTAACTGACCTCTGTGGTGATCCTTCAGACTTGCCTCATGGTAACTGGAGCAAAATTTGGCCAGTATATCTAAATATCCCAAAACTTAGAAAGGTTCAGATTTTAGATCTGGATTTCGAAGCGCTCACATCAGGAGTGTTCTCCATCCAAAGTTTTATTACATGTGTGTGCAGTATTCAGTATACTGTATATACTCTAAAACCAGCTGACAAATCTTAATATGGAGATTACAGCAAACTCCACTGAAGTCAATGAAAACATTCTCATTGAGTTTAGCTGGCTTTCTGTCAGGGCCTGAATAGCTATGGGCCTAATCCAAACTCTGTAGAAGTCAATGGAAGCTTTTCCATTGACTTCAGAGGGCTCTGGAACAGACCTTGTACTTCAAAAAAATAACTCTAGCAAAATAGCTTAATTTATATTCAGCTACAAGCTTACAACATTCATTTTAGAAAATTCAAGTTGCTATAGTACTACAAAATAGCATCAAAGTGGTTAATATTCCTGTAAATTTGAGGTTGTGTTCTATAACAAGAAAATTGGCCCCAGGACCTGTTTGCAAACCTGCCTACAACCTGTCTGACCAGTTTATATTTATGGCAGTTATAAATCCCTAACACAGCGTTATAATGGAGCTACTGGTCTATTTTAACTGTAGTGATGCGACTAGCACAGCTAGAATATATATTCGTGGAACTGGTTGTAAAGTCCCTTCATGCACTGAAGCACATTAAATTTTTGCACAGAAGACGGAAGCAAGGAGATAACTGGATTGAACTTATTCATTATAATCACCATCTTGATGTGAAATCCACAATAGCTGCACTATATGAAGGTGAAGCAACAGCAGCAACTTGTTACATATGAACAAGTTTGATCATACTGCTAAGTAACTCAAGCATATGGTACATATTTGTAAAGATGCCTAATATGCCCTCTAATGGATTACAAGAAATCAAGATTCTAGCTCTGAAACAACTTAGTGAGCATTGCAGCACAAGACATTTTCCAAAAATTCCACATTAGCCCTGAAGTAAACCCTAGGCCTGTTCTGTGTATGCCTCTTTCTTGCCTCCTTGCTATGGTTTGCACACATTGTTCCCATGACTGAAGTTCACAGGTTATATTCTCTTCCGAGTTAAACTGGAGAAACTGTTCTGATACCAGTCTAACTCAGCTGAGAACACAACTTGGCCCACGATGCGTTGTGAGGCAAATCTGATTTTTGGCATGAAGAAATTAAGGTAAATGCATGTTACAATACATTGATTTACTCCAGTGACTATTTTTTGATGACCTGCCTTTGGACAGTCCTAAGTCGTGGGAGCTACTGAGCTCCTTCCTTACTCATTTCAGTGGGAATTGGGGCTTTCAGCACACTATTACACTATACAGATATGGGACATGAGCCTACATGGGTCACGTTTTTATAATTATCTAAATACATTTAAACTTCTAAAAGAAGTCATGCTAAGTAACCTGATGAATTTTTGGTAAACTAGAGAACTACTGCTAAATACTTTTTTGAGGATAGCTTCTTTCCCATACACATATTAGGCCTCATCATCCATAATGAGGGTAGAATGTTTCTGGCAGGGCCGGCTCAAGGGTTTTTGATGCCCTAGGTGAATGATGATTTTGGTGCCCCCTCCCCCACGTTATGAGAGATAACATATGTAAAAACCTCTCTTCCATCTAATTTGGTGCCCCTTAAAGCCTGGCGCGCTAGGCGACCGCCTACTTTACCTATATGGTTGGGCCAGCCCTGGTTTCTGGTGAGCCTGAAAGCACCAATTTTAGACTTAAATGTTCAGTGAGAAATGAAAAAGAAGTTCACCTAATAGAACCATTAGTAGTTAAGGCCCTGTTTTCTTAACTGGGGATGCGATAAGAATTTTTTTACCGTGAACTATGGCTAACTTCAAAAAAGTGACTAGTAATTTTGGGTGTCCAAGTCAAAACATCGTAAAGGGCCCTGATTTCCAGAGGGTGAGTCCTCAGTATTTCCTAGTACTCTTTTAAGGTATTTCTAAAAGATGAGCACCCAAAAAAAATCACTAGTTGTTTAAAAGTCCAGAACTTCATTTTGCCACCTATTTAGATCATTTCCCTAACAAGCACATAAGGGACAGCTTTGGCTTTTAAATTATTAGGATTCTTCCTTTAACTAATTTCCCAAATATTGTTCTAGACTTTGTTTTCCAAATTAGTATTTGGACCTTATGTATTCCCCTCCCTACCCTTTTTTTTTTTTAAAGTAAGTCACCAAGATTGTTTGACTTGCATTATTGTTTGACTAGGATTTTTTAAAAAAGCTAATGACAAAATAATGGGTTAATGTGGTTAAAATCCTTTATGCTGCTAAATTCTGCAAGTTACGAACTATAGTTAAAGCCTGGTTGGTTTAACATTCTTGTATTTGTGAAGATGTTCAAGAACCGAAAGTCCAACATACTTGGTATGGGTGCATGTAACATCTTATGCATGACCAGTTCCTGCTTCTTTCCCACTGCAGGGGAAAAGAGCTTGTAAGATTTTAATTTGTAGGTGTGATACATGAATGGTCAATAAATAGAACAAAATGTATTTGTTGTGCATCTTTTTTTCATGACTAGATTGTGTATTCAAAAATACCCATTCCCGTGACGTTGGACAATACAATGCATCCCAGGGCCTCAGAAGTCTCTAGATGCCTCTCTGCCTCAGAGGGTGCCTGAGGCTTTGTCTTCTCTACCACGCTAGATTTGCCCTGCCACCATCAATGCAGCAGCATCGATTTAGCAGATCTGG
>ML685816.1:7761537-7817911 GCA_007922175.1 Pelusios castaneus | reverse complement strand
TCTGACGAAGTGGGATTTTCTCCCACGAAAGCTCATGCGATTAATAAATCTGTTAGTCTTTAAAAGTGCCACAAGACTCTGTTGTCTTAAGTTACATAAATAGCTTAACTGAGATTGACTTAGCCTCATCGTGAAGACAAGCCCGAAGCCTTCTAGACACCATTCACATTTTCAAAAACCAGTTCTCAGCTGCCACCTAACCCCTGGATACCACAGCTATTGAGTTAATCAGAGCCCTACTACCTCAAGATGAAACCAGCCAGGCACTGATGCAGGATTCTCATACTAGGCAAGAGAACACTTATCTCCCTATCAAGGCCAGATCCCATTGGCATGCTCTGAGCATTCTTAACATGTTACTCATCGCTTCCTACAGCAGAAGGGCTGAATACGGGAGGGTGAGGGAAGGAGATGGGCAGTCCAACACCTGCACAGAACACAGTTAAGTGCATAGGGAAATAAAGGGCAAGAGAGAGGTATCAGCTTAATTCCAGAAGAGGGAATCACAGCTGAGCATCCTGAGTGGAGGAAGGACCACCAGCCAGGTGAATCAGAAGAACTGCTTAGGTTCGTCTCTTCTCCCTACCCCTCTCCTCAACATTTCACTGCTAACTAGCTTACACAGCTCCCAGTTCATCTTGCTGCTTTCAAGGTTCTCTTTCTGAGACCTTTCTAAAGTCCTCTGTGCATTGTATAGGGAACCTGGGTGCCACACTCAGGGCTGAGGGTTCTGCTAAGTGCAGGCAGGCCATCCGTGTGGTTTCAAGACAAATGGTCCTGTTTTTAACTGGTCTGTCCACTGTCCAGTACAAAGACAAAACTGGATGTGGTTTTGTCCAGCATCTCAGGTGGGGAGGGGGCACCTTTTTGAAGAGCACACTGCTCCACCTCCATCAGCGTGACCTCATTCATGCCATGTACGCAAGATCATGCCAGCGGGGGTGGGACCATACCATTCCCAGAAGGGCTGGAATGTCTGCTATTCTGGAAATGTGTGAGTGGCCACCCTAACTAGGCAGCCAGCCACCTAAGGGTTAGGTTTCGCAATTTTCAGCCTTCCAATGTCTAAAATACCTGTGAGGATTGATCCCCTGAGTTTAGAGGGTTTTCCCTCACCCATGCAGGCCCTAAGGGTGAAAGAATGTTGTGTTTCAGAGCTCTGACATGAAGTCTTGAATGTATGTCTGTTTTCACTTTGAAAACTTTGGCTGGGCAACCACAAAGTTGCTTCAGAACTACTGAGGCAAAGCTGAGATACATTTTTTTCAAAGCAGGAAACCTTGATCCTGTTAAACTGTTCTGCTATGATGAGTCTGTCTTCCTTGATCTCTGTCCTCTCAAACAATTAGTTTCAATTTCAGCAGTTCTGCTTGAGCAATCCTTGATTCCTGCACCATTGTTATCAGGCTGCATTCTGAAGATAGAAAATGGACCTGCTGTGTTCTTCACTCAGAGATTTGTTCATTAAAGAACAGAGATTTTTTTCTTTAAGGCAAGTTTATACATTAATTTGGATGACTAAACTTCTACATTCTTCTCCAGACACTTTCTTTCTACCTTACGTTTCTTTTTTCCTTTCTAAAATCCTGTCCTCTCTTTACCTTCTTACTTTGATTTTTTTAATGGTGTTGATGGCATTACTTTGGAAATTTCCTGCTCTGCTGTTTTTGTCACTTCTTCCAGCTGGGCCCTAATCTCACAGAACTCCATTCTTCTGGAAGAAGAAAGGGTGCAAGGAGAAGAACTTAAAATTTAAAAACCCACAGGTTGTTAAAACAGCAGGAGCCAAATATGGCTTGAAGAGTATTGGTTTGGACGCTGGGGGTTTTTTGCCTTCCTCTGTGGCACTGGGCATGGCTCACTTGCTGGTTGATTTTCCGTATTTTAAAGTCTTTAAATCATGATCTGAAGACTTTAATAACTCAGTCGTAGGTTAGAGGTTCATTACAGGAGTAGGTGGGTGAGGTTTTGTGGCCTGCATTGTGTGGGAGGTCAGAGTAGATGATCATATTGGTCCCTTCTGACATTAGAGCCTATGAGTATGACTTCTTCGGTTAAGTCCACGTTGCCCCACAGTTTGGACTACATCAGCGTGAACAGCGGTGCTTAATGTGAAGCATTGTAATTCCTATTTGGACACTGTAAGCATGAAATAATGGTTCCTAGTTTGTATTAATATAAGGGTAGTGTAGACAAGCTCTAAACAGATGGAACCCCATAGAGCTGCCCCATACAGTAATATTTTGTTACCCTTATTTACTATGTAGGAAATGATGTCAGGAAACCTACAGATCCCATGACCACTTTCTCATTTAACAATGCCATTGCGGGTCCGAGCAAGGAGAGAGCCCATGAAAGCATATGCCCGAAGAAATTTGTTAATCTTTAAGGTGCCACAGGACTCTCGTTTTAAGTCCTGTTGCATTTCTTTCTTTTCCTGAATAGTGTTTAAATAGTTATAGCAGCACCATCATTAATATCTTTCAGTTGCAAGTTTTAGGCCTAATACAAATTTAATCATTCCCATAGAGCCATTTCTGACATCATCATAAAAGGTTTTCCAACATTCTGCTTTAGATAAATGTCACACACAAAAATTAAAAAAAAAAAATCCCCACACTGACTCTTTCCAAGCTACTCTTTTCTGCAGAAGTTGACATCTTTTTGTAACTCATCTTCAAACTGTATCAAATGTGGAACACATAAAAAACAAAAACCACACAATATAAAGATCTTTCTAAAATGACCAAAGTACAATGCTTCCATTGTATGCAGATATTTGAAGGTATCAGGATTTATGCATAATAGTCAGGCAATTTGGATGTGGGATTCAAGAGTTTACTGTAAAGAAAAAATGGTATTTTATAGTAAATGTAGAGGGGGGGAGTGTTTTACTGTAACAATTTACTGTAAAATACCTTTTTTCCCCTCTAAAAGCCCTCTGATTCCTATATGTACTTCTGTTGCAATCGGTGACAAGGCTTTTAATTTAAAAAGTTCAAGGAACGGCCAGCAGAGGGCACACTGGAAAGCAAGTGATGAATCATTAAAGCTCCTGCCTGTGTTTTTGACTTGAATGATGAAAAATATTTATTTATTTAATAATGTATTTCTAAAAAAGACAGTAGTACAAAAATAAAAGTGTGCTGACAGGAACTGAATTATGTAGATCATTTCAAAGCAGGTCTGCTTCCTAACTCAGGAATGCCGCAATGGAATTCATGCTAGTTGAGGGAATTTATGCTGTTAGGGACCCACAGCCCTCACTTCTCCCACTCCCAACTTGACTCACCTGCTTTGTCATGCATACTACAAGATTCCTTTTCAGGAGAGCGAGTTGCTGTCATTTTAGATTCTGAGTTTAGAGACCAAGTGGCAGGGGGGTGGAAAGTGCACATTTGGGACTCACTTTTGCTTGCTGCAAACATCCATGCACAGTTCCCAGGTAAAGGCATTTCCATGACAAAAACAGTGGTAAATGAGGAAATGTAGGGCTAGAGGCGCCACATAGATAGATACTACCTAACACTTAGATAGCACTTTTCAGCAGTAGATCACAAAGGAGATCAGGTTCATTACCCCCATTTTACAGCTGGGGAAACTAAGGCACGGAGAGGGGAAATTACTTGCCTAGCAGCAGAGGAAGGCCTGGAACTCACATTGCCTCCATCCTAATCTAGTGCTCTAACCAATAAACAGTGTGGTAGTAATGGTTCCATTTGCAGGGTCTAGCCTTTATGGAATGCTGCCTTCTCTAACACTAGCACTGTGTAAGTGCCAGGAGGTCAGAGTAGCAATGCTTGAGGTCTAGGAAATACTGGGATTGCTTTTTCCTAGTGTTTTGGGATGATTTGCAAACATGGGCAGTGGGAGAGGCAGGGCTGTTGACCACCCATACCACATGCCAGTCAACCCCATGGCACCATCCAAAAAGAGGTGGTACCTCAAACATATTCCCCTGGTGTGCTGGGAGGAGATACTGGGTGCGTCTACACAGCAAAACAAAAAGCCCACAGCAATAAGTCTCAAAGCCCAGGGCTAAAGTTCTGGGCTCATGCTATGGCGCTAAAAATAACCATGTAGATGTTTCAGCTCAGGCTGGAGCTTAGGGAGGGGTGGCTATGGGACATCTTTCTTAGTCACCTAACTCTTCCTGTTACACTCAGGACTGGGTATTCCACTAAGTGTAGGCAGGCCATGTGTCCAGTTTTAAATCACACAGTCCTATCCCCTGCCTGTGATACTAGACAACACTGCATCCAGTTTTTTCCTGTACCAGACAGGGCACAAATCATTTAAAAACAGCGCTATGTCGAACACGGTATGATGCTGTATTTTTAAAGTTAAATCAGCCAGTAGTTAATGATGAACACTGGGGTATTTAAAACACGGGTGACTGCAAATCAAAGTGACATTGCCTCCTTATGCATCTGCTGTCTGGAATGATTATGGTCTTTACAGAGAGAAGAGACTAATTAAGGAGTTCATTAAGTGGAAATAATAACCAGTCTTCTCCTGCAGCCAGTCAAAATCAGTTAGTTCATTTCTGCAGAAAACCATTGAAGCCACCTGAAGAAATATGCATAGATTTGATGATGGCTCCATTATGTTCTTCTTCTTCCTACCTACCACTGCATGCTTACGTTTCCTCTACATTATAGAAATACCATGTTGCAGGATCTGGTAACACTATGGTCCCAACATGGACAGGCGCAGTCTTAGTGATTATGGGGCCCTGGGCAAAAGTCAAGAATGAGGACGCTCCATGCCTCCTCCTCTCCCAGCTTCATTGCTGCCTTGCCAAGGTGCTCCAGGCCTCACCAGATCCTTGCCCTGCTGCCTTCCTTGGGCCTTGGCGGGGTCCCTGCACCGCATGCCTCCCCAACCCCCTACCTCACCTGGCAGGCTGGAGCTGCAAGGGAAAGCCACCACTGTCCTGGCCACGTGTGAGTATGCACCAGGCAGGCAGCCGGGAGATTTAAAAAAGGCAACTCCAGCATGGACCCAGCTACCACAATCTGCCCCTCGCCCCAGCACATGCCCTTGGGCAATTGCCCAGGCTGCCCCATAGCTAAGACCGCCTAAGAACACATTTAAAATATGGTTTGGTCTTCTAGTGTGGACAAGAGAAGACCATGCTCCTGGATCATGTTGAAGTCTTCCACATGTGCTTGCATTTTTCTGATCTCCTATCAGGAAGAATGGCAAGTAGATCTACATAGTGGCACAACATCCCCACATCACACTCTACCTATGCTGGGTCTCCTACCTTAGGGATTCCTATAGATACAGAAGCAGAGCAGGATTATTCCACAGATTTCTGTAGATTTATCCCCCAATGTCCCTGGAGAAGACAAGATCAAAGACAGGCCCCAGAATGTGAAAATGGCCAGTTTACTTGCATGGTTGAAGGGACTGAAACCCAAACAGAAAACCAATAGCCTACGTGGGGAAAAATACACTACAAAAATTTTACGTTAACAATAACCAGAAAAGGAATTAAATGTATATGGAGCCAAATCTTACTGTGACAGTAGTGCAGATCTGACGTAACTTCATCGAGGTTAACAAGGGCTTGTCTACATGATGCATTAATCTGCACTGGAGGAACATGCATGAGCCTGTTGCACACCAGCAGGTTTGCATGGACCCTGCTATGGTGCACAAATAGTTCTCTTGTGATCCACATGGACCAATCAGTGTGCAACAAGTTGGCGCACACTACAATTCACATACCTTTGGTAAGCTGAGGACTAACACACAGTATCTCACAGCAGAGACATGGTGTCAGATTTCAAGGTCAGAAGAGATCCATCTCCATCCTTAGAGGTTTTTAAGGTGCACCTTGACAAAGCCTTGACTGGGATAGTTTAGTTGGGGTTGGTCCTGCTTTAAGCAGAGGGTGGGACTAGATGAACTCCTGAGGTCCCTTCCAACCCTAATCTGTTCTTTGATTCTATGACCATCAAACTCCAGGCTTCTGTTCTAGAGCGTGTCAATGTCTCATTCTCATGTGCTAGCACCATTCTTGTGTTTGTCCTAGGGACAAGAAAACATCTGTTTGCATTAGGCTTTGTAAAAGACACACGCACTATCCCACTCCTTCTCCTTCTGAGTTCAAAACTACTTTGTCACTTTATTGGGGCTATGGAAAAATGGTACCTTCTTGCTAGTAGGACCTGTTTCCCGGTGTATATTCAGATTAGTATCTGCGGAATTTAGTAAGAAAAGTGAGCACTTACTGATTTTTTTTTTTTTAAAATCTATTAGCCCTTCAAAGCCAACATGGCTGGATTCTCTTCCTTCTTACGCATCACCAACACAATTGTTTACTAAATGCCGGGCAGCTGAAGGCTATGCGGTTACTCACATGTCGCCGTAGCATTGGTGATGAAGGAGTTGGAAGGGTCCAGCTTGAGTCTAACACCCAAGTGTGAGTTTATATAGCTGGAAGTTGGGAAGAACTTTTTATGCCTAAATGAAACACATTTGACACAGAAATCATTGAGAGCTATTAGTTAAAACGATCTGTAAATATATTGTTAGAGTCACTTTTCAAACTAGACACATATTTTAGGCCAAAATAAATGTTATTCTTCCTATTAATAGTTAATCATCTGCCTTCAAAGTGTCTGTATCAAGTTTCAATAACTTTGAGACCTTTGCTGTGCAGGAAGGCAAACATCTGATAGAGGGGAAAAAGTTTGTAAATGCAGCAGTTACTATAATGCAAAATCTTTGGGTCAGATCCTTAGCTGATGTAAACCAGCATAGCTCCATTAACTTTAATAATAAATACTTAACTCTTATACAGCACTGTTCATCAGTAGATATTAAAGAGCTGTACAGAGCAGAGCAGTATCATTGTCCCCATTTTACAGATGAGAAAACTGAGGCACGGAGCAGTGACGTGACTTGCCCAAGATCATACGACAAGCCAAAGCCCTGAAAAGAACCCACATCTCCAAAATTCCAGTCCAGTGCTCCTATCAACTAAGCAACACTGCCTCTAGGAGCTAAAACTATCCTACCTACACCACTAGAGGCGTTCACCTTTGTACTTTGTTGAACGTTGACTGTTGTTCCTTCAGGCACTGATCGGGGAATTCCGTATTTCAGGTAGCATGTTGTTTCCTGATAACTGGTTCCCTGGACTGGTGCCAAGTCTTGTAGTACTCACTGAAAACACTGGGAGTGTTGACTCGGTTAGGACTTTGAGAGAGAATACATGGTTTACCGTTCACATTAGGATCAGTATGTCTCATTCAAGCATGTATTTTGATACATAACTGTGTTAACTATGCCACCAGGAAGTGGCTTTGCAGTAAGCATGCCATGTTAGCTCAAGAGAGACAGGATCAGTTCCCACACAGTCTCTTATAAACTTTGAGATAGAACACTTAAGCAGAGATGTTAAAGCCAAAATTCCCAGATGGATTCATATAGTGATCTTTGGGAAGCCAGCTGCTAGAGAGATGGAAGAAACACCCAGAAGTCCAGACTTTTAGGGTTTGTCTTCACTGATGGCGGCAAATTTGCCACCATCAGTTCAAACTTCCTGATTGATTGACTGGGTCTGTGAAGACCCGCTTAGCCAATCAGGAAGTCGATCCCTGAACACTACCCCAGCAATTGGAGTAGTGCTGAGTCAAAGGGGGGCCCCTCCCTTCAACTCTGCGCCATGAACATACTGGGTTTAGGGAAGTTGAACGCAGATCAGCAAGTTATTTTAAGTAACTGCCGCCAAAAAGGAGAGGCAGTGTAGACCTGCCCTTAGTTGCATGCCCAAACAACTAGATTTGCTTTAACACTTTATTGCATATGCTGCATGAATTTAAATAGAAACAAGTAAAGGTACTTCACAAACTTTTGGTATGAATGTGCTTCACAACGTTCATAGATCTCTGATTAGGACAGAAGCTAGGAGAAACATACTGCCTGCTTTCTAACCTGTGGTAACTCGTGATCTTTGGTATTGCCATCAAAATCTGCTCTGAAAGTTGAGGAGGGAGGGATATGGCAGTTTCTCATTTCTCAAAAAGATTTTGCAAGTCTTAGGTCAGAGCCTCAGGTTTATAGATTTACTGCAGTCAGAGGAACAAAGCTGATTTACACTAACTGAGGACCTTTTCTAGTGATCAAAAGAATATCTGGACCTTCAGGTACGTTAAGTTTCAATTTCCCAAGTCTAAGTTAGTTTTAATCATGTTTTCTCAGTGACACATCATGGGCAATCAGCATTAACAAACCCTTGAGGGTTTGTTACACCCAACTTCATATCACATCTCTACACTGTGGTAAAGATTATTGGTAAAATGTCTCTCAATTGTTACCAATATTGTAGAAAAAAACCTCAGTCAAAATCAAAAATGAAAGAATACTACAGATAAAGAGCTATCTGGACCTCTTCTTTCCATGTTACATGAAGCCCATAAAAGCATGTTCAAAGAAAAAAATTAGGATTAAAATTGACATTTCAGGCACATCAGTAGTTTGAGAGAATATTTATTGCCTGTCAATAACACTACAATTACAAGTTCCAAAGGGGTAGCCATGTTAGTCTAGTTCAGCCAAACAAACAATTATTTTACAATTAAAAGGTTAGCAATGCAGGAAATATGGTGTTACAGTCGCACTTCTAGAACAAGGCATCCCAACTACCATTTTTCCCTGGGGAGATGCCAGCCTGTCATATTCCTTTCTTCACACATCTGAATCCAAATCCTTCCTGCATTATCAATGTTGCTTAGGGCCTGAACAAAACTTAGCCATCCCCATCTATCCGGGGCCACCCTTTGGCTATGTCTACACTGGCAAGTTAGTTCGAATTAAGGAGGCTTAATTCAAACTAACTAAAGCCACGGCTACACTAGGCTTTAGTTAGTTCGAATTAAGGGCTTCCTTAATTCGAACTAATAAGTTCGAATAGGGCTTCAGAAGTAAGGCTTTAATTCGAACTAACTAGTTCGAATTAGCCAATGTGGCCATGTTAATTCGAACTAATTTCTTAGTTCGAACTAACCGGCCATTGAAATGAACAGGGATCGCTAATTCAAAGTAACTAAAATTAGTTCGAATTAGTTAGTTCGAACTAACTAATTCGAACTAATTTTAGCAAGTGTAGACATAGCCTTTGTGCATAAAGGTATTGAAAATGTGTACCACAGAACCTTGGTTTTAGAGTTTGTTACAGGAGTCATGTATGAATGTCCATAAAATGTGAATTTTTGTTCTTTCCATGCAAATGTCATGTTTTCATGCTGTAGAAGTAGGTTTTCTATATGGAGATATTTTTAGCTACAGTACAGAATCCCAAATATACAAGGAGCCAGTCTTTAATGAAAGGGTGGGGAATGGCAGACTTTATTAGATTATTTGTTTAATCTTTATTTATGTGAAAGATTTTTTGTTTACTCTGATGATAAAGAAGGACATTAGGCAGTAAAACTACTGTGCTATGAAGATTAAGGAAGTCTAGGTTTTTTAGGATCACTGATAAAAGTAAAAACAGTGATTATAAATGAAGAAGGTAGTAAGAATTTGATTCTCAGAGCATCACTACAGGAGCAAAGTCAGTAGTTTGGATGCCTTGTTTGAGAACTCTGCATTTCCTGACTTTCCAGCTTAGTTTAACAAAGTTTTCTATGGGAATTTCCTTAGTTTGTAAATAGCTAATATGGGAAGAGCGAGCAAAGGAGATTTGCACAGGATGTCCTCGTCTGATTTCCTGAGGCTTGCAGGAGAGGACTCTCACTTATGCACATATCTGTCTGAACTTTGAAGATGGACAGAAAGAGGCTCTACCTAGCTAAATGCATCTACCACTTGGGGAACCTTCTATAAAAAGTGTCAAGGGACAGCCAATTTGGTTAGGGATATGTTAATGATTCTATTCTGACCTTTAATGCACTCATTGGCTATGTCTATACTTGTAAATTTAAGTTGACTTTAGCTAAGTCGACTTAGCATGTCCACACTTAAATTTAAAGTTGACTTAGGGGGAAACTTACAAAGTCGACCTAGAGAGTCTACACTGGACGCCTAGGTCAACTTCTAGGGGCTAGGGGGATCTTGGGCAGGTCCACGGTGGCAGGGGGGGCACCCCTTGCCCAGTGACAGGAGGCTCAGCCTTTGCCCCATTGTACCTGGGTACAATGGGGCAAAGGGGGACAGGGACCCTGGCAGGGCATGGGGCAGGATGGGCCCTTTGGGGGGGCATGCCAAGCTCCCCCTGTGCCCCCCCCCAGCAGTGCTTGCTTAAGTCTACTTAAGGAAAGTGTAGCGTAGATCCAGATTAAATTAAGTTGATTTAAGCAAGCTTAAATCGACTTAATTTCTAAGTGTAGACGCACCCATTCAGCCTTGCTTTGAGTTTGATCCACAAATCAGTAGTAATTCTCATTTAATGAACTTTCATGACAGGTGAGTGCACCGTAATTTATAAGCATTTCCATAGTCCTCCATAGTTTCCAAGTCAGGAGAGCTTCACACATGAAGTTCCTTTCTGCTGCTATATTTAAAGTTCAAACCATGTCCATTTGGAAAAAAAATAATACTCACATTACTTTCTTATGTGGCCATATCACCCCTTTTCTTCCTTTTGTAACTGGACATATGATTTACTCATTCCAATTAATTTGGTGTCTTGAGAAAGAAACATCCATCTATCAAATCTAATAGCACAGATAGATCTGCAGAGGATTAGCAATATGAAGAAGAATACTGTCATCATATAATGATATTTTTTCTTTGTATGTTTGCTATAGTTATTCTCTTAATTGTGTTTTCCAATTTAATTCTAGTAGCCAAAGGCTCAATGCACAAGAAGGCAAACAAAAGAGGAGATAATTGGCTTGCCCGTGTGCCTCTTTTCAATATAAATCAAGCAGACTGCGTATTTTCAACATGATTTGAGCCAATAGATCACCTAGGTAGCTATTTAATTCACTAAAAGTTTTGCCAAAATTAATTTCACACAGGAGGGCAAAAAGGCAGGTCTGGGAAATGAAGTCAAATGTGTCAGGATGAGGCTGTAGCCATAACATCTTCCACATTAATGTCTGACAAAAGAATGGGGAGACTTTTAAGCAGACAGATCTAAGGGGATTAAGAATGGGCTGATCCAAGTATCAAAATCCCCTTATAGCTCCTATTCTTATCAGTGCTTTGGAATTTGCATAATCAGAGTTTTCTCTGTCAGACGAGAAGCACGCATAATGGCTTTTTAAAAGAAAAATTCCAAAGGGGTAGCCGTGTTAGTCTATTGTAGAAAGACAACAGAGTCCTGTGGCACTTTTAAAGACTAACAGATTTATTTATTGCATGAGCTTTCGTGGGAGAAGATCCCACTTCGTCAGACGCTTTGAAGATAGGAAAGTTACAGAGTGGTAGGAAATTAAATGCAGGGGAGTGTATGACATAGCATCAGGTCAGGCTGTAACAGCAAATCAAAATAGGTGTTAGGATTCAAAACACTGGGGAACAGCACATAGAGGAGGGGGAGGTCAAATCACTTGTTGTAATGCGAGAAAAATCCTAACACCTATTTTGATTTGCTGTTACAGCCTGACCTGATGCTATGTCATACACTCCCCTGCATTTAATTTCCTCCCACTCTGTAACTTTCCTATCTTCAAAGCGTCTGACGAAGTGGGATCTTCTCCCACGAAAGCTCATGTGATAAATAAATCTGTTAGTCTTTAAAAGTGCCACAGGACTCTGTTGTCTTTTTAAAAGAAAGTTATTGGCACAGCTCAGAGTCAAGTTATATGTTTATTAGTCACGTTTGTCCCTTTTAGGACCCAGTCCTGCAGCTTCTTGCATGTGTGATCTGCTGTACCAATGCAGATCCTTGTTGACACCAGTAGCTGGTTCAATGCAGGCACAGCAGTCTACCGGCACACAAGGGGTTACAGGCTCATGGTTTTACTGCAAGCCCTCTAGGACTCTAGCCTGAATGGGACAAGTGGATGCTATCTCAACAATGCAAATAGTGGAGTCACCAAACAGCCTCAAAGCTTCTTCAATTGTTTGATGATCAAAGTGCACACCATTCTATGCACTATGTCTCCTCCTTGTTTATATTCAAGGTCTTAGTTTTTTGTTAGAAGATACAGTGAGCATTTACTACATTTTACTATTACAGAGCCCATACACCACTGGAGAGGGACCCTGAATCTCCTAGGGTAACACATCAGCAACAGAATGATCAGCAACATCAATATCAGATCCAAAACACAGCCCCAAACATAAATAGAAAGCAAAAAGCATCAGCTGTAAATTATAACCACTTGTGGATATTCCAGAGAGGAAGGCCTTTACAAGCTAAGACTATAGAAACAGAGCTCCAGAACCACAGCTACGCCAAAATAACCTCAAATCATGGACACGGTCTACAGTAACCGAAGGAGTTTTCCGTCTCTGTAGAACACCATCTTCCCAGGCAACAGAAGCAACATTCTGTCAACGTAGCTGCTCTGCACCAGGATTTAACATTCAGGAGTGTAGATTTTTCCCACCCTTGAGCTCTATAGCTATGTCAGTCTAAGTATAGACTAAACCTAAGATCTTATCTACATGGAGAAATTAACCAGCTATTGACAGTGCTTTTTTTTTTGTTAAAAAAAAAAAAGGTGCCAGTACTCGGCCAGGGACCTGGAGCCGGTGGTGGCAGGAGCCGGGGCCACATCACTGTGAAAAAAAGGTGCCGGTAATCAGTACCCCTGAGTACCATCCCCAAAAAAGCCCTGGCTATTGTGGAATAGTATTTACACAGTAGCTATCCTTGTTTAACTAATTTCTTGTGGGCACACTATTCTGGAATAAAAATTACTTTATTCCAAAATAATTACTCTGGAGCAAAGTCACTTTCATTCCACAATACAGTGGCCATATGGAGGAGTTTTACTAATAATGCTGTAATCGATTTTCCTAGGTACACAAGGCCTAAACGAAAGCAAACCAAAGAAAAACAATGAATCCTTTACAGAGACTAGGTAGGTGAGATGGTATCTTCTTGGATCAGCTTCTGTTGGTGAGAAACACAAGCTTTTGAGCTTATACAGATCTCTTCTTCGGGCCTAGGCAGGTATTACCTCACCCAATGTGTCTCCCTTGTATCCTGGAGCCAACACGGCTACAACAACATTGCATACAATTAATGCTTTACAGCAGCCCAGTCTTAAATCATAATAGGATCACAGGGTTTGCTTCAAGCTAATCCGCTCTCGGTCTCTGTGGCAGCCAAGATCCGCCCTCCTACACAGGCAGAAAGAGTTCTAGCCTACCACTTAGAGAAGAGCCTGTAATGATGAAACTTACCTCTGTGGAGAGGGGCAAGTTTCACCCCTATAGAGAACAACCTTCCCTCAACCAAGCCTCTGCCTTCTGTAGTGTTGGTCTTTCCAGCATCAGCTGGATCACATGCTACCCTCTGCGTTAGCCACTTTCATTCTCAGGTGCAGAGGGTTGTAAACATCACACAGTAAATTTAGTTTTCACTTGAGGTCAATACCTGCCCAGTAACACACACAACCCTTCCTCAGAGGTCTGAAGTGGTTATGTCAATGATGAAATCCAGAAGTTCTATATTTATTTTGCATCAACGATTTCATAGCACTTCCTCAGTGGCAATTCAAGATCAAGACTTTTTCTAACAGCTGGCTCTACAAGCTGAGTCTGGAATCTAAGACTCAGGCTGTGTTCCTTCTGCTCTGCGCATCATCAATATTGAACTGAAGTGGAAGAACCACAGTACTAAATCATCACAACCAGGAGTGTGTTGGTTTGAAAGGAACCAGATCTCCCAATAGCATAGCACAAAATACCCCCCTAAGGCCAATACCCTCCTCACAACATCCAGCCTTCTAAAAATTACTCTAGCTGGCTGCGTCTACACTTGTAAATTAAGTCAACTTAAGCTTGCTTAAGTCGATTTAATTTACCCTGCGTCTACACTACAGTTTTCTTAAGTCGACTTAAGCAACTTGCTTAAGTTGACTTAAGGAAAATAAAGTCGACTTAATGAAAATTAAGTTGACTTTATTAAACCTAAATTTAATTCGACTTTAGGATTAATTCAACTTTTTAAAGTTGAATTAAGCCAGTGTAGACATGGGATAGCCCTAAGTCGACTTAGGGCTACCCCAGGATTGCACCAATGCCCTCCCTGCCGGGGGGAGTACAGGGGAGCCTGGCATGCCCCCACACAGGGCAGGGCAGAGCCCTGCCCACCCTGCCCCTATGCCCTGCTAGGGTCCCTGTCCCCCTTTGCCCCATTGTACCTATTGTATCCTGGAGCCAACACAGCTACAACAACATTGCATACAATTAATGCTTTACAGCAGTCCAGTCTTAAATTATAATAGGATCACAGGGTTTGCTTCACGCTAATCCGCTCTCGGTCTCTGTGGCAGCCAAGATCCGCCCTCCTACACAGGCAGAAAGAGTTCTAGCCACACTAAAGGCCATTTTACCACTTAGAGAAGAGCCTCTAATGATGAAACTTACCTCTGTGGAGAGGGGCAAGTTTCACCCCTATTTGCCCCATTGTACCTATGTACAATGGGGCAAAGGCTAAGCCCCCTGGCACTGGGCAAGAGGTGCCCCCCTGCCCTCATGGACCTACCCTAGGTCCCCATAGCCCCTAGAAGTCGACCTAGGTGTCCAGTGTGGCCGCTCTAGGTCGACTTTGTAAGTTCCCCCCAAAGTCGACTTAAAATGTAAGTGCAGACTCACTAAGTTGACTTAAATTGCCAAGTGTAGACATAGCCGTTGAGCCTTTGTGGTGACCAAAGACTCTAGAATTAGAACTCTGCTGACAATTTTATTGATTTGGCTGGAGTCAGTTTGGAAAAGCTTATGGCACTAGATTCATAAGGTATCTCAAGCCAGACAGAAACTGAGGCATCTAAATTTAGATGCCAGTTAAGAAATAATAGTCAAGTGGGGAGAGGATGGATCTTCTCAGGGAGGAACTAAATTTTTCTTAGGCTGGGAATAAAGTCCCAGATCCCCCAACACAAAAATACTGACCTCTTTCCCCCTACCATTACAGGAACTCCGCAAGGCAACAATAATGTCCATGGCCTGAGCAAAGAGCAAAGACAATGTGAGAGTCCATGAGGGCTACTTGGAGATGATGCTGTCTGTGTACACAGACGTGTGAGTGAGAGAGCAAGAATATTACAGTTTTATTCGGAGTAAGTTCTTCTGTTAAATTTAAGGAAGCAGAGACAATACAAGAACTCCTCTCTCATGGCTTTTAGAAATTGAACAATATATTTGGATTTAAAGGAAGTCTGAATAAGCTCCTCATATAAGGAAGAAGCTTGCAAAGGAGATTTATAGGCCATGTTCATGCCTGGCATAACTAAACTGGAGTTGCATCCAGGGATGAATCTGATCGTGTAAACTAAGTCAACGAAATTATTTGCTGACACAGCAGTTACCATGATGAGATTCCAGTTGAGGCATCTTTCCAAGCAAGGCTGATAATTGCTGTTTTAGTTTACGTTGACATCAGTAATAGCATTATATAGTATATAGGCTCAAACATGCACACTGTATATGTTAATCTAAATAGACATATAAATCACTGTGTATACAGAAGTGTGTGAAAAATGAAGATGCAGTTTACCTATTTTAAAAGCAGAGGCATGTCAAAGTGTCAAGTAAGTGGGTAACAAATGCTAAGATCACAATAGTGCTTTGCCGGCATTAATTCTTCCATCTGCAGTGATACTATTGAGTCCTTTCCCTCCCCTCCCCCTTGGGGGGAGGGAAACGGTGGCAAAGGAAAGTGAAGATACTAACCCAAAGTCAAAGAGGGACCCAGTGTTAGTCTGTTTTAGAATTTGAGAACTCCTGACTCTTAGCCTGATCCTTGGATCTCATCTCTTAGTAAACCAGTTATTAACTCTGAAATGAAAGGTGGGATTTTGCAAATCTGATCCTCAGACCAAAAAGAAGAAAGTGGAGAGACCATTAATTTATTAAGATTTGATGGTGACTTGAACCATCCCTAGACAAGGGAATAAGGTTCCTACGGGGACTACCCAGAGTATAAGTTGGGCACGATGGAGTAAGTAAGACTAGACATCCCACTTACTCTCTTCTTACAACCAGTGGGGAGGGTGAAGAATGGGCAACGTCTAGGCCCCATCCCCTGCACTCACTGGTACAGGCCAGCAGTAAGTTCCTACAACTCCCTCCTTCTCCTGGAACAAGGCATGGCAGGGAGGGGACTGAGACTCAGTGCATCCAAGTTACTCCTCTGGGGCTACTCAAAGAATGCCAACTCTTGTGATTTTATTGTGAGCCCACACCATTTTCTTTTTTTGCTGAAACTCTGGAGTCAGATGATAGATGAATATCTCAGCTTTCATTTTACAACAATAGTAAGTTTCTAGCCTTCATGGTTGTAGAACACAGCTTAAAGTGGCCTCTCCCTATGTTACTATTAGTGCAGAAACCAGAAGTCAGAGAGAATGAATCCAAAATGCAGTATTTTCAGGCCAATCTCACAGTTTTGGAGTGCCCGGTCCATGACTGTTGAATGTGTGGTATGGTTAATGATAATATTCCTCTGATGGTGCAGCCTACTCGCTATTCCTTGCTAAGACCTGTGCCTAAGGAAAGATCTGTCTCTAACATTTTAAGGACAATGCAGAGATTCAAATCCACCACCCTACCCACACAGAGAGCCATCAAAGGCCACAAGGTGGTAACCGTGACCTACATATAATCATAGAATCTTAGGGCTGGAAGCAGAGGCAGCCTTTGGCTCTTGGGGGCCCTAGGCGAAGGCCCATTGTGGGGCCCCCATAGGCCCACGAGGCTCACTATAGGCCTTCAGGGCCCCCTCTGTGACCCTGTCTCCCCCACCACTCCGGCCCCAACTCCCCCTACACGGCCCTGGCCCCTTGGGCCAGCTTCTCCTTCTGCTGCGGACCAAGGCAGATGTGACTTTTGGGGTAGGCGATGGGGCCCCTTGCAGCTCGGGGCCCTAGGCATGTGCCTGCTTCGCCTACCCCAAAAGCCGCCTCTGGCTGGAAGGGACCTTATGAGGTCATCTAATCCAACCCACTGCTAAAAATAGGACCAATCCCACTAAATCATCCCAGCCAGGGTTTTGTCTAACCAGACCTTAAATATCTCTAAAGTCGGAGATTCCACCACCTCCCTAGGTAACACATTCCAATGCTTCACCACCCTCCTAGTGAGAAAGTTTTTCCTAATATCCAACCTTGACCTCCCCAGCTGTAATTTGAAATCATTGCTCCTTGTTCTGTCCTCTTTTACTACCGAGAACAGCCTAGCTCCCTCCTCTCTGGAGGACCCCTTCAAGTAGTTGAAGGTTGCTATCAAATCTCCCCCACCCCTCAGTCTTCTCTTCTGCAGACTAAATAAGCCTAGTTCCTTCAGTCTCTCCTCATAAGTCATGTGCCCCAGCCCCCTAATCATTTTTATTGCCCAAAACTGTACACAGTATTCCAGATGCGGCTTCACCAGTGCCAAATAGAGGGGAATAATCACATCCCTCGATCTGCTGGCAACGCTCCTACTGATGTAGCCCAATATGCCATTGGCCTTTTTGGCAACAAGAGCACACTGTTGACATACCTTGTGCTGGCCTTCTGCTAAGAGATGCATTAAACTAAACAAGTAATGCGGACATCTCCTAGTTATACAAGCAGAGATAGATCAAGTGACGCACTCTGATCAAATCAGCTCACATACCCATTGTGACCCTGGAGGTCGCAGTTTTATTTTTAATACAAATACTTAGGCTAATCTTACAACTATAGCTTAAGGGACCTTGAAGATGCATATGTATGTACATACTGCTTCACAAAGACTGCAAACCCTAAGATAACAAGCGAGAAATGGAATTCACCCTTCATGTCTTTGCTTTACAGAGTACAAGAACCGTGGAAATCCTGGCTGGAACATTCAGCAGATCCTGCAATTGAAGAGCAATAATCCAGAGCTATTTGACACTCAGCAGAATGATAGTGCTGGCTGCTGTGTTTGCCATGTTATTGCGCTTTTATTGAAGTAGAAAATTTAGAAGGAATGAGACGAGATGAGCTCACTGCAACCTGAGGTATGCAAACCTTTCCTACTTCAATTTGAAATGGGGTTTGATGGGTTTTTTTTGAAATGTCATTCCTTTAAAAGGTTCAGGCTGGAGAAAGCCTAGTCCACCCAAAGTGCAGGAGAATCTCATTACAAATCTTGTTGGTTATACAGCACAGCTATGGAGCATGTTGCTGTGATGGAAAGGTTCGTTTGGGGTATACAGAGGAATAAAGATGCAGCCGAGAACATAGGGTTGTAAAACCCCAAGATAACAGGAACAACTCTAATCACAGAGTCCATATAGCTGCTTTTGCTCTTCATGCAAAACTCATGCCAATGAGCGTTATGAATATGCATCAAGAAAAGCAAAGGGCATTCTGAACATTGCTAGACATGAATCTCATCTTAATATGGACCATGGCTGCAATCACAGCTGATCTCTTCTGTAAAAAACCTATAGAAAACATGTCTTATTAACAATATGGGTCATAAGTGGTGGTGTCAGGCAGAGCCAGGGTCATAGTGGTAGTGAGTGACAGGGAGGCCTTTGGAGGAGGGGAAGGGCAATTTGGTGTCACAGTTCAAGACTGTCTGTACCTCTACAAGTCTAAGTGCACCCCCTCCAGTCTCTTGGCTTCACCTCCCTGGTACAGAATGTCATGGTTCTCACCCTCAGATCACGATTCTAGGCTGCGGTCCTCTGTGTGATTCTTCAGCAGGCCCAACTAGGTTCAAGCCTTGCAATTCTTCCCTCTGGGAGCTGTGACCAGTATCCACATGCTCAATGGGATGACAAAATCCAGCTTTTTTCAAAGCAAGTATGAGTTAATCTCAACAACGGATGTCAAAGCATCAACAGAAAAAAAGTTTCTAAAACAATAGCCTATGATTTCATCCAAACTCTCCTCTTTTCCAGCTCTTGAATTCAGTTAGCTTCTCCTTGTCCCTGTCTCTCACTCATCAAAGACCAGGTTTTATTTACTCCAAAGTTCTTTGTTTCTCTTTTCCTGACTGAATTTCCTCTTGCCCTGCATCAGTTAAGGGGGAGGTTGAACTCAGCATGGTCTGGGGGCAAGCTTCAAAGAGATTAACAAATGCATTGTCCCTACTGTGTATCAGGCTATCTGAAATTTAAATGGACTCCCTGTCTGCCTATGTGCTCTATGCTTCTGTGGAATTACTTCCTTTCTAATCATAAAGCAACCAATACGAACAAGTAGACAAACAGATAGTATTTATAAAAATGCCAACATCTTGCTCCACATCCTTCATATCTGGTAAAGACAAAGAAATTGCTATTTAAAAGATGGAATATTGATCTCTAAATGAGTGTCAGGTTCTTGGGTTGTATTTTCAAGTAAAACAAAGGTGCACTTAGAAAGGGCACTTGCCCCTTGTCACACAAGGGTTGCAATAAAGAAGCTGGGGAGAAGAGAACCTAATGTAAAATCTGTGCAGTTTGTTGGCCTTTGATGTTGCTCATCTAGCTTTCCATGACATGACTTACATTTATTTTGCTCCCATTCTGTAAGTTCCCTATCTTAGAGCATCTGACAAAGTGGGATTTTCTCCTATGAAAGCTCATACAATAAATAAATTTGTTAGTCTTTCTAAGTGCCACCAGACTCCTCGTTTATCTTATTTTAAAAGAGTAAGTTGTACATTACAATGACCTGGTTAAATTAAAAGTTTTATAGCACTTTCTCAGTCTATTCATGATCTTCATATTATGGCACAATGGATGCTTTTTCTCTCCTCCACTTAACAGCCATTTCTCAAGAGTGGAGACATCAAGTTTTTATATATGCTTAGGAGCTGGCCCAGTATTTCCAAAGTACTTTGAGATCCTAAGATAAGATATTCAGAAATGACTCTTCTATTTTATATTATCAGCCAGGCAGCTCTTAGACAGTTAGTAAGTTTGCAGTCTTGTAGCTGTGCTGGTTCCAGGACATTAGAGAGATATGACAGGTCAGGGAATATCATTTATTGGACCAACTTCTGTTCTTGAAAGAGACATGCTTTCGAGCTACATAGAGCTCTTCTTCAGGTCTGGTTCTCTCACTCAATCTACTTATGATCTTAGCACAGACCTAAAGAAACCTCAGTGCAGCTCAAGAGCTTATCTCTCAAAAAACAGAAGGTCAAGCAATTTCTTAAAAAGATATTATACTACCTTTTCTCCCAGTTGGCAAGTAACAAAAAATGATAGACACAGAATTGGTGATTTCTTCCTCTGCTCCCCTAAAGACAGAATATGACAGGTCTGGTCAGATTTCCTCAGAACCATGCGGGGAAAAAAATCTGTATCCTCCAAAAGTATAAGAACCTCCAAAAAAAAATTATAAAGGTTAAAACAAATGTATAGGGGAGTTATAATTTTCTTTAAATTCTATAGGACTTGCCCATAAGGTATCTGTAAGGCATGATTAGTAACACGGGCAAAGCAGATTTTTAATTGCAGTTTTTAATTGATAGTTTCCCCTGGAGAGAAATATTACTACATTTGAAACTTTGCAAGCAGCAAGAAAACTCTTCTAGCAAGAAGGGAGAATTCTTTTTTTTCCCTTCAAGGCTCTTTTACCAGACGCCCAGTTAATGTTTCTGGCCTGCCTTAGGGGAGACAAAGCCTTGCAGTTTCACCATGAAAATAGTCATCACGGGCAGGGGAGATAACGCTCACTTCAGCTAGCTATCTTGCGGTTAAAATTACAGCTCCCTTGTCTCCACTAGCATGTGGGAGCAAGATAGCTATGGTAAGTTAAACAACAGAGTCCTGGGGCACTTTTAAAGACTAACATTTATTTATCGCATGAGCTTTCGTGGGAGAAAATCCCACTTCGTCAGACACAACCAGGGCTGGCCCAAGGGTTTTTGGTGCCATAGATGAACTATGACTTTGGCATGCCCCTGCTCCCTATATGTTATAAGAGATAAGATATCAATATATATATTTTAAAGAGAGCAAAAAAAATCACGTCTATCTAATTTGGCGCCCCTCAAAGCCCCTAGACGACTGCCTAGTTCACTATACGGTTGGGCCAGCCCTGCATGCAACATTAAGAGTCCACTTTTTTAATATTAGGTCCCTGAGTCTCTCTCTCTCTTCTTTAGATGCTGTTTGTGTACTTGAGTACCTGCCAATGTTTGACATTCCCTGTAATAAATGGCTCTCTGCTGAGAGGTCTATTTTCACATTATCATCTCACTCCTCTAGGTAAAAAGATCCTCTCTTTCCCAAATATATATTTGATTGTTGTCTTACAATGGCTGAAAAAAAATAAGCCGCTTTGCCACAAATCATAGGGGGTAGTTTATCTTCTGCTAAGTCAAACCCTAAGTTATTGGTTTAACTGAGATGGCCAGTTTAGTTTAGAGACAGTTTAGTTCTGTCGTGAAGAGCTACTTTTACTGGGAGCCTGCACCCAGCTGTATAACTATAACTAGATATTACAAAGCAATTTTATCTTGAATTTTCTTCATAAAGATTAAACTGCAATTCCCACCCCTAAAGTTTTTTAACCAAGCAATACAGTATTAATCCACAGCCGGAGAGGAGAGGGTGAAACAATGTGGCTTTACAAAGCAAAGGGGCAGACCAGCCCGCTTAGAAATATGCATAGGTAACATTAAAGAGTTCCATACTTTTAGGCCTGGTCTGCACAAGTAATTGGTGGCCAGGTGCCGCCGTAGCTAGCGATCTGCTGTAGACTGGCAAAAGCATGATTTGCACATGTGCTATTTATCCCGGTTCACCCACACTGGTGAAGACAGGAGCTTTATCTGTCTATGCTAGTTTGCACTTGGGCAGCCACAGAGGTAGTTAATATGGCTGAAAACCCCCCAAGTGCAAGACCTCTCCCTATGTTTTGCCACACAGCCTTAGGCAAACCTCAAGCTGTTGGTGTCTCATTAGAAAAGCTCTCTATAAAATGGGAATAATAAAACATATCTGGCTGTAATATAAGCAGTGTGAGTAAATAATTGTTCGTCCATTGCCTTGAAGTGCTAATCAGTATTATTGAAGTACTGTTGTAGCCACGTTGTTCTCAGGATAGTGGAGAAACACCATGGTAGGTGAGGCAGTATCTTTTACTGGAGCAACTTCTGCTGGTGGACAGCACAACCTTTCAAATTACATAGAATTCTGCAGGCCTGGGGAAATGTGTCGCATTGTGTATTTAACTCAGAGACTCTGAGAGTTTTTCCCCAGCCCTGAAGAACTCTATGTATTTCAAAAGCTTGTACTTTCAACCAACAGCAGCTGGTTCAATAAAAGATATCACAGAATGATAGGGTTGGAAGGACCTGCAAGGCTTATCTTATCTAACACCCTGCCAAGATGCTGGATTTGTTGTGACTAAACCACCCAAGCCAGATGGCTACCCAGCCTCTTTTTGAAAACCTCCAGTGAAGGAGCTTCCACAACTGAGCACAGGTAATTTATTAAATGGTCCTACTGTTCTTACAGTGTTTCCTACTGTTAGGAAAGGAAGGTTACTCACCATGGTGCAGTAGCTGGAATTCTTTGAGATGAGCGTCGCCTTGGGTGCTCCACGGAAGGTGTTGGTGTTCCCTTGTGTCACAGATTGGAGATTTTCTAGTAGTACTTGTCAGTCACGTGCACGTGTGACTCGACAGCCTCATGTGTCTCCCTGGTGCCCCTTTTGAAGCACGTGCAGCTCCAACCACCTCAGTTCCTTCTCTGCCCTGTAGCCGATAGCTAAGACTCCGAAGTCGCTTGGGGAGGAGGGTGGGTAGTAGCGCACCCACGGGGACACTCATCTCTAAGAACTCCAGTTACTGCACCACAGTGAGTAACCTTCCTTTCTCCTTTGAGAGGTGTCCCTGTGGGTGCTCCACCAACGGTGAGTAGCAAGCAGTGTCCTCAACTGGATGGAAGGACTTCAGAGTTGCTGTTACGCATCAATGAAAGTACTGATTGTCCTAGTGCCATGTCGGATTGTGAGGTTTGATCTAGTGCATAGTGTTTGACAAAGGTATGGGAGGATGCCCATGTGGCTGCCTTGAAAATTTCTGAAATTGGTACATTATTAAGAAAGGCAGTGGTAGTTGCTACTGCTTGGCAGAGTGAGCTAGTACACGTTCCAGAGGAGTGATACCTGACAGCTTGTAACTTTCGTATATGCATCCAGATATGAGTTTGGATAGTTTTTGTGATGAAATGACTTTTCCTTTGCATCTGTCAGCTATTGCAATAAATAGTCTGTTGGTTTGCCTAAACACTTTTGTCCTTTCTAGGTAACATGCCAGTGTCTGACGAACATCGAGTGTATGTGGAAGAGCGTTGCAAGGATTGGAATGGGGTTTTGGGAAGAATACAGGTAAGTTTATTTCTTGGTTGACATGGAAAGGTGTAGATATTTTGGGTATAAATTTTGGATGCGGTCTGAGAGTAACCCTGTCCTTGTGAAATGTGGTATATGGAAGGTCAACCATCAGTGCCCCAATTTCACTTATTCACCTTGCTGAAGTGATGGCTACTAAAAATGCAACCTTCATGGACATATATTTCAGCAAACAGGTGACTAAGGGTTCAAAGAGTGGTTTAGTAAAAGTATGTAGTACCATATGGAGATCCCACAAGACAGTGGGTAGCTAAATCTCTGGGTACAGGTTCTGTATACCTGCTAGGAGGTGTTTTATTATACATATATATAATATATATTTATATATTATATTAATATCGAATTATGTTCTGAATTCACATGAAAGAGCTGAAGGATAATCCTGTTTTTTTAGATGCAGAAGGCATTGCAATATATCCGAGATGTCGGTGGATGTGGAATTGATCTGCTGATTGTTGCACCAGTTGGAAAATCTGGACCACTTTTGGAGGTAGGTAGGTCTTGTTGAAGGTTTCCTGCTATTTAACAAGATATGCTTTACAGATTCAGAACACATCTGCTCCTCCTGCCTGAACCATGCAGGAAACACGCAGTGAGGAGTAGGTTTTGAGGACTGCGATGTAGAATTCGTCCCCTATCCTGAGATAGGAGGTCGTGTTGTGAGGGAAGCGGTATTGGGGCTTTGATGGACATTTGGTACAGTAGAGTGAACCAAGTTCGTCTGGGCCAATCGTGTGCTATCATGATCACTCTCACTGTATCGTGACGTTTCTTTAGTAATGTTTTGTGTATTAGAGGTATCGGTGGAAAGGCATAAAGTAGATTTCCATTCCAGGACTGTAGGAAGGCATCTCCCAGAGAATTCCTCCCAATATCTGCTCAAGTGCAAACGAACTGGCACTCGTGATTGAGAGGAGTAGCAAATAGGTCTATTAAAGGGTAATCCCATTGATGAAATATATCTTGAAGGAGAGTTGGATGCATCTCCCATTCGTGATTATTTGGGAAATATCAGCTGAGGGAATCAGCTATGGTATTGTGTATTCCAGGAAGGCATGTCGTGGAAATTGTATTGTCGTGTGTTATGCACCAGTTCCACAGCTTTATAGCCTCCGTGCGAAGGGAGGTGGATCTGGCACCGCCTTGTCTGTTCATGTAAAACATGCAGGAGATATTGTCCGTCATAATCTTTACATGTTTGTGCATTATTAGATGTTGAAAATGCATACAAGCATTGTGAACAGCCTGCAATTCCAGAATATTTATGTGTAGAGAGGATTCTGGTATAGACCACTTCCTTTGGGCACCCCATCCGGTGAGGGATGCATCCGTAGACATCAGGAGAGATGGTGCGTCCTGAAAGAATGGCAAACCTCACAAAAGATGACAGGGTGTCATCCACAAAACAGTGATTGTTTTACAGCGTCTGGTAAGGTGACTGTCTTGTATGATTGTCTGTTGAGTCTGTACACCTGCCTTAGCCATATTTGTAGCAGGAGCATATGTAATCGTGCATGCTGAACCACAAAAGTGGTTGCTGCCATGTGGCCTAGAACTTGAAGGCAGGTAGACCATTCGTATTTGGAGAGTTGCACACCGTTTCTATGAGTGATTATGTTGAATCTGGCTTGAGGAAGGAATGCACGTGCGATCCGTGAGTCCAGGCATGCTCCTATAAACTCTAGCATCTGTGTCAGTGTTAGGGTTGATTTTTGTCTGTTTATGAGAAGGCCCACACTTTTGAATAAGATCATGGTGAATTGTAGGTTTTTTGCGGCCTAAAGTAGACTGCGAGATTTCAGCAGGCAATCGGCAGGTAAGGAAATATTGTAATGTTGTGTCTTCGCAGATAGGCTGCAACTACAGCTAGAACCTTTGAGAATACCCTTGGGGTGGTAGAGAGGCCAAAGGGTAGCACCGTGTATTGATAGTGGTCTAGGCCAACCCTGAATTTTAAGAATCTTCTGTGACCTGGATGGATGGATATATGAAAGTAAGCATCTTGTAGGTTGAGGACTGTAAACCAGTCGTCAAGTTCCAGAGCTGGGATGATAGTCGAGAGTGTCACTATTCTGAATTTCTGCAGTTTTATAAATTGTTTAGCCTTCTGAGATCAAGAATGGGTCTCCATCCTCTTGATTTTTTCTGGATTAAGAAATATGGACAATAAAAACCTTTCCCCTGTGTTGTTCTGGAGCACGTTCTATGCAGCAGACACTGGATTTCCTGATGTAGACTGTGTCCCTGTAGAGGGCTGGGGGAGGAAGGTTGAATCTTGGTTTTGCAGAAAAGGGATAGTATAATCTGTATGATGATTTCTAGGACCCATTTGTCTGTGGTGATATTTGACCATTGATGGAAAAAGGCTTGAAGTCTATGGTTGTAAATGAATGGTTGCTCTGTAAGCTAGGGGAGATCGTGCGGACCCTCAACCAACTTCTTAAAATTGTGTTTTAGAGGAAAGTGCTTGCAAAGTGGTGGGTTGATTGCTTGGTTGTCGACGTCTTTGTGGACGTTGTCAGCCTCGTGTCTGTTCTTGTCTTCTATAGTTTAATCTGTACTGATATTGGTATTGATGTCTAGAATTATAGATATCTAAAGGAGTGTCTCCTGGTGGTAGGGGTGTAGATACCGAACGTACAGAGCATGGCCCTAGAATCTTTGGATGAATGCATCACTTCATCTGTTTTCTCAGAAAATAATTTATTTTTATCAAAAGGTAAATCCTCAATGATGGCTTGCAGTGGTTTTGACAAGTCTGCGGAGTGAAGCCAGGAGGATCTTCTCATCATAGCACCCGTGGCAATAGTACGGGCTGCAGTATCAGCCACATCCAACGCTACCTGCAGAGCTGTTCACGATATGAGTTGACCCACATGGAATTGTTGTTTCTTAGCCTCTGTGATATTTTCAATAAAGTCAGCAAGTTTCAAATAATTGCTGTGGTTATAATTCGCAAGTAATGCTGAATAGTTTGCTACACGGAGTTGTAAAGATGAGGATGTGTAGACTTTTCTGCCTAATAAATCCATTATTTCATCCTCTTTATTTTGGGGGTGGCTCTATTAAATTGCTGTTTAGGTCTATGATTAGCTGCCTCCACGACTAGAGAACTGGGGGCAGGATGAGTGAATAAGTATTCAGAATTTTTTGCAGGTATGTAATATTTCTTATCTGCTTGCTTAGATGGTGGCGGGATAGAGGCAGGGTTTTGCCAAATATGCTCCACAGGCTCCATTAGGGCAGTATCCATAGGAAGGGCAATTTTTACAGATGATGTTGTCAGCAGTATTTTTAGCAGCTTATGCTAAACTCTGCGAACTCCTGCAATGGTATCTCTAACGACTCTGTGACTCGTTTAAAGAGGTCTTGAAACTGCTTTAAATCATCGGCATTTGTTGAAGGAGACAGGATGATAGCCTCATCTGGCGAGGACGAAGAATTGTGCAGAAGGGAAGGTGATTCAGGCATGTCCCCTTCTCCGTCATTCTCAGGGGAATGAGGCTCTGGTGTTCTGGGAACCAGTTTGGAGGGAGGCTTATACGATCTGGAAGTGGATGGTCTGCTATACTCAGGTCGATAAGGAGACCATCTGAGCCAATGAGGTGGGTAGGCTGTGGGTGGGCCATACCAGGAGGGACCATACCATTGGTAAGGCGGCATACCATGGTGTCTCATCCTATAATCAAATCTTTGAGGGGAGTGAGGTTGAGGTGAAAAGGCAGCCTCAACTCCCTCTGCTTCATCACCACTGGAAAAGGGAATTGGAGAGACTGTTTCCTCTGACGATGATGGTGATGCCTTGGTGCCGATGAAGGGTGAGGTCAGTGGTGGAGGTATACGCTCCTCTTTGGTACCAGGATGGCTTCTCTTTTCAGTACATTTCTTGGGAGTATACGGTGCCGGATCGTGATGCGGCACTGATTGTATGAATGCCACTGGAGGCTGATCTGTATCTGTCAATGCCGTGATGGATGACGGCTCCTGAAATGCAATCAGTGCCGTGAAGTTTGGTGCCTGCAAACTTGCTGTCATCAGTGCCTGAGGTGCCACAGTATGCATAGGCTGTCCTGTTGGTGCCTAGGTTTTTTGTTGGAGGCTGTGATACAGTTGGATTCATTGGTTTAACGGCTGAAGTTTTCATCTGGCTCATTTTATGTCTCCTCTCAGAAGTGGCTGATAAAGACTATTTATCATGCCTGGCAGTCTGCGTACCTGAGGAACCAGGAGCCTCTTTGGTACCGGCACTTAGGAGAGGCAGGAGGAGACTCTCTTTTTTCCGAGGTATGCAGTGGGATGAGGTGCCTCTTCAGCAAATGTGGATTCAGAGAGGCTGTCTCTGCCCTGGCTCAGATGCTGGCCACAGGGATTTTTCCATGAGCAGTAATTTGAGACGCAGGTCTCTATCGCATCTCGCTCTTGTGCTCACATTCTGACAATGTGGGCTCTTTTGGGAGATGTGTTCTTCTCCCAAACATCTTATACAGACTGAGTGTCCGTCAGAGGCCAGCATGGCATCCCGGCATTTCTCACATTGTTTAAAGCCAGGAGAGCCTGCATGTTTAACAGCGGGGAAAGAGGGAGAAAGATTTCTTTTTTCCTGTTAGGGGTAGAAATAAATGTTAATAATGGTAAATAGAGAGAAATTCTTTGATGAGGTTGGATGAGTAGCTCCATCTATAACCGCGGGTGGTAGAGAAAGAACTGAGGCGGCTGGAGCTGCGCAGGCTTCAAAAGGGGCACCAAGGAGACATGCGAGGCTGCTGAGTCATGCCCGCAGCTTTGACAAGTACTACTAGAAAATCTCCAATCTGTGACGTGAGGGCACGCACACACCTTTGGTGGAGCACCCCATGGGGACACCTCTCGAAGGAGAAGTTTTTCCAGAGACAAGCTTCTCTGGATCACCTCAGCCACCTTGTCTCTATCATATCCTGGGACCAGTACGGCTACAAACAAATAGAATCGTTTTGATATTTGGCAACACTGAAAAACTGATTTTTTTAAAAAATACCTTCCTCTCCAGTTTTTATGCTTGATGTTTTTGCACTAGATACTGCTTGCCTCTGTTCCTATTTAGTGTCCAACCTCCTTCCCAAGGGCAGCTTGTCAAATAAGGAAATCCTGCATGGAAAATGCCGGGAAGTGTTTGCTTTATTCCTTGTCTCCAGCCATTGAAATCCTATCTTGTTTTGCAAGATGAAGGCCTATCAACTTGAATTTATTTTTAAAATCTAGATACTGGAGAACAGAAAATGCTAAACCACAGCAGTAAATATACCGTGTCTGTAGTTTAAAAAAAAAAAGGAAGCAGCCCCTGGCTTTCAGTCCTGTGAACTTTCCTCAAATAGTTCCACAGTTTAAACCGAATGTTTTTTAAACCAGTCTTTAGTTAAATATCTAAAAAACATGTTTGGAGCGGGTAGGATGTGTTGAATATGCATCAACCTAAGAGATTGTTTTCCTTTCATTTCCCCCTACTGCCTATGCTGTGAACTAGATTGCATTGTGGCAAAGTTAGGGCTTTTCAGGCAATGAAAAATATTCTGAAACTGGCAAACTACATCCCTAGCCCAGCCCTTTTTGGCTTCACTCCCTTTGATTCTCGTGCCACAGAACACATTTTAAACCCCTGCCTCTGTTATTGTCTAAGAGGAAGTTCTACTCCCCATTATGGTATAATCTCTAATATTTGGGATAGGGAGATGACATTCTTCCCGTTTCAAAATGATTAAAAACAGAACTTTCCATAGATGCTCCCAATGCTGAGACCAAAGGCTTTTGCGATCACCTTCTGATGTTTGTAGAAAACAATTTTCTAGTGTATTTATTATGCAGTCAAATCTTTTTAAAAAAAAAATCTTTCAGAAGAGGTTTTAATTCAAATATCCACAGTGAGGCCCAGTTTATTTTCTTGAGCAGTTGCAGCTAATTGCAGAACTCTGATATGAATGAATCATTCAGATTATTCCTTCTCATTTGCATTATCTTGCATTTGTCAATAATTAATTTAATCGACCACCATGGGGCATGTCTGCACTGGAGGCTCTGTTAAATCGACTTAGAGCGTCCACACTGAAAACTCCAGTTGACTGCCTGCATCCACACTGGCAGGTGCTAGGTCGACGGACGAGTGGCCAGGAACTCTGGGAGGGGGCCAATGTTCCCGCTAAGCTGATGATTCAGCTGAGCAAGATATCGTACTTGCTGAGCGACAATTTGTGAGGCATGGTGCCTCATGGGCAACAGTTTTTTGGCGCTGGAAGCATCAGCAAGCCTAAGTACCTTAAGTCAAAAGAAATGCATAAATGTTGTCTTTCGTTTGAACTTTAATAAAAATGTTAAAATGAAATATTGTAGTTTTATTAATTTACTATGGGTCAGGCTAGAGAGAAGAAAAAGAGCTGCGGCCAATGGGCTGGCGAGAGCCGCAGCCAGGGAGATCGGGCTGGGGAGTAGGGGAGAGCTGCGGCTGGGGAGATCAGGCAGGGGAGAGCCGCGGCCGGGGAGATAAAGCTGGAGAGAAGAGGAGAGCCGGGGCTCGGGAGATAGGGCTGGGAAAAGCCAAGGCTAGGGAGAACAGGAGAGCCGCGGCTGGGGAGATCAGGCTGGGAAGAAGGGGAAAGTAATTTAATTTTATTAGTAAATTATTAGTAAATTAATCAATTAGCAAATTAATATTGGAGGCCAATTAGGTCAACTTAAGGGCTATTTCCCATCTACACTGGCTTAAGTCGACTTAATAAGGTCGACTTAAGCCTTAAGTCAACCTTCAGAGGTGGTGTTATTAAGTCGACTTAATAAGCGCCCAATGTGGATGCAGGGTTCTTTAGGTTGACTTAACCCTCCTTAAGTTGACCTAAGGCTCCAGTGCAGACGTACCCATGGTGCCTATTCATCTAGCTTTGTAAAGTCCTCTCTGAAGTTCTCCACAATCTTTTCTAGCACTGACTAACCTAAATAATTCCTAACCCTAATGTAGCCCACCCCCTCTGAAACCATCATCATAGTTTTTCTAAAGAGAAAATAGTTTGTATTTGGACTGGACCTGACTGCACCATGTGGTGTATATAAATTAACAGTTCCTGGAGGAGATACCTCTGGGTCACACCACTAAGTCTTTAGTGGTCTCTGTTTATATCTGGCCCCTTTGTGTCATTCAGGGAGCACAAACGGGCTGCATAGAAGGCAGATAGCGGTAGAACTGGCATAAGAGGTCTTGGGTGGGATCCAATACCAAGATCTCTTATGCCAGTTTTATGCCCACTGGGAACTCTATGACAGGGGAATCCTCAGATAGAGAGATGTGCCTTCTATCCAGCCCATTTGTAATTCACCAAAATTAAGCACCTAACTCTAAATAGCTTTGTGAATTCCATCTCCTGGTGTCTTGGGGTGGAAGATGTCTAGGGCTCCAGACAGTGAAGATGTTCTCAAGCTAATAACACAGTGTGGGTGGAACAACTGAAATCACAGTAGCTAGTTCTATCACTCTGTGCTGCTAATCAAATCACTCTGTTTAACTCCAGTGTTCTTCTTAAGAGTGATGGTTAACACTCATTCTGGGTTTGAATATGTTAAGTGTTTGTCTTCACCTAATCCTGCAAAGTCCCTGAGGGAGTCAATAAATAGGCTTTACTGGGGTGAGAAAGGAATTTCTTGCCAGCTAGGCAGGGGCCGATTAGATACATTGCTTTTGCTATTGAGCTACTTCAGCTCCTGCCGTGTGCAAAAGCACAGAACTTTTTTTTTTTTTGGGTGGAGAAATGGAACATGAAAACTTCAATTCCTTGTAGGTGATTGTGGTCCAGAAGTTCCATTGTCCATGCAATTCCCACAGAATGGTCACTTCTACCTTCAGAACCGGCAAAACTGTATATTTCACCTGTGCAATGTGAACTGATTGTACTCAGAAAGATATTTTAATTTCAGAAATGGAAATGTTAAAATGTGTGCCATTTTCCTTCTCAAATGTGTCTATTTCATAGTGAAAACTCGTTGATTTTGCTCCCAAAATATCCTATCTTTGTGTGAAAACAAATACAATTTTAAAGGTCTTTTGTAGTGAAATTTGGACATTCAAAATGAAATACATCTTCAAAGCATCTGACAAAGTGGGATTTTCTCCCACGAAAGCTCATTCAATAAATAAATCTGTTAGTCGTTAAAAGTGCCACAGGACTCTGTTTGTTTTTCTGCAATAGACTAACATGGGTACCCCTTTGGATCTTTATTTTAGGGGACTTTTGAATGTCATTTACACTTTTTCACATACTTCTTTTTCAGTGTGAACTTTAATTTGGTTTTAAATGTTGGCACTGGTGGTACTGTTTATTCCTGGTATTATTTTTCACTTATTCAGCATCATAAATGTGCAGGAAGTTTTATAGTGGAAAAACAATAGGAGGACAAGGTCCCTGCCCTGGGGGAGCCATGCAGTTTAAGGGACATGGTTCCAACAGACATTTACCTGCATGGAGAGCACATGAATAGCTCCATTAGCTTTTCAGATTTAGGTGTAGTCTGTTAGGAAGTCAGAGAAGGGTCAACAATGCAAGATGAAGAATGAATCCTAATTCCTAGGAGCATTTTATTACGTTCTAAAGGAGTAGCCATGTTAGTTAAATTCAGCAAACCATGCAAGGAGTCTAGTGGCACTTTTAAAGACTAATAAATTTATTTATTGCATGAGCTTTTGTGGGAGAAAATGAAGTGGGATTTTCTCCCACAAAAGTTCATGTGATCAATAAATTTGTTAGTCTTTAAAAGTGCCACTAGACTTCTTGTTTTTATAACTTTCTGTTACCTCTATTTTACTTTCACTTTTGATTCCACTCTATTTGGCCTGTAAACTTTGGGCAGAGAGAGTTGTTTATCTGGAAATGAGATGGGAGTTTCCAAATGTGGAGAACAGAATAAAAATCTGGATGCTGCACTGTTTAGCACGTTTTGCTGCCAATTGCCTATTGGCAAGTCCACCCTAACACAATTTTCTCAGCTGTTTTGACCTGCCACACTACTGAAATTTCTCTGCTACAGCTTCAATGGTTAAGTCTGTTTGGAAGAGTGGGTGGTGTACAGGGTTTGTTATAGGGCTCTGATGTGTTTGAACAAATACAAAGTCATCCCTGCGTACCTGTCTGGCAGTGCAGTCTCTAATCCTAATGTCATCATAAAATGAATTCAAGTCTTGCTGTTGGATTTCAACCCACAACCATCTATGGATTCATTGTCAATGGATCCATACTGGCATTGTCTCTAGAGGTTTTCAATCCAGTCATACAACATTATGAGACGTCCTCAAAGCTACAGTACCTTTGAGGCCTTGTCTACACAGGTTTTGTACTAAGTTGGTTAGGGATGTGATTTTTTTTCCACTCATATACAGTCCCTAGTGTAGATGCAGTTAATATAGGTATGAAGGTGCCTTCCTGTAAGGGTTGTTCTTTGTAGCACCTTCATACCTGCATAAGAGCATACATACTAAGATTGTACGGCTTTAATTATACCAGTACAACTGCCTAGAGTGTACAACGTCCAAATAGAAGAGACACAGGTTCCAGAGTTTAAATAGGAAAGTTGGAGGGGTACTAGGATGTTCTGGTACCTTTCTGGAATGTGCTGTTATGCCTAACACGCCTTTGGAATGTGTTTGTCATTCCAGTTATGTTCTTGCCAATTACTATGAGCCTATCAGCTTTCACAGCATGACTTCTGTTCACTTTGCTTTATAATAGACGTGACCATTACTTTAGCTCAGGCCTCATATCTGGCCTTCTGTTAGGCCTTAGGCCTCATACCTGGCCTGTTATACTAGGCCTCAGGCCTCATATTTGACATGTTATGTCAGGGCTTATGGTTCAGGTTTTTGCTTTCTACTGCAGAGGTCTTCTTGAAACTCAAAGGCTATGTCTACACTTGTTAATTTAAGTCGACTTAACAAAGTCAACTTTAAGTCGACTTTGTTAAGTCGACTTAGCATGTCCACACTTAAATTTTAAGTCGACTTACAGGGGACCCTACAAAATCAACCTAGCGCGTCCACACTAGATGCCTAGGTCGACTTCTAGGGGCTAGGTAGACCTGGGACAGGTCCACGGTGGCAGGGGGGGGCACCCCTTGCCAAGTGCCAGGGGGCTCAGCCTTTGCCCCATTGTACCTTGGTACAATGGGGCAAAGGGGGACAGGGATCCTGGCAGGGCATAGGGGCAGGGCATAGGGGCAGGGTGGGCAGGTCACGCCAGGCTGTGGCTGTGCCAGCCACCCTGGCAGGGAGGGCAGTAGGGAAGCCCTGGAGCCCCCTAAGTCAACTTAAAGTTGACTTAGGGCTACTCCATGTCTACACTGGCTAAGTCGACTTTCTAAAGTCAATTTAGCCATAAAAGTCGACTTAAAATGAGGTTTAGTAAAGTCGACTTAATTTTTCCTTAAGTCGACTTAAGCAGGAAAGCGTAGTGTAGACGCAGAGTAAATTAAGTCGACTTAAGCAAGCTTAAGTCGACTTAATTTACAAGTGTAGATGCACCCAAAGAAATCTTGTGGCCCTCAGCACGAAGGGCAGGAGCATCTCCACAGCAGCCCAGTTTCTTGAGAGCCATGTTCCAATGGCTCTCTAATGGCAGCTGCCCAAAAATGCTCCTCAAAGGATGGAACAATGCAATGAGGGGGAAAGAAGGGTAAGTGCAGGAAGGCAGCCCTGCTCAGCAATATCTTACACTGCACAGCCTCTGCAGATCGATGTTTGAATGATGCTATGAAGGGCCCCCCATCTTCTCTTCTGCTGTCTCCCCCAACTGAACGGACAGCAGCAGACCTGGAAAGCTGAGAAGCACTTTGGCTCCCATTCCATGAAGGACCCTTTTCATTTCCTCCTTTTCCCCCCACTACTGACTCCCCCAATTTCTTTTCTCTTTTGTCTTGCAGGATGGACGAAAATAGGATCTCGGCACTGCTTTACTTACTGCATTTCAATACACAAGAGTCTGATTGAGACCTCACTCCCACTTATGTAAATCTTGAATAACTCCATTGCACTCAATGGGGTTAGGTAGGTGGGGAAGACGTGAGACAAGCGAATCGGGCTCTGTTTTCATTCTGCAGAAAAAATCAAGCATTACAAGGAACAAGGAAATATTGCTTCTTTGATAAAAGGTGAAACTAGTGTAAAGTTATTTAAACGAATAACAGAGAGTAGCATTGAGAGGCCCCTCCTGAATCTATTTTCCAGCAGCCCTGCCTGTACAACAAAAAAAAAAAAGCCGAGCTCAAGGCCACATTGCTTTTGCAAACATGAAAAGCTGGATTTTTGTGGCTGCCCTTTTTCATGTGCAGACTTCAGCTGTGCTTTTGTGCCTCTCCCCCCACCACCTCCACACCTATTTCCTGGAGATCAGCAAGCAGGGATATCCAGGGGCTTGGGTAAGACAAAGTCTGAAACTGCTGCTCAACCAGGAAGAGCTCCACCCTAAACAAACCAAACAATAACAACCTCGCTTGCTGGCTCCCTCTGCTCTCCCACAGACGTGTGCACGCCGACCATGATGTTGCCTACGGCTGGACCCAGCACTGGCCAGACGTGCGGTCTGGTGCTGATCTCTGCTGTGCTGCTGCAATCCATTTGCGTGGCTGTTACTTTCCTTTATTTCACCAATGAGCTGAAACAGGTAAGTACCACTGCGGTGATCCAGGGTGCTGCCCAGCTCAGCCGTCAGGCTCACATGGCCAGCCTACAGGCAATGCCTCTGGCTCTCACTGCAAATCTAGCCAAGGGAGGAAAAACCCGCACCATGTATGGCCTTGTCCTGTTACAAGGAAAGTTAGAGGCTCATGCACGAGGGATCCATTCCTACTTTTACTGACGGGAGTGGCGAAACTCTCAGTAGTTACAGGGGGAGCAGGATTGAGCCCGAGCTGAACTGTAGTTTGGGAATGTTTATGTTAGCTGGGGGAGCAAGCCTTAGCGATTCAGAGCTTTCATTGCAAAACCAGAGTCGGGTTTGTTTGCTTTCTTAGTAGGCTGGGTTTGATGGCTTTGTGCGCAGAATACAGAGGTCAAGCAAAGAGAAGCTTTAAAACACGTTTTAAAACCTCACTTGATACTTTTCCTCCCCCAAAGCAGCCGTGTGCTTTTCATTCATGTGCCAAAGTTGCTCTTTCTTCTCTCTCCACTGCTGGAAGTAAGTTAGGGGGCTGGGAGAGTAGCTAGCTTTTTCACCTGAATGGCAAACACGGATTTAGAAAAAACAAGGTCAAAATAGCTTTTTTTTCTTTGTGCTTTTTAAAAAAAAATAAATCCTGCAACAACAATACTTTGTTTCAGACAGTGACTAATCCTGATAGAATTTCAGGCAGACTACAAGCGGCTTCTCATTGCCCCCCACGCAGTGAGTAGGGGAATGTCTGTATAATGATCTATGCTTTCCACTCCCTTCAACCAAAACTTCATATTCTGGAAGTATCAGCCTGTTCGGGCATTTGTCTTATGCAGCTAACTTGAGTTCCTTGCAACTTCTGTCCAGTTGACTGTCACACAAGACTTTAAAAACATGATTCTGTATGACAAACAAGGAGTCCTGGGGCACTTTTAAAGACTAACAAATTTATTTATTAATGAGCTTTTAGGGGAGAAGAGCCCCCATTTTCAAGTGTCTGGTGAAGTGGGATTTTCTCCCACGAAAGCTCATGCGATAAATTTGTTAGTCTTTAAAAAGAGTGCCACAGGACTCCTTGTTTGTTTTGCTGAACTAGAGAAACACAGCTATCCCTTTGGAAATGATTCTGTAGACATTCATAACCCCCTAGCAGTTTTGTAGGGGTAGGGATCCATCAGCATTTCCTGTTTCGCTGTCTGTGCTGGCCCTCCAGTAAGTTCAGGAGGGCGTAATGGTGTCAGTCTAGTTCTGCAAAACAAACAAGGAGTCTATTGGCACTAGATTCGTTGTTTGTCTAGCTCCTGCTAGTCTCTTGGCACTAGATTCCTTGTTTGTCTAGCTCCTGCACTAGTTGCACACAACCAACACTCTGGTTATATCATTGCTGAAGTGTTTTGAGATCTTCGCATTTGAAAGGTGCTGCATAAATATAAAATATTATTGCCACCCTGGAATTTACTGCATGCAAAATTTAGTAGCACTGGCAGCTTCTTTTGAGATGGTTAAATCAAGTGGCTTGTGAAGTTCTTGTTAAGTGATTTACACCACTCTATAATCAATACTCAGATGTCCTGAGTGTAGAAAACTGGGGACTTGTCTGTTGTGTTTATTCTCTGATAGCTTCATATTTGGTCAGATTAAAGATCTGCAGAAATAGCACATTTGTCTTAGGAAAATAGTTTACACCATACTGGCAATAAGAGAAATGTGCACAAAATTGTTCTAACTCTCATTCACTGGTTCAAAGTCCTTTGCTATCAAGCCTTTGAACAGATATAACCCTTATTATTGCAACACAGTAACTCACGCATATGTGGTGTGAAGATGAACTGGACTGAAAATAGCCTAGGTATCCCTATAATAAAAGTATAGGGTGGGTGTTGGTATTATGTATGTCTTTATGTTCTCCCACATAGAGATGTAAGGTATTGCTACATTAGAACTGTAAATACAGTTTGTTACTTTAATTTGTACATGAGGATTATGGTTAGTGATATTTATCAGTCCTTCTTTTCCTGGTCATTCTATTCCTTTTTGCTGTTTCATAGTATTTGAATTTCTAGACTTCTCTCAGCTAATCATCACTGGCCAGTTGTCAGATTCTTTTAGCCATCAGTACAAATTAAAAATCTATATAATGGTAGGTATTTTTCTCTACAGTGATAGTTATCTGATTAGTACAATGTAACCATTTGTTGTTCATAAAATGGATAACGCTTTTTAAACAGCTCCTAGTGTGTCTAATGAGAAGGGAGTACTGAAAAGCAGTGACTCAGCCCTAGCCTGCACAGTAGAGTTGATTACACACTGAGGATATAGGACAGTGAAGAAAAGGAACTTCATTTATTTTGAAAAAACATAGTCTAGATAATGTCCTTAAATAATGGGTGACGTAGAAATATTTCACTAGTCATACTCTACTTAACATTTCTGTAGCACCTTTTCTCCATGGATCTCAATATGCTATGCAAAAATCATTTGATTAAGCCTCATATAATTACTCTGGTGCCTCGCTTCCCCTAATCTCTGAAATGGGTATAATCCTCCCCTGACATGATAGTGTTTGCAGAGTGCACTAAGGTCTGTGGATGCAAAACTGAGCTTGATAAATTTGTGGAGGGGTGGTATGATACGACAGTCTAGTTTGGTAATTGATTCATCTTTGGCTACTGGTGGTGAATATGCCAATGGCATGAGATGGGACATTTGTTGGGGTGTGTTCTGTGTTATTATACAGAATTCTTTCTTGGGAGTCTGGCGAGTGAGTCTTGCCCACATGCTCAGGGTTTAACAGATTGCCATATTTGGGGTTGGGAGCAATTTTCCCCCAAGGTAGATTGGCAAAGAATGTAAGGATTTTTTGCCTTCTTGTGTAGTGTGGGAGGGCACAACTCAGTTGCTGTTGGATTCTCTGTACCTTCAAGTCTTTAAACCATGATTTGAGGACTTTAATAACTCAGTCATAGGTTAGAGGTTTATTGCAGGAGTGGATGGGTGAGGTTATGTGACCTGTATTATGCAGCAGATCTAAATGTGGTCATAATAGTCCCTTCTGACTTTAATGTCTATGGCTATGTCTACACTTGTTAATTTAAGTTGACTTTGTTAAGTCGACTTAACATGTCCACACTTAAATTTTAAGTCGACTTTCAGGGCACCCTACAAAGTCGACCTAGAGAGTCCACACTGGACGCCTAGGTTGACTTGCAGGGACTAGGTGGACCTGGGACTGTCACGACTCAAGAAAGAGATCTTGGAGTTGTGAATAATTCTCTGAAAACATCCACTCAGTTAACAAGCAGTCAAAAAACCTAACAGAACGTTGGGAATCATTTGGAAAGCGAGAGATAATAAGACAGAAAATACTGTATTGCTGCTTTATAAAGCCAAAGTGTGCCCACATCTTGAATACTGCATGCAGATCTGGTAGCTCCATCTCAAAAAAGATACATTGGAATTAGAAAAAAATGCAGAAAAGGGAAAGGGAAACGAAAACTAAAACGGTGTGGAAAAGCTTTTATATGAGTAGAGATTAATACTGGGACTTCTCAGCATGGAATAGAGATGACTAAGGGGGGGTATGATACAGGTCTATGAAACTGTGACTGTGTGGGGGAAAGTAAATAAGGAAATGTTATTTACTTCTCATAACACAAAAACTAGGGGTCACCAAGTGAAATTAATAGGCAGCTGGTTTAAAACGAACATAACACACAGTCAACCTATGGAACTCCTTGCCAGAGGATTTTGTGAAAGCCAAGACTATATAATGAGGTTCAGAAAATAACTAGATAAGTTAATGGAGGATAGGTCCATCCTTGGTTATTAGCCAGGATAAGCAGGGATTGGTGTTTACCAGAGGCTGGGAATGGCCAACAGGATGGATCACATGTTCTGTTTATGGTCTCTAAAGCATCTGACCTTGGCCAGTATTGGAAGAAAGGATATTGAACTAGGTAGACCACTGGTCTGACCCAGTATGGCTGTTCTTATGTTCTTAAATGCCCTGTCCTTTCCTGATCCCTAGATCTGGTAGGAGCATGATTTGGTAAGGGCTGGGTTACACACAGGTTTGGTGCCAATTTAACTATATTGGTTTAAATTCCAAAGGGGTAGCCGTGTTAGTCTATTGTAGAAAGACTAACTGTTAGTCTTTAAAAGTGCCACAAGACTCTGTTGTCTTTCTATATTGGTTTAGAGAGCAGCCCCCTCGCATGGATGCAGTTGCACTAGCATAAAGGTGTTTATATCTGAATAGCTTATTTCCATCAATTTAAGTGACGTTTGCAAAGAACATACCGTATTCTGCAGTAGTGATCCAGAAGCCTGTGGCAATACTCTTCTTAGTCACAGCATTTTGCATCCGTGACTTTAGAAATAGGGTAGTATTTTTTAACATAAAGGAGTACTCTGTGAATGCTGCTGCACACAGGTCAAGGGCTTGAGGTTAAGTGAGATGATTTGCAATGTCTGATAGGTAAATTCTCTCCATCCTGCTTAAGTGGGGAAATCTATGGCTAACCCCTCCTTTGTTTTCAAGAAGCCAGAAAGGATGGGATTGGTGCCGGAGGTGTAGGTGATCTCTGTGCTGCTGAATATCCCAAGCTTGAAGGAGAATTGAAACTGACAGGTGAAGTAAATTATCTTCCAGAAGCAACAGATTAACAAACAAACAAACAAATCCTTTAAAAAAGGAATGGTTGAATTTCAACTATTAAATCAAGAAGAATCATAATAGGGATGGAAGGGACCTAATGAGGTCATCTAGTCCAACCCCCTGCTAAAAAGCAGGAGCAGTCTGAATGCTTTGCATGTTCATGTGTATCTTTCCTTTCCAAAGTCTATGCAAATCTTGACTAACAAACAGGTCTTAACAGGAATTGTGGTGACGAGCCATTGAACTCAGTGAAAACAAGAAAGTTTACTCTTCGGTTGTGTGCTCAGGCCACAAGTGCCGTCTTGAGCTTTGATAACTGGTTATCTCTCCTGCAGCAGCAGCAGAACTGAAGGAACGGTTTTGTTGTTCACTATATTATTTACTATTTTAAACTATTTAGGTGAATTCCTGACCCCAGTGAAAACGATGGGAATTTCGCCATTGGCTACACATCAGAAGAAGGAATTCTCTTTAGCTAGAGATGATGATAGGCCCAAGTCACAAGCCTGAGATGTGGAATCAGATCTGAATGAAAGAACTTGAATGTAATCTTCGGGGGGGCCGCCCCCCTTCATTACAGAAAATGCCCCAAGCTGTAAGGTTTGAATCAGGGTAGAATTTGTCCAAAGTGCAGACCTGGGGAGTGGATTAGTGGCTGATGTTCAGGCTCATCTTCAGAGTTCACTGTAGGAAGATCCCTTGTGTAAAGAAACTAAATTCTCACCGTGTTAGATCTGATAAAGTAATTTGCAGCCTTAGTAATGTAAGCATTGCGTGTGGATAAACTTATTCAGTGACATTCTGGACATCCAGTTTATGACCACAGAGAAAAATGTATGTGTATTCTTGCATGTCAAGTAGCTAGATGTAACCACATAAATATATAAAGTCAGGTTAACTCTTCTTTATCAAATCATTACTTGCTGCAGCATATAGGTAAGTGTTATTTAGAACAGAAACAGTTTTCCTAAACACAGGAGGTTTAGAAATGTACCATATCTGCACATTTAGTGACTTAACTAGTGTATTGCCTTCTGACACAGCTCCAGGACACATATTCCAAGAGTGGCATTGCTTGTCTCATGGGGGAAGATCTCGGAACTTTCATAAGAAACGTGGATCTAAATGAAAATGAAGAAAGAGAGGGTGACCCCTGCTGGCAAGTAAAGTGGCAACTAGGAAAGTTAATTAAAAAGGTACTTTGGCTTTGGAACTTCGACACAGACTAAATAGCAGAGCGTGGCTACTACAATTCAGTGCGATTCAGAGTTAAATGTAAAATGCAAATCCCAAATTATTTCCTTGCATTTTAGTGGTGAAATCACAATTCCAGGTATAGAAGACCTCTGCTTGCACTGAAATTCTTCTAAGAACAAAAATTGCCATTTCACAACAAGAGTTTCACTGTATTCAGGAGATGGAAAGTACAGGCAATCGGTTATTACCGATCTTGCCTCAAAGAGGGGTTCATCTACTAATATTTGTCTGGTATGCCCACAGTGTAGAATGTGTGTCTGCCCTTCTCCTTATTTTGACGCTGCATGGAGCAGTAGCTTGGGCCTGATTCTCCTTTCACTCACACCTGTAAATCAGGAGTGATTCCACTAAGGTCCAGGGAGATGTAACAGGTGTGAGATCAAAGGCTTGCCCACAGTCCCTACTATCTTAAAGAAAGACACTTTTCGCCTCCTGCCATACAACTGTACAAAGAACAGGGATGGTATTTAACCCAAGATTTTCTACCCTAGCAAGTGGTAATGGAATGATATGAGACATCCCAATATTATTAATAACTAGAAGTTGATGTTGTCAGGAAATGTGTGTGTTGTGTTTTGGTTTGGTTTTTTAAAGTGTAGCAGAAGACAGGCTAGGAAGGGATCTGGCTGGAAATTCTAGGCAGAAGCACAACAAGGAATTAGAAAGAGACTAGGGTTAGGCATAATGTTTTCTGATAGCGTTCTGTGTATGGTAAAGAAAGTGATTTTCTCTGTGATTCTTTAACCATCCCCACATGACATACAGAGGACCAAATCTGCACACCTTGACTGCTGATAAAAAAGGAAGCCTTATTTGAAATCAAATGCATTATAAATCCCTTCAAAAAATCACCATGTTGGTTTTTTAAATCCAGGGACACTTGAAAACTCATCGCTAAAAATTCACAGCAAGTTGAAATTTATCTTGCTGAGAGTCTGAAAGAAACTAGACACTGTAATTGAGCTGCACTCAAAGCTTCCATTGACGACTTCTGCCCATGAAGTGACTGCAGAATTGGGGAGAGAAAAACTTGACTTTTTTTAATTTAATGGGCGGGAAGACTGGGAAGCATAGTGTTCTGATTTAAGAAGCCTTTTTATAATTCAAGTTTTTAAAAGAAATTATACAATCTATGAGTCTGCAATTAATCAGTCTGTTTACAGAGTTTCTCAACGGTTTGCGTCACAACCCTTGAGGGCAAGGGATGTCATGAAGACTGAAAACTATATTACAATCTAAACTGGAAATCTTGCTTCCCCGTTCTATACAACCTTATCCTTAAGACCAAATATTCGCTATCAGCCTTTCAAAACCCACACAAACACACTAATAAATGAGGCTTATCGTGGATACTTTAAACTCTCACTTTTATTGCAAGTGTGTAAGGAGGTTGTGAAAAAGTTTTACTTTGAATAAGGGTTGCTAACTTGAAAAGGGTGAGAAACACTGGTCTAGGAAATAAATAGTAATTTGGTTATTATGAATGGTGGTCTGTTTTAAATAAAATATTGACCCAAACTGAAGCCCATGGAGTTACTCCAGATTTACACTGGTATAACTGACTGCAGAATTTGGCCCACTGTATGAACTTAAAAACTAACAAGGAGTCCTGTGGTACTTTTAAACAGCTACCCCTTTGGAACTTGTATTAACTTAGTAGGTTTCTATAATGGGAAAATTCATAAACATTTTTCTGAGCCATTGCAATCCTGCAATTAGACTGCATGGCTCTATGCTAGAAAGAATCCTCTTGGGTTGATGAAATGTAGATTAAGGTATCCCAGAGCCATTACTTTCTGTAATCTCGGCATTTCCTCGATAATGGCAGTGACTCTTACATGACGAAGTGGGATTTTCTCCCACGAAAGCTCATGCGATTAATAAATCTGTTAGTCTTTAAAAGTGCCACAAGACTCTGTTGTCTTTCTACAATAGACTAACACGGCTACCCCTTTGGAATTTCCATGAGGGGATAACAGTGCTTCTGTTGTGCTCATGAAACTATTACAGGCTTATAGAGGAGCCAATTTGGCTTAATGGAAACTGCACTGCTATTCAAAATACTTTTTTTTTTTTTTGCTTAACAAAACATCAAAATTTAAATCAAAATTACATGAAAATAAAGTGGGATCTGATTTGAACCAAATTCTCCTCTGTTGTACCAGGGTTAATCTGGAGTAACTCCAATGAATTACTCCACAGTCAAATTACTCCAGATTTACACCGGACTAGTTACAAATATAATCTGACCCCATGAACTCTTTATTTCTTCTTATTAAGGGGCAATGTCATGACCAGACTTTCCAAAGAACTTTAATACCAAGTGGGCTAAACTCTTTATAAAATTTAGCCCAAGATTTTTAAAGTTATTGCACAACAGTTCGTTGTAAGTAATTAATGACATAGTTTCCTTTTGATTTCTTCTTTTATTTCCGAATAGAAATACAATTTGTTTGATGGTCAGAGGATGGATTTTTTTCAGTATTGTGGCATATAAAAGGATGTGGAATTGTTGTGTTCTGGCATCTTTGTATTGCTTTACTGGTTTCACAGAAACAAACAGGTTTTCTTATGTGTGTTTGCAGATGATATTAAGAAACTATGAGGAAAACATTTCATCTGCTGTGAAAGGTATTTTTTTACTATAATATTTATTTAACATAAAAAAGAAACTGGTGTGTAGTAGATGTACAGTGGTTTGCATATATATTTTTCAGTTGTAGACTAATTCTAATTCCTTTTTCAGTTGTACAGGTTTTCTGCAGTAAAGCATGTGAAATAAGTAACTGCTTGTATTAGTTGGTATTCTTTTAAGAGACATACTAAGCAATCAGAAAATGTGGTCCAGTCATGCAAGCAGGATTCAGGAAAAGCTCCTGGCTTCTGTTCCTGTCCCTGATTCAGTGATTTTATGCAATTTATTTACCTCTCCCTGCTTCAGAGAACAAATAGTCTTTGGTTCTTGTGCAGCTACATTAATTAAGGATTAGGCACATCTCTCTTATGAAACTGATGCAAAGCCTTACACCGCAGACTATCAGGAGGCACTCTGGCCCAAGAAGTCAGATGGAATTTTGTTTGAGTAAAGACCACAGAAGTTGACTTTAAAAAGATGTTTACTTACCCTTTCCATGACCAGATAGGGTAATTGGGGTTTTGTTTTGTTTTGGTTTGGTTTTTTAGTATATAGTGTTTTGTAAATGCTGGGCAATGGACACTGTTTTTTGGGGGGGAAACTTATAGAAGGCTTCAAAAGCATTTCAAAGAGAGTATGGGAAGTTCAGAGAAATATTGACCTTATCAATCATTATGCTTTAATCTCAACCAATTTTATTGGTCTAATAAAATATTTTGACAAACACGTAAGTCATTAAATACTTTGAATTTTGTAATTAGTCACTTTTATTTCCATGGAGATGACAATGGGTTTGTTGTTTCTCTGATTCTAATTTGAGATTAAAAATGACTATTTCTCATCTTCATGTAGCTAAAATTTCTCTTTCAGTAACTGAAGAACAGGGATCTCAGAACCCTGGATACAGAATAGCTGCTCACTTAACTGGAAGTAGCAATAAGAAAAGCTCTCTGTCCGCACCAAGTAAGATACTTTGCTATATTGGTAGAGGAAGAGAAAAGAGAGAAATATCACTGAATATGCATGCTTTGTGATTTTTCAGAAATGAATAAAACCAGATTGATTATTATAGGCACACTTTTCTGTTTGTTTCTCGTGGACTTAATGAAAACTTATGGCCAGAAAACAGGGAAAAGCTGCCTTTCTTTCTTTCTTTCTTTCTTTCTTTCTTTCTTTCTTTCTTTCTCTAATTTTGGTCAGAATAATTCTTCAGTTTACGCCAGTGGTAGTATCAACCCCCTTCAAATTGGGTATCTATGGTACAGCTTGCTTCCTTGTCTTTAGTTGGTTTTTAATGAAAATTGCCTCTTCCTAATTCTATTTATCCCCTTTGCAGTATCTTCTTGAAGAAAGATGTGTATATGGGGCCATAGAAGCTATGGTGATAGACACATAAAAAAATAGACAGACTGAACAACTTGAAATTCACACCAGATTTATTGAAGGGCTTGCTAAAGTTCTTAAATCTTTTGAAGGGATGAGTTAAAATTTTCATGTTATTTTGCTCAGTAACCACATGGCAACTTGGATTCATTTTCATTCTGTGTTTTGGGCAGCAGTGGGGAAGGATGCAAATACAAAGATAAAAACGAAGTCCCCACAAAGGGGAGTGCCAAATTGCTCCTTATGAACCTTGAAATCTTTACAAGAGATTGGGCCTGATCCTGTCTCATCTGAAGCCAGTGGGGCCAGGATCTAGCACACTGCTCTTACTTAGTTTTTTAAAAATAGTCCTATTGGCTAGGAGATAGTGGACTTTGTTATACACAAAGTTATTTAGCTCTTTATTCTTCTCCATTTTTTTCCTCAAATAGATTCCTTATCCAGAAGAGGGTACGGGCAGAAAATAAACACCTGGGAGCCCTCAAGGAAAGACCATTCATTCCTCTATAACGTGGAGTTGAAAAATGGGGAGTTAATCATACCCAGAACAGGGTTTTATTACATCTACTCTCAAACTTACTTTCGATTCCGCAAACCTGAGAACGAGGATTCAGAATCAGATCTGTTAGAACAAATCAGAAACCCAAAGCAAATGGTCCAGTATGTTTACAAACTGACTACTTATCCAGAGCCCATTCTGCTTATGAAAAGTGCAAGAACTAGCTGCTGGTCTAAAAAGGCAGAATATGGACTTTACTCCATCTATCAAGGTGGAGTATTTCAGCTAAAAAGGGATGATAGAATTTTTGTCTCTGTCAGTAATGAGGACATAGTTGACATGGACAAAGAAGCAAGCTTTTTTGGCGCGTTTTTGATCAGCTAAATGCTTAACATAAAACCAGAGCCCAAAGGAATCATTTTTAAAATTCTGTAATTTAAGGAGGCAGAAGAAGGAGGAAGCCACTATGACAATGCGATGACTTCAGAGCAGTTATGACAATGCAAGAATCCCCATTGTACATTCATACTGTGAGAGGCTTGATTGCTTTGAGAAATGATCCTAGCAGTCAAGGAAGAGGAGCAGGTGGTGACTGCAGCTCCATATGACTGTGCCTCGTGTAACAGCTCAACAGACCCCCAAATATGCCAGTGTTCTCGGAGTTGCCAGGATTTTAACATGTCTAGCTTTGGCTAGAACCCTGTCCAAAGTTCTTCATGCCACTTTATCACAACATTTCAAGTCTCTCTGAAGGAGAGGTGGCTTTATGCCAGGACTGGATTTGCATAGGGGATTAGATTGAGGTTGGAAAATGGATTTTGTCATGAAGTATACTTTGGACCCTATCCTGACTCTTTCTCCTGTGAATAAACTTTATCTGAACTACAAACGAGGCTTCTCTGACACCAGTTGGACTACTCTCTGAAGTAAGGGGCAGGATCAGTCCCTGTGTCTGAATTTTAAGATTTCCTAAAATGAAAGCCTAGCAACAATTAAACTACAGCATCGTTTAAGCATGTACCTAACTTTCAGCATGTGAGTACTCCAGTTAAAATCAATAGGATGCTCACATGCTTAAACCTAAACGTGCTTAAGTGCGGCGTGGGATCACTGCCTGAATAAACAGATGATTTTTGTTTTACTTTGGATGTTGTATGGATGCTGGAAAAAGCAACAGCTGAAATGGCACAGCAGAACTATTGGAATCAGTCAATATTATGAGCTTCCAGAACTGGTAATCCCATATCTGTTTAATTGAGTAATAATGTACTGCAGAGATTTCACCACGCTTACTGCATGAATGTGCAATCACTCTGTGCTTCCTGAGACTGAGGATTTGATCCAGAACTCAGGTGTTTTTCTTTCAATGTTGCACGCAGAGGAGTACTACTTATTTGTCTCACATCAGGCATGACATGATGTGGTTCTTTCATGCCGTTTGGCGTGATGCCATGGAACATAATGTAATGCAGAATAATGAGCTTGATGGCTGAGATTTGAAGAACACTCAGTCTTGAAGAGGATACATGCCTATCGGTGCTTCATCCTGGGCTGATTTTACTTAATACTGTTTAGATTTTTGTTTCATTTCCTGGCATGGGTAGGGACTACACGGCATTTATTTTTCTATCTGAACTGATTATAATATTTGTTAGCTGTAAGATTGAAAGTGAAAGGTTTATAAAGAGTAGACAACATGGCCAGATCTTCAGGTAGTATAACTTAGCACAGCTCCATTGATTTTAATGGAGCTCTGTCAATTTATGCTAGATCTAACCCACATTCAGTGGAAATACCCCTGTATATTTCTGAAGGAAAGCGGGAGTGAAAGGCAAGTGGGGCAAAGAAGTATTATCAACCAAATTCTCAGCAGATGTAACTCAAAGTCATTAGAGTTAAGCCAGCAGAGAATTTGACCCTATATTTTTGATATAATAAGATTGCCTTAGGAGACATGAAACGATGAAAGTCAGCAAATGACCCTACTTACCTTGTCTATGGCTTACAGGAAAAACATTCACCCTGCAACCTTTTTTATGGAGAACAGGAAATGAATTTACAACAGGCATCTCATTTGCATTGTCTATATGAGTCAGAAAAGTAGGTATACCAGTCTTTCTGTTTACCTCTACTTAAGGTTCATAGCACTCATCTGGCTTTTGAATGGTTAGATGAAAGAAGCAAATGGAGGGTGCTATTCAAAAATACAAGTCCAATCTGTGTTTGTTGTTTCTACATAGAGTAAAGTATATTAATTTAAATGGTAATCAATTCTGTGAATTACTCCACTGCTTACTGGAGCAGTGTGGTTTGCAGTACAGTCATATCTCATATGCATTATCTAAGACTTGTTTGACTGCACACCACGGAGTTTTGGGGTTTATTTGGTTGCTTTCTAATCTTGAATACAGGCAGGATTTGCACCAGTTTCATACTGGTCATCACTGACTTTGAACCACTGATTTACACTGGTGTAGACTTTGATTGGACTACTCCTGATTTACGCTGTAGTTACTTTGGGTCTGTCCAGCTGAGTGAGGGCCAGTTTGTGCCATGATTATTCATAGTGATAGTAACATAGTACTTTAGAGCCCAGTCCTGTAATGGGTGTGTGCTCAGTGCATAAAAATAAATCCGTGCGTTGATGTTTGTGAGATTGAATCCTAGGCAGATTATTGTTCCAACTATTTCAATTGTTTGTGGAGTAAGGGCTTAACCCTTCTCCTATTCATATAAATGCAACAACCTTAATGGGGAATGTCCAACCCCTTAGATACTATATTCAACGAGATTAAGGCCAGCAAATCTGATCAGGATATATGGTGTTCCTTTTTCACAAAACGGACTCATTTTCAAACTGTATATTTCAGTTTTTAGCTTAATGCATTTTCAGAAGAAGAAAATTTCCAAAGAACTTTTATCCAAATTTTTTTCTATTTTCAGATTTTTGATTCAGCTAACACAGTGCTTTTACTTAACACAGGAGCACTACAAGATTGCATTAAACGCCCTCCAGATCTAGGTACTGGCCTTGATCCTTTAGAGTCTTAGGTATGTGCTTCACTTTACGAACTGACTGGTCCCACTGACTTCATTTCCTGGATCAGCCCCTTTAAAAAAAATATAATCCTGAACTGTAAGAGAATTTCAGATGCATTAGTTGAGGCCTAAAAGTGGAAACTGTACGTATGATTAAGAAAAAGTCTATATGTCTTAAAGATTTCAGGGAGACACCGAGGGAAAAGGAGTGGGAAGAAGCCATGGAGTCTGTGCACAAATTCACAGCTGACAGTAACTTAAGTCAGATACTACTATCTATTACACACAGATGTTTTACATCACTTTGTCTCTGCAGCTTGATGTATAGTAACGTGCCCAATTTTATTTAGGAAGTGCTCCCAGGCATTTCCAACCTTTTTTCGCTCCATATGTACACATTTTTATGTCACTCCATTCTGGGAGAATGTATGTAGTACAACAGGGAGTAAACGAAATAATCATATTTTATTTCCCAGTAAGCCACAGACACACTTAGCCTGGGGAACAACTATTAAGCAATAATCTGACAAGGACTCATTTGAAGACAAATTGATGTATCTACCATTTCCATTTGTGGATTGGCTCTCTCTCATTCCTCCAGCCTCTACCCTCTTGACTTTTAACAGTGATTGTAGCAAATAGTTGTTTGTGTTCATTGTGCATGTGCAGTTGCAATAACACTAACTTTTCTTTTAAAAACTGTAATTTTTGTACCTACCTTTTCTATAAAATGTTTTTAGAAATACTTATTTTGTCTTTTAATTATTACACTTGGTTTTTTAAGGCTGCCATAACAGCTCACTTAGACTGAAATCTTGACAGTCAGATGTGTACAGGCCTGATCCAATTCTCAGCAAAATCACAGGGGGAGTTTCTCTTGTGACTTCAGTGCAAGGCCCATAATACGTATAATTTTGCAATATCATGCCATGAGGAAGTTGCTTCCTGATCCCAGCTGAAGACCAGTGTCTGCCTTGAAGCACTAGACTGAAGTAAATTAAAAAGCTTTGTATAGCTAGAGACTATAAGGTATTGAGACCGTTTCTGGGGCAAAACCAGAGGTCTGCCCTCTGAGTCAGCTTGTAGGACTGGAGCCCAAGATGATATTGACACCCAGAGAATATGCCTCAAGAAGATACTGTGTATACTTTGTTTTTTAATTTAATTGAAGGTCTCCTTCTTCCTAGTATTGTTATGAGAAAGGGTACATAGGATCAGCTACTTGACCTTATTTATACACTTCACTTTATCGTCACTTCTATTGTATTGTCTCTGCTTGCCATATTAAATTACGTTATTATTTACATTGATGTAGCATCAAAATAACACAAGCAAGAGCCGGGCTCCACTGTGGTAGATTCTGTACAGCTATGAAAGCATAGTTCCAATCATGAGGTTTTAAACATCATGCATCTAGGTTTAAACCAATCTCTTCTAAACAGTAGAGATGAAGAAGAGACCTGATGCAAGCAGTAGATGATCTCACATCTAATTTAAGGTAAGATTTTTGCATCTTCCTCTAAAACATGATACCTGCCAATGGATACTTTACTGATTAGACCATGGTTTTAATCCGGTATGGCAACTCCTATACTCCAGAAGAGTATACCATTGAAGAGTTTACTGTCTCCTTGGCTGTGTCTACACTTGTAAAGTTAAGTCGACTCTGTTAAGTTGACTTAACAAGGTCGAATTAAACTCAACCTTGTTAAGTCGAGTTAGAGAGTCTACACTAGACTCTTAAGTCAATTGGCTAGGTCGACAGAGAGCTGCGGCTCCCAACAAGAAGGGAGCCCCGACAAAAAGGGAGCCGCAGCTCCTGGGGAGAAGGGAGCCGGGGTTTCCTTATTACTGGGGAGCTGCGGCTCCCTTGTCCCCGGGGGGCACCGCAGCTCCAGGAACCGCTGCTTGCTTGTCCCCAGCCCTAGGTCGATTTAGGGGATTAAGTTAACTTAGGGCATCCACACCAATTTCAGGTCGACTTAAGGAATCAATATAAAGATAGGTAGTTATTAAGTCAACTTAAGGAAGCGCTTAAGTCAATTTAATGAAAGCCAGGTGTGGATGTGGCTTTGTTTAGGTTGCCTTAAGCGTTCTTAAATCGACCTAAGTTGCCTGTGTAGACGCGCCCATTTATCCTAGTCTCTTATATCTATTACATGGAAGCCTCTAATCATTTTCTGCTTCTCTTCTGCTCCTCTGAAGATGAAATGACCGAAATTAAATGCCATATTCAGGGTTTAAAATGTACCATCGGTTTGCATAGTAGAACTATAAATAGACTGTATTGTTCAATCTTTCCTGCAGTCTAATACCTCAGTTGATGACTACCCCTGCACAGTGAACTGAATTGTCTAAAGCAATATCAAGATCTGTTTCCTTAGCGATTTCTAATTCAGAATCTCTCCAGGTATTTTTTTTCCCATTAGTCTCTTCTGAAATTCATATCGACACCATGAAATTATATAAGGGACATGACAGAAATGTCTTATTGGTTATGGTTAATGCATTGATTCCCAGTGTTAGGGCTGTACTTTACAGTGCATCTGTTTTTTTTTATATGCTAGTCCTATCACATTTAGCATAATTTATATTCCCTGTCCATCATGCACATATCCCCTTTCCACTAGGCTGTGGAGTCCTAAAATGTGTGATTTACATAGCACCAAGCTTTAGCAACTGTTACGGAACCATAATTTTTCACATTCTTACATGAAGACATAGTCACTAATGATTTTATCAGACAAGAGTCCACGTCAGCTAGTCCTCTCGAATATACTTTGGATTATAACTCATCACATTGTTCTCTTTTTCTATTAAACCATCTGTACTTATTTCCTATAATCACAGGGTGATGACAAAGCAGATTAACTGCAGATTTCCATTTCTGGTGAATTCAGCAAGCTACTACTCTCTATCCAATATGAGAAACAGAAGAATCAACAAGTAAGTATGGCTGGGCGTGATTTATTTTCCAATCTGAACATGGGCCTTTGAGTACTAACACAGTGCAAATGAAAAGTGATCATAGAATACACAAAGTCGGGTGAAGACCTCCAGCCCTTGTCAATGTCACCGTTCAGTGGTGCAAAGTTTGTTGCCTTCTGACTGCAAAGTTTTCTGGAAAGATGCTGTGAATCCTGACAATAGTAACAACTTTCTACCTGGGAAGCCAAAGGAAGAAAATATTGGGTCAAATCCTGAAGCCCTTCCTCTGGCAAAACTTTGACTTCTGCATGAAATAAAATAAAATCTTCCAATACTCTTACGCTGTAAGTCATTTTTAGATTTTGATTTAACCAAGAGTAAAAGCCAATGTCCATACATCGGAGAGGGTTCAAAGAATAGCCACAAAAATGATTAAAAGACTACAAATCATGCTTCATAGTACGAGACTAACTTTGCTGTCTATTTAGCTAACAAAGAGAAAGTAAAGGGGTGAATTAATTAAGTATCTACACGGTGAACAAATATTTAATAATGGGCTTTTTAACCTAGCAGGGAAGGGTATATATAACATGATCCAAAGGCTGGACATTGAAGCTAAACAAATTCAGACTGGGAATAAGGCATACATTTTTAACAGGGTGATTACTTGACCATTGGAACAGTTTTCCAAATACCACGGTGGATTCCCCATCGTGGACAATTTTTAATTAAGAGAGGATTTTTTAAAAAAGATGTGCTCTGAGAATTCTTTGGGGCTTGTGTATATAGGAGGTCAGACAAGATAATCACAACGCTGCCTTCTGATCTTGGAATCGATGAGTCTGAGCAGTACAGCTTCCCTCTCCAGCTTAGTGAGTAGAAAGGTAAGGGAGATAGAAACATTAGCATGGCATAACCTATTATAGTGTAATGTCTCTGAAAATGTCTCTTTATCTCTGAAAAGAGATAAAGTTAAAATGAACTATTTAAATTAGTGCTACATTACAGCTTCACTGTTTAAATAACCTTTCTAAGGTGCTTTGCAGATGTTTATTTCCATGTCAAGTTGTCAACAACTGGAGTGACTCAAAGATATGGGTTTTTTTTTTGTTTTTTTGTATTATGTTAAAATACAAAGATTGTGTTTGTTGTTATTAATCTGTAACCTTTGAAAGCATGTCAAGTGCTACCTTGTCATTAAAAGAGCACCTCCATCTAAGAAAATATATAATACAAATTAAACGATCATCTTCCCTTTGAAATAATCCAATGTCTGCCTTTGCTTTTCTATGAATTGCTTCAGGTATGTCATTTTTAAATGGGAAATTTCTCCCTCCCAGACTGTTTTTCCACTTTCTTCATTTTCCTGCAATAAAGCCAGCATCACTCCATTTTTAGAACTTTCAAATATTCCCATGACAACAAACTGTGATGTAAGAAACAGGAATTAGTACTTTATTGGATAAAAGAAAATGGAGAAAACAACAGGGGAGAAATATTTCACTACACTATAAATGGAAACTCTTGCAACCTTAACTCTAGGGCTTGCTGCAACTTCAGTGCTGCACTTTTAACTAGGGATGGGAAAATACCTTGTTACTAAAACCAGCTGATACTCAGTGGGCTCCTACTGCCCCTACCACAAATGTCACCTGCATCTCAGCAGGTCCATTCCAGTTGGCTGGGACCCTCTTCACTGCACGCTTTATTCTGGCGTCTGGCGATATCTGGTGTCTTTGAGCCAGCCAACTGCCCCAGTTCCATATTCAGTCCCTTCAGAAAAACTGACATGTGGGCACACTCTCTCCCAGTCCACTGGGAACCCTCAAAAGGTTAGAGTTTGCCCTGCATTTTGCAGTGAGACCCAGAAATTTTCCAGGTTCTACAACATTAAAGAAAGGAGCAGAGATGCATTTGGGTTTGGGCGTTACTCGTCATAAAGAAGGGATAAAATCCTGGTCCCATTGAAGCCAATGGGAGTTTTGTCATCGACTTCAGCAGGGCAAGAATTTCACTCATGATACTCTTAACGCCCTTTACTAAGTAGTTGAGGAATAGTAGAGGAAGAGGTTGGAGAAATCAGTATAATAAAGGGAACAGAGTATGCTTAGAAGGTAAACTTGAAAGATACATTTAGGATATTATAGGGAAATCTATTTTATTCAGTGCACATGTAAAACGATGACAGTAGAACCTCAAATTTTATAGACACCAGTCTTGGATATACACGACCAGTTATATGTACCATTTTTTCTGACTGGAAAAAGGATCACATAAAAGCATTGATGATGAACAAGTCAGCCTCCCTTCACATTCTGTTGCCTTCAATGCCTTATAAATGACTTTGTGGTGGTTTGAAGGCCAAGAAGAAAGTGATGCAGTTGGGCAGCATGCCCACAGTGATTCTGAGATGTTCAGTGTTATCCCAAACCAGTGTGTAGAAAGGGGTTCTGTCAAAAAGGAGCTCTATGAGCTAAGATAATTTTCTGCGCACTATGCACTATCATTCCCTCCCTCAGAAGCCCTTACATTCCTATGAATTAGGACATTACAGACAGTGTATGTATTCACGTTAAGTTCAAATAATCTTAGACATTCTTCTGGGAAAACTTCGTTTGGATTTGTGTATACAGATCCTTAAAGTTCAGGATCAAGTTTGCATGGGTCTACAGGAGATGATTTGTGCAGGGAATCTCCGTGTCTCCATGGGGACAAAAAACAATTGCAGTCCCCTTTAGAACCTGTGGGGTGTTGTCAGGAGTGGGATAGGAGTGATGAGGAAGAGGCAGGACCATGCTGTGCACGGCATGTCCCCTCAGCACAATGGACAGTAGAAGTGTAGAGAAAACACTGAACCCGTGGAAGCCCTATGCACCTGAGAGCTCTGGGAGTCAATTTGCACTCCCCAAACTCCTGCACTGACTTCTGAGGCATTTCACAGCCTGCCAGAGTTTGGGAAGCACTGGGTTAGATTATCCACAACAGTTTCAATGTTCATGTAGGGCAGAGAGGACTGAGACAGGAACACATTAGTCAGAGTCTCAATATATGTAAATCATTTCTGAGGGGAATAAACGTAGCTGTAATGAAATGTATATGCATTCTGTTCCTGGGTATACATGCTAAAAACTAAATGTGGAACAAAGACCCATAATGAGGGACTCTGATTGCAAAAATCTGTTCATTTTATGTAGCAGTATTATTATCAAGTTTCTAGGTGCCCTGTTATACCTTCTACCTCTACAGATTCCAGCGTGCTTTACAAATGTAATAGACAAACTATACAGGGACCATTTAAACCACCAATAAAACAAAGTCACCTAAAGGGCAAAATGTAGCAGCAGTTAAAGATAATGTAACCTCCCTTCACAATCCTCAGTGTCAGGAAAAGAAGAATCTAACTCATCCAGCAGAAACTCAAGGGGAATATAGACAGCCAGAATTTACTTAATAAGTCAAAATATAATTTATCCAGGACACTATTCTGGAGAAAAGTGCCAGTACCTCAGAAATGCTGTCCTAAAGATGACTCATAAATAAACTTTAAAAGATATTGGGCCAGACTCTCAGATGGTTTAAATCAAGGCTAGATCCACTGACTTCATGGAGCTACACCAATTTACACCAGCTGAGGATCTGGCCAATCGGATTTTTTAGTTTTCACGTTCACTATTCTTAATGTGAATTATTTGGTGATATGTTGACACCTGGGGCCACTTGGAATTTTATGGTAACAGATCACCCTGCTTTGAGGCCCACATACTTCACTCTAGCTGATGGCAATAAACGGCTTCTGACGCACATTTTAGAAGCTGTGATTCCACCCTTCAGTGAGCAGTGATTCTCTAAGACACACACACACACACACACAAACTAGTTGAACATGATACATTTACATCAGATTTGTCTTGGACAGAGAGCAATATCCATCTAAAAGGAGGCTTTGTTTTAAAACCAGTTTTGTTCCTGGGTAAAGGGTAAACAAACCCTCTTCATTTCCAAGGAGCAATGAATCCCCTAATATAAAGGAAAAAAACCTTTCAGATCAATAGTAGTTCCTTCCTTGGTTTTTTTAAAATTTGATTTCAGAAGTTGACTGCTCATTGTCATTGACCTACAGAATTGACTGAAGAAAACATGCCTGTCTTGTTCCTTCACCAGGAGTCACATTAGCCTATCTACAAATTTAGTCATCATGTCATTTGCACCCTAATGTGCATCCTCTCCCTCTTCAGTGCACACTTGCAACAAGCTGAGCAGCAGCAGCAAAAAGAGCAAGATACATTTCACTGGGGCCCCTGCATCAGGCTTTCACTGCACACATTGGGAAACAAACCAACCTGAGCCAATACCTAATAAAACTCAGAAAGTCAGACATCAATTGCAAGAGCTGTCAGCTCCTTACTCCACAGTTTTGCACGTGCAGTTTTGATTTGCTGAACTAAATAATATAGCCCATGTGGTTCCTTTCTTCTCTCTGGCATCCTTCCAGTGGCTGCAGATCAGTTGTACTGCAGCTCTTCAGACACTGAGATATGGGGTTTCTTCCACTGACCTCTAAGATTTCTTTCCCTGAGAGCTTGGCTTCATGGAGACTTTTCCTATCCAGGCCACAGCTAACCCAGCACACAGCATATACTGTCTGCTCCCCCCTCTCCCCCCCCAATCTCTGTTCCCCTCTAAACAACCTTAAAGGTTGGTCCCTTTCCCAACATCTTTTACACACTCTTTCTTCATAGATAGATACCCTTTGCACTGAACTACATTCGCTCCTTTGACTGGCATTCCCCACCAACCCCCCTTCCCACCTAGCACTCATGCACTCTTTACACACACACACACACACACACACACACACACACACACACACACACA
>ML685816.1:7635964-7760195 GCA_007922175.1 Pelusios castaneus | reverse complement strand
CCCAGCACCCTCTCCTCTCAGCCGCCACACAGCACACGAGACCCCCTCCGCCGCGGCTGACACGCCCCGGACCCCCCTGTGACGGGGCGCACACACAGAGCCCGTCTCCTCCGCCGCACACCCACCCGCCCCGGCGCCGCGGACTCCCCGCCGGCCACACTCCCCGGGCGGGCAGGACGGGACCCCGCCGGTGCGGGAGGCGGGCTCGCCGCCAGGGGCCGCGCTAGTGCCGAGGGGAGCAGCCCGGCCGGTCCCGGCGGGGATGGCGCGCGGCGGGGAGCCCGGCCGCCAGCGGGCCGGGGGCTAAGGCAGCCTGCGGGGGGCGCCGCGGTGCAGCGGCCGGGCTCGCTCTCTCCCGCGATGTGGAACCGGAGCGGGGCGCCCAACTCCAGCAGCGACGCCCGGCCCCAGCACCCGGCGCACCTCTTCCCCGCCCCGCTGCTCGCGGGCATCACGGTGGCCTGCGTCCTCCTCTTCGTGGTGGGCGTCGTGGGCAACCTGCTGACGGTGCTGGTGGTGTCCCGCTTCCGGGACATGCGGACCACCACCAACCTGTACCTGTCCAGCATGGCGTGCTCCGACCTGCTGATCTTTCTGTGCATGCCGCTGGACCTCTTCCGCCTCTGGCAGTACCGGCCCTGGAACCTGGGCGCCGCGCTCTGCAAACTCTTCCAGTTCGTCAGCGAGAGCTGCACCTACTCCACCATCCTCAGCATCACGGCGCTGAGCGTGGAGCGCTACTTCGCCGTCTGCTTCCCGCTGCGGGCCAAGGTGGCCATCACCAAGGGCAAGGTCAAGCTGGTCCTCCTGCTCCTCTGGGCCGTGTCCCTCGCCAGCGCCGGCCCGATCTTCGTCCTGGTGGGGGTGGAGCACGAGAACGGCACCGACCCGCTGGACACCAATGAGTGCCGGGCGACGGAGTATGCCATCCGCTCGGGGCTGCTCACCATCATGGTGTGGACCTCCAGCGTCTTCTTCTTCCTGCCCGTCTTCTGCCTGACCGTGCTTTACAGCCTCATCGGGAGGAAGATCTGGAGGAGGAAGAGGAAGAACATGGGGCCAAAGACCTCCAGCCGGGACAAGAACAACAAACAGACTGTGAAAATGTTAGGTAGGGTGGGGGGCTCCTTCCAGCTTCCTGGGGGCGAGGGGGGGTGTGTGGCGGAGAGAGTGAAAAAGGCATGGATGACACTAATGGTCACTGCAAGGGGCGATGGGCCCAAGGGGTTTTGGCACCCTAGGCGAACTGTGATTTTGCCCCTCCTCTCCCCGTATAAAAGAACAGATGTGGAAAATTCTCTTCCATCTAGTTTGGTGCCCCTGAAAGCCTGGCACCTTAGGCGACCGCCTAGTTCACCTATACGGCTGGACCAGCTCTGGTCTATGGCCAATTTGTACTCCAGCAGACTGAAACAACGAGAGTCCCGTGGCACCTTAAAGACGAACAAATTTCTTCGGGCATAAGCTTTCGCGGGCTCCAACCCACTTCGTCAGCTGCAAAATTGAAAGTTGTTTGTCTTTAAGGTGCCACAGGGCTCTCGTTTTAGCTGTGCGCAGACTAACAAGGCAACCCCTCTGGATCTATCGGACTAAAGTTTATAATAGCAATGCAGGTTCCAAAGGGGTCGTGGTGTTAGTCTAGGTCAGCCAAACAAACGAAGTCCTGTGGCACTTTTAAAGACTAACCCATTTATTTATCGTATGTTAATATAGCAACACTTCACTTTCTGTGACTTATACAAACACTTGGGCAGATTTAGTATAAATCTCTGATAGCAAAAAGAATAATTGATAATGAAAATATAAACATTACCCTCCCTACTGTACTGAATATTCCTGAACCCTTTTGTAAATAGGTTACAGGTACCAAATGCCAGTTTGAGAAGGATTTCCATTTATTCAGAAAACTAAACCCCTGGAAAAGCATGACATTTACTGCAGAGAATCTAAGTGGAATGGATGGATGCATTTACAGAATGATAGGAATGTCCATTTCTTTAAGCTGGTTGAAGAATCTGACACATATAGTTAATTGATGTAATGGTAACTAAAGTGCACTTTCTATTTTGGCAGCAAGATCAGTTTACACTTAAATAACATTTTCTGTCTTTTGGGGTCTGTGATTCTTCTCCCATTGAAGTCAATGGCAAAACTCCCATTAACTTGTGGGGGAAAAGACCAAATCATTAGACGGGTTCATTTTTAACTTGGTATGTTTAAATATTTTCAGTAAAGTTATAACCAACAACTATTCTTTGCTTATAAAAATATTAACTTTAATATACAAATGGGCATGTCTTAGTTTAACTCTCACGAATCTGATACCATAAGCACTCAATATCAGTGCAGTTAACAGGTATCCCATGCATGGACTGGATCCACTAGCATGGAAAAAGAACACTTTCTGGTACTATCGGGGGCGGGGGAAGAACCACCATAAGTTTACTGGTAGAAAAGTACAATCTCTCTTATAATTCTAGTAGTCTGATCCTGTAAACCTCTATGCTCAAGTAGCCCTTTCTTATGTGAGTACATTTTAGGATTGACAGATTACTTCAGAAGGTTAGCATTACCTTGGAAGTAACTCCTACTTACATTTCTGTTTCCAGATCTAAATTTTTAGAATTGTGAATTTTTGCTTATTACAGGGAGAAAACCTTCCCATTCCCCCTTTCCATATTTATGTGTCTAAAAGTTTAAATATACCAGTTTCCAATCCTAAAACACTTGGCTTACTTCAGTCATAAAGCACTGCCACAAACATTAATAATATTTAACACACGTTTCTTTACACCACGCCAGAGAACGAAAGCACTAGAATCTTCTACTGGACCAACTTCTGCTGGTGAGCGAGACAAGCTCTTCTTCAGGTTTGAAAGCTTGCCTCTCTCACCAACAAAAGTGGTCTGATAATAAAAGACATAACCTCACCCACCTTGTCCCTCTAATATTTTGGGACTGACACCTCTACAATTACACTGCGTGTGGCTACAATGTCCTTTAACAGGAAGACAACATTCTCTAGTGCAAATGATGGATCTCTAATGAAGGATATAATGAAGGAACTTACTAGTTGCTCAATAATACAAGAAGCAAAATGCCTTCAACTGCCATTGGTTTAACTTTTCTATTAGATTTTCAAATGGACACATTTAAATCCTTACCAGTCCTGCAATGATACAATAAAAAAAATAATAATTAAAAATAATTTTAAAAAAGCGAAGGTCAGTCATTCATAATAGTCAACGGGCACAGTTAGGTTCTAGATCTGTATTCAAGCACCTAAAAAGTTGCCTGATTTTCAGCAGTGCCTAGCATCCACTGATCCCTGTAAAATCAATAGGACTCAGCACCTCTGAAGATCACACCATTTGTTTAGGGGTCAAATAGGAATCCACATACCTAAAGGTAGGCACTCACTTGAAAATTCCAGAGGGGTAGCCACGTTAGTCTGTATACAGAAAAAACGAGAGTCCTGTGGCACCTTATAGACTAACAGATTTTCTTTGGCATAAACTTTCGTGAGCTATAACCCACTTCATCAGATGCATGAAATGGAAATCACAGTGAGGAAAATATTACTATCCCCGTTTTACAAATTGGGAAACCAAGGCAGAAGTTGGTTACATGGTTTTTCCAAGATCAAGAATCTATTAGCAGCACTGGGAAAATATGAGTTCTCGCTGTACGTTCAATAAACGTAGGGATCCTCTTCTGAATGTTTTGTGAAAAGCTGCTGATGGTTATCCCCTTTCCATCTGCTCTTCAATCATGCACTGTAAATATTATTACAGCTAGAGCATGGCACACAAAGTAAAATCCTAGCCCCACTGAAGTCAGCGGCAAAACTCCCATTGAATTCAGTGGGGTGAAGACAGGACAATACCTGTCTTACCCAGAGAGGATAATAAACAAAATGGATTTTCCGGTAAAAGCAAGTAAGTGAACTATCTCATGAAAAAGGCTATTAAAAACCCTATGCTGAAATTCTTGTCTTTTTTGTGTGTGTATAGAGCTACTCAAAACAACTTTAAAAGTACCATTGAACGAATAATGTGTAATGAACCAATAGAAAAGATTCCCCACTTTCTAGGAAGTATAGAAAACAAAATGGGCAAGAGTTCTAGTTTCAGATACATGGTTTTTAAATCCATATTTATTAGCTTTACTCTTCTTAGGGTAACTCACACTTGAGAGAAATATACAAGCCAGAAGGTTCATAGGATGGATTGTTCTCACCTCGGTAGCTTGTTTTATTGTCTCGCATCATCTTGCAAATAAATCTTCTGCAGCTCCAGAGTCATTTTCCCTTACTTTGAGTCTTTTACCCAGATTTAATCTAACTCCCTGTCCTTGGACTTTTCATGATAAATTGTAGTTCCAATGCCATCAGACATATGTAATTATGAGCTTTGTTAAACAGTGTATGTTATTCTTATTTAGTCCTAATGTCGATGGGCTTACACTGTTCTTGCAATCGTGTTTTAGCAAAAACACAAAGTGACAAAGTTGAGAACTATCCTACACTAAATTCAGCTGTGATTTATATATTAAAATATAGCTCTATATTTTACTATATTATTAGGATTGAGAGATATGACCTACTATTATCAATATAGATCATAATTTAGGAAAAGCAAGTACCAAATCCCAAAATAAATAGCTTTTTACTTTATGCACTTTTGAAATGTCACTAGGATCAAAGAAGTACGGTACAAGTGCATAGTGTTTTAATATCTTTCTGCTGTTTCCATTTCAGCTGTGGTGGTGTTTGCTTTCATACTCTGCTGGTTGCCTTTTCACGTAGGACGGTATTTGCTTTCGAAATCCTTTGAAGCTGGATCCTTGGAGATAGCTGTGATCAGCCAGTACTGCACCTTGATATCCTTCGTCCTCTTCTACCTTAGTGCTGCCATCAACCCTATCTTGTACAACATTATGTCTAAGAAGTATCGGGCTGCTGCTGGTAGGTTGTTTGGACTCAAAACAGACCCGAAGAAAAGCTTCTCTATTACAAAGCAGGAACATTCTCGTGCTTGGACAGAATCGAGTGTGATTACATGACAACTTGCATCAAGTGCTAAAGCATCACTTGCCAATATTAGAAAGCCATAATGAAAGAGAAAGTAATTCAAAGCAAAATATAAAGCAGTATTTCTGTTCATGATTGGGTATTGCTGAAAGACATAATGTAAGCCGTTAAAGGTAAGAAAAATGAGTTGAGCACTGAGCACGTAACAGGAGAGCCATGCTTACAGAACTCAGTGATGTGCTAGTATTATTTTCCTGCAGCTTTTGGTGCCTATGATTTTTGCATGAAGACAGGCAAGGGCGAGGGACTTCACCATTCAAAAGCAGAATGCAACCCTGTCCACTTTACTTATGCGATTTCACTACGAGGCAAAATGAGCAGGATTTGTCCCGTGATACTCTTAACCTGTCAATGGAATCAAGCTAGGGGTCCAATCAACTCAACTGAGTGGTTTGCCTTAGTAAAGATCAGGCCCAAGAGACATTTAATTCAGTTGCCTTTTGAGTTTGATGTGCTATGCCAAAATTGTGGTCAAAAGCATTCAAGGGGAAATGATTTATGAATGAGAAAGGAATAAAAGTGGAAGAGTTTCAAAAAATGCTAAAAACTGGTGGCCTTCATGTTAGCACAGAAGGGAATTAAAAACCAAACCGTGGGTAAAACTGCCTTATGGAGCAATTTGAGCTGTACTGAGATATTTTTCTTAATGGATCAGTATGGCAAGAACAAAATTGGCTTCAGAATCACAACGATGTAGTAATGAAAACTATTGAATGCAACCCCCACCCAAGTGATCTTTTTCAGAGACATATTCCTTAGTATGGTATTTTTTCCACTAAAAACATTAAAGCCCAGATCGCATCAAAACGCTATGGAAAAGGTACTCATATCATCTACACAGTATTTTTTGGCTCAGTTGTAAGCATCTTGATGTATTTGAACCTGTGAGCTTTATTGATTTAATGTAACAATGTAAGAAATCTGTGCCTAGCTAGGAATTGTCCATTTGTCACTGTGCTGCACACCATGGCCACTCAGAACTTGCTTACAGGGAAGGTAATTAATTAATCATTGGACTGAACAATATACTAAGGGACGGGTCATGGTAGACTCTCCCTCGCTGGCAATATTTAAATTAAAGCTGGATGTTTATCTAAAAAGTATGTTTTAGGGCTTATTTTGGGGAAGTTCTGTTGCCTGTATTATATACAGGAGGCCAGAGCAGATAATCACAATCTATGAATCTATGAAACGTGACCCAAAAGCACAGTCCCCTTTCATTTAAAGAACATCAATTTGCTGTTACCAGCATGGTGTCTGTGACACACAGTTGCACAGTTCTGGTACCATCCAACAGAGAGCACTAGCACCCTTATAATTGTGCTAGTTCATTACAATATTAAATCCACAAGGACTCTCCTGCGTCTGTCTGACTTTATGGGAACAGTTTTTAAGCAATGTGCCCTGGGAATCCATAGTAAAATCTTCTTTAAAACACAGACACAGATTTGCTGATTTTTAAAACCTTTGAATTCCACTGTTTTTTGTAACTCAGGTCTCTTTTTCAAGCACTGTCCAGCGTTTATGCTGTGTGCATGTCCTGTATCGCCTCTGCCGTTACGTAGGCTTATCCCGTCTAATAGCATGAATGTGGAATCGTAAGTTTATACTTGTTTTGTTTCTTGTGTTTATTACTGGTTGGCCCACTGCTGGCTAGACTTAATGAACTGTCTTGTCCAAAATTCCATTAAGGATAACGAACCATATTCTACTCTTTTACACCTCGAGTTAATGGAACTGCTTGGGTGTAACTAAGAGAAGAATTTGGTCTACTCTATATATATTGTATGGTTTGCATATGAATTCTTTTGTTTGGACTATGCTACTTGAAGAGCATTAAAGTTGAGACTGCTTTTTTTTAGGATGTGACACCTGAGTCCATTTTGTGGCCTGAGCCTGCACTTGCTGAAGCTGGTGAACATCCATCATCAGGTATAGGGATTGGGTGCAAATATATTGATGGTGTGATGAAAGTGTCTTGGCGTTTATAGCCATCAAAGTTGCACAGGGTCATCACATTAAAAATCAAGAGTGAGGCAAGGTTCTGACTGATACCATGGTTCATTAGTATGAGCTCATAGCAAGTAACTCACAGACTAAACTGTAGAATTGCCTCTACGCTGGTCTCTAGCGGCCTCTCTGCTTGGTTGATTCTTTTCATTTTTCGGTTGAGACGCAAACAGGGTTCTGGTCAGAAGCATCATACAACTCAGGGAAATGAGAAGCTTGGGGATCTTGAAATGACAGTAGAGATATTGTCAGCTCACAAACTATGGTACTCTGTATATGAATGGAACATACCTATAAATGTTTCTAAATTTAACTGTGTCTGATAGTATTATGTGTGGACAGAAAATGTGATAAAGCTACGAGAAATTTTCCAGTACTACTGCTTACAGTATTTGGGGAGGACTGGGATTCAGAAACATGGCGAAGGTGTTGCTTTGCTTCCCAAGGTAAAATACAGCTATTGCTCAGATTCATTACTTAGCATATATAATTGCTTGCAAGTAAAATTTGAGCTTCAGTCTGACCACACTAAAACCATTTTACACTGCCAGAGTGCAGTAAAATGACCTTAGTGCACATAAGAATAAAGCCTGGTCTACAGATAACGTTTATCCCAGAATAACTATTTCATTAGGATCTGATTTTTTTTTTTAAATGAAATCACCATACTGGTAAAACGCTTACTGTGGACAGAGTTATACTGTCTAATAAAGGTTCCTTTTACTGACTTAGCTATTTCCATTCCTTCACAGAAATAGCTCTACCAATCTAAAGCATTTATACCAATATCATTGAATCCACACTGAGCGGGGAGAGGGTTGTCCTGCTTCAACTGTATCAGTATAGTTCAACTTTTGTGTGGCGACAAGGCCCTTAGGATATGTCCACACTGGAGCCTTAAGGTTGACTGAAGGACGGTTAAGTTGACCTATAGACCGCCACATCCACATTGGGTGCTTATTAAGTCAACTTAATAAAACCACCTCTGAAAGTCAATTTAACGCTTAAGTTGACCTTATTAAGTCAACTTAAGTCAGTGCGGACAGGGGGTGCCCTTCAGTCGACCTAATTGGCCTCCAGGCTCCAGTGCAATGTGGGACAGCTATCTACAATTGGCCATGATCTAGGAAAACACAGGCACATGCATTTTTATTAACTACAAGAACAGCCAGGTGAGACTGAGTCTGATCATGCTTCGGGAACCATTTAGGTTCTCTCCGGACATGCTCAGATGTTTAACACATACAATAGCATCAGAGTCACTCCACTGCTAACATTATATCATCTCATTTCTTTAGTTCCTCCTTTATTGGTAACTTTTGATACCTATCTTCACAAAAACTTCACCAAAGTCAATGAAACTACACTAGGAGACAGTCTGGCATTAATAATAGGGTCGTGTAGTAGATAGTGGAGCACTGTTATTTTAAGGGAAAAAGGAACCATCAGCCTACATGAGACCAATGTTCCTAAGGTAGTTCAAATAACTGAAAATGGCTAGTACCAGAGATACTTTAGAAAAGGTGCAATGCCCTCCCCCACAATGTGGATTAATATGGAGTAGCTTGCAGGGAAAGGTACTGCCTAGTAACTAGAAAGAAAAATGGTCTGTGTCTACATGGGGAGAGTTTGTTTGGTACAGCTATCCCAATGCACAATCCTATTGGAGACAAGGCACTGTAGCTTTTACTTCAGTGTAGCTCATTCAGGCCAGCACAGTAGAAGCTGACCTCAATGAGGTATGTCTACAATAGAAACATAAGTCAATCTATATTAAGGCAACTCACAGCCACTGCAATAATTTCTCACCAGGAGCGCTTCAACCAACAGAAGAGGGACAGTATGGAGAGCTGAGAGCCCAGTCTCTCAGCTTCTTGCTGGGCGCTCAGCTGCTCCCCAGACTCCCAGTGGGCTGCTCCCCCATCATCCACTCCCTGTTCCCTGCTGAGAGCAAGGAAAACCACCTGTGGTTTCTCACTCCCAGGGAGCAGGATCCAGGTGCTGCTTCAGCTATTAGGCCCCTTCTCCCTCTGTCCTCTGCCTGCTCACAGAACCTGAAACTGATGAGGAAGCCAGGGTGGGCGGGTGGAGGGGGGAGAAGCACATGAGTGTAGGGGCAAGGGATTAGGTGGATGGGCTACTCAGCGTTCATGCCCCAGTTCCCAGTCAGGAGCAGTATCTAGCTATGCAGATCTCCAAGGGCTCTATTTGCCCCCTTTCTTGTTAATTTCACAGCTCCTGCCATTTAAATGCTTTTCAAACTCTACATTCTGTGTTATAGTTTCACAAATAATGAGGAACAATTTGCCTGCATTTTACTTCATGGTCACAGGTTGAATTCGTGATGAAATAGGTCCAAAACACTTAATTGAAAAGCACCATTCATTTTATGCATGTACCTTTCATGAAGCCAAGCAGAGTCAGAAAAACACGTCCTATTGTATTCTGGTCAAAAGTGTCCCGTAAAAATAGCACTTAAATATTAAATTGCATAAATAGGTATTCAGAAATAATATAACAGCAGTTTTTGTGTCAAATGGACATGGGGGTGCATAGTATATTTAGTTGCTTTTCAAAATACTGTGACTATCAACACAATCAAAAGAAGCAAAACTCAAACATTGAGGTTGGTACTGCTGAGTTTACACCAGAGTTTGCTGATCATATAGCTTTGCAACACAGTCAAAGCAGTTAGTGCTCACATAAAACTGAACATTTTCACTTTAACTAATTATTATTATTCTTATTGTTTCTGAATGATCAACATTATAGTAGTGCCTAAAGGCTAACCAAGAATTCAGCCCCATTTTTCTAGGTGCTGCGCAGACAGACTCTGCCGTGCTGAGCTTACGTTTTAAATAGACAAGACAGACCAGGTGGCGAAAAGCGTACAACACCCAAATGGAGGGAATAATGTGAGGATAGCAAATGCCATCATAGGACCACAATTTTGGAGGGTAGTGAGGAGGGGATCAGCTAAGGGAAGGAAGGAGGTTGAGGACAGGGAAAAAGAACATGAAGCTGAGGCGAAGATGCTGTGAGGAATGGCTGGTGGAGGGTATTGGAGTAAACAGCCAATTAGCACAGGGCAGGGAACGTCAAGTCAAAACTGAAGGAAGTTCTGTGTGTAAAGTGTCCCTGCTCTGATTGCTTCTTCTGCCAGCAGGAGTCTTTGACTAGTTTTTCTCTGTTGTTTCCCCCCCAAGTCAGGTGGGAGGAAGGGATATGGAGGAGGAGAGGCACTACCTGGGGTACCGATGCACTGTGTCTGCCAGGAGGGCTGGCGCAGGCAGGTTCTCATTAATATGGTACTTTTTTTCCTATTAGAAAAATAGAATCAGAAGTAGAATTCTAGATTTAATAGCTTCATTTACACCTGTGACTGGTGGAGCCTATTTTCCTTCAGTCCCAGAGGAAAGAGTGAGCTTCTCTGGCCCCAGGGCCATGGCAGAACCTGACAACTCCTCTGGCCCAGGGGTCACGTGTGGATGGTAACCAGCTTCCCAGCCATGGAGGAGCACAGAATGTGCCCCTCCAAAATTGGCCACATTTTTATTCTTCTGCAAGTCCATTCTGAGCACCTGCTCCAGGAAGGAAGTAGGTAAGTCTGTAGCCACTTTCGCTCCAGCATATCTGGACCCAAGATAGTGTATAAAGGAGGTTCTTATTCCCTTGTATTCCACTGCACAGACATACAGCCTAAGTCACACTGTAGCCCTATGAAAAGGCTGAAGTACACCAAGAAAAGATTTTATTAAATAATTTGATACAGGCAATTTATTTTCCTTATTATAGAAGAATGTCTGTGCTCTGCTATGCTCCATTAAGATCATCACTGTGAAAATGATGTTAGCATATCAGAGTTCTATCTGGGTGTAAACAAAGGAGAAGTTTTTCATTCTATCGTGCTAGAGAGACTGGATGAAGCAGCTGTTGAGAACAGTACTTTATTTGCAAAGAGGAAGCGTCTGGCTTCACTGAACTGCTAACTCCTCATTTAATGAAGAAGCCCAGACAATATAGGTTATTCTGACAATGCAATCTATTTCTTTGAAGGTATTTTTTATCAGTCTCTGTAGCCCAGTGGTTTTCAAACTTTTTTCCTTGGGATCCAGTTGAAAAAACATAATTTATGCCTGCGACCCAACAATTACATCTTTGAGCAATGCATTCCAGTCTTTCGGCGGCAGCAGCAGGGGACATCACGACACAGTATCTGAGGGTCTGTGACCCAGTACTGGGTCCCGCCCCATGGTTTGAAAACCACTGCTGTAGACCTTTGCCCTAAGTGTATTCTCTGGGATTCAATCCAGCTCCTCGTGAAGCCAATGAGAGTTTTGTCATTTGCTGGGAGATATGGTACACTCTAAGCCAGTGGTTTTCAACCTGTTGTCTGCAGACCCATAATCCAAACAATTGATTTGATTTGCTGAATTAGTCTGGTCTGATCCTATGACTTACACTTCCCTGTGTTTATTTTTCCTCCTATTCTGTAAATTCTCCATCTTCAAGCATCTGACGAAGTGGGATTTTCTCCCACAAAAGCTCATGTGGTAAATAAATGTGTTAGTCTTTAAAAGAGCCACAGGACTCCTTGCCCATTTTTATAAAAGAGGAATTACAGCACCGGTCGATCATGTGGCTTGCACTGGATTCTGTGGTGAGACAATGCATTTGTGCATGTACAGCTGTCAGCTCCCCCTGTATATATATGTAAATAACTGAAGTGATATTCACGATAAGTATTAGTGTGGTCATACAAATAGTTATACACCTAGGTGGGTATATACCCACGTGTGACCCCGCACTGGAAAGGCCCAGCTCCAAATGCTGCCCCAGTATAAAGTGGAGCAGCTCAGCTCAGTTGGGGCTGACTGGCGAGGAGGGAGAATCTGAGCTGGAGGCTCCAGGCCAGGAGTTGTATCAGCCCAAGGCAGAGGAATAGAATAACCCTCGATGAGGCCACCAGGAGCCCCCACATGGTGACCGCAGTCTCAAGACTGATCCCCAGGTGCTGATGGTGGCCAGTGGATCCCGGAAGCCGTCAGAGGAACAGTCCACAGTCATCACCGGGGGACAAGGAGCACGGACCGAGACCTCGCCGGAGGACACCTCTCTGGTTCTGGTAGGAAGTAGCCCAGGGAGCCCGGGTTGCGGAGTCGAGGGTAGTGCCCCAAAGGACCAGTGTGTTTCAGTGGGGAGCCCCGCTGGTCTGATGACATAACCCCAACACCTAGAGGGCCCTGGGCTGGGGCTCAGTGGAGCGGGAGGGCCTGAGCCCCCCTACCTGTGGCTGCTAGGCCATGCTGCCCTGATCTGCAACGGCTGTGATTGGCTCTGTGGCCACTAAGCCGTGCTGCCCTGATCTGCAAGGGCTGTGATTGGCTCTGTGGCCACTAAGCCGTGCTGCCCTGATCTGCAAGGGCTGTGATTGGCTCTGTGGCCACTAAGCCGTGCTGCCCTGATCTGCACGGGCTGGGCATTGACTTTGAGGCCATCAGGCCATACAGCCCTGACGAAAGGCTTTTGTAAGGTTGCGGGAACACCCTCCTTGTGTACACCCAGCGGATAATCCATACCTGGGGGCACTTCAGAGGGCTTCCCATGTGACACCCCGCAATGGCGCACTAAGTGTACTGTATCCAAACATACATTAGTGAGATGCAATTGCAGGAGCTCACACGTTTCTTTGAAACGTCTGGTCTTGACATCCCTCATGGCTCATATCATAAACATGCTACTGCAATCAGAGATTATACATTGCCAAGCAGTAACATACAAATAGGCACACAGATGCACATGCACACACACACACATAGGCAGAGCTCAAGTTGAATACAGTGAGATGATCTAGATCCAGCAGAGATCAGTTTAAAAGAGGTTCTGCGGACACACAGGAAAGCTATTGTCAGGAGAGATATAAAGTCTCATCATTGCATCCATTCTATCCTGAGGCATTGGCTACAATGCTATCCTATATAGAGCAGAAAAGGAATACTGCACTTAAGAGCGTTCCACTTCTGAAGACATTTTAAAAACGCTTCCAGCCGCAGCCATATTTTATACAATGTATTTCCTTTTATTATCTGTCTCTTTTTCCTCTTGTGACCAAACCAGAGAAAGTGAATCTGAAGACAACAACCCCAAATGAAGAAAATATTTTAAATGAAGGTTGCTTGGTACAAAGAACAAATGATATTTGAATCAATGTGCATTTTCTGAGCTACCCACTACAGAGTCTGGGATGTTGAACAGAGAGCAGATTGGGCAAACCAATGTAGTTCCATCCAAGTCAATGGAACCATGACAACTACCATCAGTTGACGATCTGGCCCCATATGTTCATATCTCATGGGCTGTAATCTTGGGGTTTCACTTACATCCAAATTGGATCAGAGGCTCATTCCAGGTTAAGTGTACTTTTGATCTGAGATTTGAAATCAAGACTCACCCACGCAATATTCAGATTCCAGGTGCCTTGTTGGTCCCTCTTTAGATTCCAGAATATCCAAAATAATTACTTGTCACATATTTCTTTGTAAAAGAATCATTTTATTTTTTAACTTACTCCCCACCCCCAAGTCTTTTTTTGTGACCTCAAGTATGGTTAAATTCCCATACCTTCAAAGGACCCCATGTCCTAAGCAACCCTTCCACTGGCTGTGTCTTCATGTCACTGATCTCCTAAGTGGCAGTTACAGAAGAAGACCTAAGGACTGACTGAATTATGCAGGCTGAATTCCTTTCATAGCCTACAGCTGATCCCTTTAGTTTACTTTGCAAGTGAAACACCACCAAGAAACTTACCTTCCTGCTGTCATTTGTGACTAACGTAGAGGCCTTCAGACACCGGAACCTTTTTCATTAGCACTCAATGCAAATTAAATTGGCATTTGTCTTTGAATAATACCTCCCCTGGAAGAAAAAAGAAATCCTCCTCTTAGCAATTTTTCCATCGTATACCCCTGCCGTATACAGGCTGCTCACACAGTGAGACTGATTAACACTTTCCACCTGTTCTGAGAAGATATTGATTGGGTTTTTGCTGAAGTCTAGATAACACAGTATTGTGAAGAAATCCCTACAAGTTTAGGATGAAATATGTTGCCAGGCCCCATTTTTTATCTGGGGTCTGACTTCCTCATCTGGCACATTTTAGAATTAAGCAACAACATTATAGGTTAGGTTAAACTTTGTTGCAGTCGGTGGTTGTAGCAGTTGTCTTTCAGGAGGGACAAATGTCAAAAGCAATTGAGCTCCTTTATAAAATAGAGAGTTGAAACAAAAGCAGCCTCCATCCAAAACATGGGGTACACATAAAGCATATGTGGACCAATGGGTTTTGCTGGGATTGTGGGAGAAACACTAGAGAAGCTGAGAAAGATGTGGAAAGCCAAGGACACAGCCAGAACAAATACCAGGAGCGTGGCCTGGAGAAAAAAATCAAGAGAGAAGGCTTTTTGGGCTGAGTACTGCCTGAAGGGGGCTCACAACAGTGAGTAAAGACACTGTCTCTTACTGATTGACTCCTGCTGAATGCATGAAAACAGGACTTTACACATTGTTTGTAAATAAACAGAATTACATTAAAGAAACTCCTGGCTCCATCATCAATGTCTCTTCCTAACTGAAAGAACACACCACCAGATTCCAAAGTTTGGCTAACCACTGGCGTCAAAAAGGAATAACATTAATATAGTGCCATAGAGGTAAAATTTCACGGGGCAGCACAAAGGGGTAAAGATGTCTAGAAAAAAACCCATGGTAGCACTTTTAAAGACTAACAAATATATTTATAAATTATTCATAAATAAATATTCTAAAAAAAATAAATATTTATAAATATATGTGTTAGTCTTTAAAAATGCCACCAGACTTCTTGTTTGTTTTGCTGAAGGGGAGAGAGCGCTTAGCTTAGTCACCAAAATCATTTAATCTTTGGCCACTGGACAATCACTTCCAGCAAGGGAGATGACTGGAATTTTTGGGTTGTGGACATCTGTGCAGGCACCGACACATTTGTCTCATCAATGGGCAGGAGTCACTAATTTTGATGGATCTATTATTTAGATTGTAAGCTTTTTGTGGGAGGGGCTGTCTCCCTCTCTGTGGCTATGTCTACACTTGAAAAGTTAAGTCGATTTTGTTAAGTCAACTTGTTAATGTATTGTACCATATTGACAGGCTGCGAGTTAAATGCTCAGGTGACTAACCTGTCTGATTTTAAAAAGAAAAATTGGTACTAGAAATGAATTAGCCCAAACCTAACTTTCTATCTTTGCCTTGAATGCTGTCTCATTATCATTCACCACCGTTGCTATATCATAAGTAACAAACCAAACCCCCTCAGTAATGGGGAGAGAAAAGACAAAGAGAGGAAAGAAGATAAAAAGTGTTGCTCCTGTTTCTATTTCTTGCATGTATATTGATTTTCACATCGTTAACATGTTGTACATCAAAATGAAAGTGTTACAAGGCTCAGAGGAGTCTAAAGCAATAAAAACATTCATGCTGCTCTTTGGTATACAGATTAATTCACACACAGGTGTCTAGTCCTCTGAATTATCCATCACTCAAGAGGAGGGGAACAGACACTAATACAGTACTTTAACCAGTTGATGCAGCTACTACACAATCCCAAAATTTCCAAAGCATGTAACATAAGTAGCAATAATGTCTTGACCTTAATATGGATAACTACAAAAGAGAGCAAAAGGCACCCAAATTCAAAATACAAATTCTCTATGAAAATTAATTAAGCCAGCCAAGTCAGCCTCTGGTTCAAATCTAGCCCAAACAGAATGTTATCATTCATAGAATCATAGGGCTGGAAGGGACCTCATGAGGTCATCTAGTCCAACCCCCTGCTAAAAGCAGGACCACTCCCACTAAATCATCCCAGCCAGGGTTTTGTCTAACCAAACCTTAAGTATCTCCAAAGACGGAGATTCCACCACCTCCCTAGGTAATCCATTCCAATGCTTCAACCACCCTGCAAATGAGAAAGGTTTTCCAAATATCCAATCTCAACCTCCCCACCTCTAACTTGAAACCATTGCTCCTTGTTCTGTCCTCTGTTACTACTGAGAACAGCCTACCTCCCTCCTCTTGGGGAGTCCCTTCAAGTAGTTTAAGGTAGCTATCAAATCCCCCCTCCGTCTTCTCTTCTGCAGACTAAATAAGCCTACTTCCTTCAGTCTTTCCTTGTAAGTCATGTGCCCCAGCCCCCTAATCATTTTCGTTGCCCTCCGCTGGACTCTTTCTAATTTGTCCACGTCCTTTCTGTAGTGGGGAGCCCAAAACTGGACACAGTATTCCAGATGCGGCCTCACCAGTGCCGAATAGAGGGGAATAATCACATCCCTCAATCTGCTGGCAACACTACTACTGATGCAGCCCAATATGCCATTGACCTGTTTAGCAACAAGAGCACACTGTTGGCTCATATCCAGCTTCCCATCCACCATAACCCCCAGGTCCTTTTCTACAGTGCTGCTACTTAGCCAATTGGTCCTCAGCCTGTAGCAGTGCATGGGATTTTTCCGTCCTAAGTGCAGGACTTTGCACTTGTCCTTGTTGAACTTTGTGAGGTTTCTTTTGGCCCAGTGTTCCAATTTGTCTAAGTCTCCCTGAATCCTGTCCCTGCCCTCCAGCGTATCTACCATTCTCCCCAGCTTGGGGTCATCCGCGAACTTACTAAGCACACAATCTATCCCATCATCGAGATCCTTAATGAAGATGTTGAACAGAACCGGCGCCAGGACCGACCCCTGGGGCACTCCAGTTGTTACCGGTTGCCAACTAGACATTGAGCCATTGATTCCTACCCGCTGAGCCCATTGATCTAGCCAGTTTTCTATCCACCTTATGGTCCACTGATCCAACCTATACTTCCTTAACTTGCCGATGAGAATGCTGTGGGAAACCGTAACAAAAGCCTTGCTAAAGTCAAGGTATACCATGTTGACAGCTCTTCCCACATCCACAAATCCAGTCATCTCATCATAGAAGGCAATCAGGTTGGTCAGGCACGATTTGCCCTTGGTGAATCCATGTTGACTGTTCCTGATCACTCTATTTTCCTCCAAGTGTTTCAGGATGGATTCTTTGAGGACTGCTCCATGATTTTTCCAGGGACTGAGGTGAGGCTGACTGGTCTGTAGTTCCCCAGATCCTCCTCCTTCCCTTTCTTGAAGATAGGTACTATATTTGCCTTTTTCCAGTGCTCTGGGACCTCCCCCGTTCGCCGCGAGTTTTCGAAGATAATGGCCAGCGGCTCTGCAATCACATTGGCCAACTCCCTCGGATTCAGTTTATCCGGCCCCATAGACTTGTGCACATTCAACTTCTTTAAGTAGTCCCTAACCTGACCTTCCATCACTGAGGGCCGCTCTTCTCACCATTCTGCGTTACCCTGTGTAGTAGCCTGGGACCTGGCCCTCCCTGTGAAGGGAGCCAAAATCTGCTTTTCTGAAGTCCAGGGTGTGTATTCTGCTTCTTTCCTTCCTTCCATTTATCAGGATCCTAAACTCTACCATTTCATGGTCACTGCTGCCCAGGTTGCCATTCACGGTTGCAGGGTCACATATGTGAAATTAAGTATGTTATGGCAAGCAGCACCAGGTAACAGTGCTACATGGAGTCTATGGTGGTTTGTTTGTTTGTTTGTTTTTAACTTAGCATGTTAACAAATTTCAACCTTTGGAAGACATGCTGTGTAGTATTAGTTAGGTGGGTAGAGGGAGTTGAGTGAGCAGAAGGGGAATTTTCCCTCTGCCGTGGGCTCAGATTAAAGTCAGTTCCTGAGGCAGAGTTGTTCTTTGGAAACCGTGCAAGAGTATTAGGCTGAGATTGCTGGCAGATGGGATTCCCCAGTGTGCTGTTTGACCACCTCTGTTCCAGGATTGCTGTATATGTATAAATGCAACAAATTACACATAGCCAGATACCACCCTACTGATTTCATCTTTATCCTAAAAAAACAAACAAACAAACCAAAAACCAAACCAAGCCAAACCCCCTGCAAGGCCTGGACTTCTATTCCTCCTCATCGAGCAACATCATCTGATTGCCCCAGGCAGTGTAGCAGACAGATGTTCAATCACACAATCCAAAAGCAACAGAAAGGCAGTGGATTTGAAAAAAATGTGTATTTAACTACTACCTTCTCACCCCTAGAATTTGTGGGCCTGATTCTGATCACAGTCACACCAGTGTAAATCAGGTCTATCTTTCTTAGATTTAATGGAGTCACACTGGTGTAAGTGAGGTCAGAATCAAGTCCAGACCCTCCTGTCCAGGGTTGGGACCACACTGGAGGTGCAGGATTTGCACACTTTCATGGTCACTGGCCAAGCTGTATTTATTCTGGAGGTCTCCTGTATTAGCAAAGCCCCTTAGCGTTCAAAAGCACTAAACACATTTACTTCTTACCTCAAGGGTCGGGAGGAGGGGAACAAAGAATTCAGAACTACATGGTGATCTATAAGTAACTAACCCCTAAAAAGAACTATATATAGACTAGATAGCAATGCAAACTACACACTGAGCCAGAGCCCATGTTGTGAAGCACAGATCTTGAGCGCCACAGTTGACACATTGCAATATATGTACAGCTAACCATGGTGACCTCAGTCACCGCTTGGCTGACAGATCGAGGTTTCCTTCCTCTCTCTTTGGGTGCATCTACACCTGTAAAGTAAGTTGACTTAAGCTTGCTTAAGTCGACTTTATTTACTCTGCATCTACACTACTCTTTCCTTAAGTCGACTTAAGCAGCTGCTTAAGTTGACTTAAGGAAAATTAAGGCGACTTTGTTAAACCTACTTTTAAGTCGACTTTTGGCTTAAGTCGACTTTCTAAAGAGCCCTGCCCACCCTGCCCCTATGCCCTGCCAGGGTCCCCGTCTGCCTTTGCCCCATTGTATCCAGGTACAATGGGGCAAAGGCTGAGCCCCCTGGCACTTGGCAAGGGGTGCCCCTCCCCTGCCACCGTGGACCAGTCCAAGGTCCACCGAGCCCCTAGAAGTCGACCTAGGCGTCCAGTGTGGACACTCTAGGTTGACTCTGTAGGGTCCCCCCAAAGTCGACTTAAAATGTAAGTGTAGACATGCTAAGTTGACTTAAAGTCGACTTAAATTAACAAGTGTAGACATAGCCTTTGTGTTAGCCTCAATGCACTCTGGTAACCATTTCGCTTGCACTGTACCCTAGAGGGTAGCCATCCTTTCTAAACTGCAAACACGCAACTTTGAATTCAACAATGCAAGCTTTAATTTAATGGCACTCTGCCAAGAGAAGGTATCATCCACCAGTAATACTGCAATATGCAATGTTGGTGAGTCATTTAATTTGAGAATTTAGTGGCTGGCTCGCAAAATAGAGTTAAATTTAACACGTAAATTATTCATTCTGAATTATTTGCTCAGCTCTATTCATGTATTAATCCCCACAACACCCTTGTGGGGCATTTTGTTGTTAGTCCAATTTTACCAGTGGAGAATAACAGCTCCCATATGAAAGAAAGTGAGGAAGAAATGCTAGAGAAATTGCCAGGAAGATGATTCATAAAGTACACTGAACAGACTGGATTGGGTATTGCTTTGTAGTAATGCTAGATGCCCTGTAAATAAAAACATTGCTCATCACAAGTGCCAAGCCACCAGTGTTAATACCGAGTTAAATAATCAGTATAAATAAACAAACTAACAAATAGCACATTGGCCTAGTAGATCAAGATATAGCTACGACTTTGAGTCTGAACATAACTAGTAGAACTCTGGATTTTTTTCTCTCTTACCCAGCCTAGAATCTGTAGATTGTCAGAGAATGATTGCCAAGATAGGGACTTAAGTGATCATTTCAACTTATTTTATAGATCTGAAGAGCTGGGTTTGTCAAGGGATCTCTCATGAGATTCTGCCCACCCCTAAGAGTGTTCAGAGAAAATGTCCAGACCTTCCTTTCTATATGTACATCTGGTTCAGATCTACAGGGAGCACAGTGAAAGACATGCACTAGCACTGTACATGGAGGTAAATGTTAAAAGTATCTGGAATCGACACAAAATTTCAAAACCATATTTGTTTGTAAAACATCCAGAAAAAACTGCCAGATTCAAGTAGAAATTAATGACACTGAATGGATTCATCGCATCCATATAACACAAAGTTTTCCAGGTTTTCCTCAGACCTCAAGAATGGACTTCCATTTGAGTTCTGGGGGGCAGGGAGTTGTTTGGTAAAGAGTTTTTTGGTTTTTTAAAAAATCTGAATGGATTTATCTTCAGATCAAATGCCTATGCCCAAATATGAACCAGGAATTTTCCAGGAAACAAGTTTATGGGTCTGATCTTGACAGGTGCTGAGTGTCCTCAGCTTCTGTTGAGTTTCCAACTCTGGTCTCTTCTCCGATTAAGGTGCTCAGCACCTCTGTGGACTCACTCAGCGCCTTGCAGTATTAAGCACCTTACCAGCTTATAGTGATTTCAGAATTCACTCCCGCACATGTGTCTTTTAAACCTTAGCTCTGACAAAGGGGTCAGGCGGAGCTAGAAAAGTGGGTCAGAGAGAAATGACCTACACTAATCCCAATGACTGAATGTGGGGTGGGGGGGGAGGGAGAAGACAAGTGGGGGTGAGGTGTCGCACTTTGAATTAAAGATTCTAAAACACCCACCATCTGTGGTTTGTGTATGCACAGCGTTCAAAAAGAAAGGTGAGCATTTCATGGAAAAATCTGCCATATATTTCTGTTTTTCCAGTCTCAGTTCTCAACAGTGTGCAACTGCCTACTGGAAAGAAACATCCCTGTTCCTTATGTAGCAGCATCACTGATGATGAAAGATTGGCCCCAAGTTTAAGAATCACGTTTAATAGTTAATTTGTCCTTCTTCTCCATTTTTAGGCTCAGTACCTGGGGCCACAAGAAGGGATTTGTGTCTAAGCTGGTGTGTTCTAGGACTGGCGTAGCCCTTTACAAACAACTTCCTGATTGTACCACAGCCCCCATGCATTGTTGTTATACGTGATTATTCCCATTTCACATAAGGAAAAAAGCGCAGAATGTTTAGGACCTACATTTCCAAATGTCAGTTGTATAAAGATAAGCTCCTAAATCCAGGCCTCTGAACTAGGTGCCTAGCTCTGTGTGCCCACGTTTGAAATTTTTGGCTTATGTAACGTGACCATGGCCACAAAGGGAGACAGTGTCAGAGCTGGGAATGGTCCATGACTCAGTCTACTAGACTGTGCTGACTCTCACTAAAGGATCTTCTAGAGATCATCGAGAACACTGACTGCAGAGTAGAGCCAGTGGCTCATCACAGTCAGAAAGCCGACAGGGAGCAGACATAGTGCCTGCAGAAGTAGCTGCCCAACCGCTCTAAACTTCATTTTGCGTCCTATCAAAAATCAAGTGATTTAAGACTCTGTGTTAGATATATGTGATCTTATGTGCTTCACACAAGAAAAAAGGGTTAGCGGAAAAAAACATACTGGAGTGGCCTGGTTGGAATAGCCTATTAGAGGTGGAAGTGCAGCAAAACACCTCTATGGCCCCTAGGGCTACGTCTACACTTGAAAAGTTAGTTCGACTTTATGAAGTCGACTTAATAAGGTCGACTTTAAGTCGGCTTAAAGTGGACCTTATTAAGTCGACTTAACAAAAGTCAACAGCTTTTCAAGTGTAGATGTGACCCCTTTTTGGCCTTATTAAGTCAACTTAACGTTTTAAGTCGACCTAAAAAGGTCCAACTAGGCACTACCTGTGTCTCCACTGGCTTAAGTCGACTTAATAAAGTCGACTTAGGCGCTAGTTCGAATTAAAACGAGGTGTTATTAATTCGAACCAAGTTTTCCTTAATTCAACTTAAGGAGCAGCTTAAGTTGAATTAAGGAAAGGCCAGTGTAGACGCGGAGTAAATTATATCAACTTAAGCCTCCTTCAGTTGACTTAATTTCTAAGTGTAGACGCACCCTATGTGAGGTTCAAAAGCCAGATCTGAATTCTCCTTCTCAGGCCCATTTCCATGGACTTTGCATGTTAATGTATGATGTAGTCTGGTTATTGTTTAGATTTTACTAGTGCAACTGTATTTATTTATACCTATTGACAGCCCTGATGAAATGCCAGCCCTTCCATTCCTGTTATACAACTATGTATTTAGAAAGAGGCCAACGGTTGCATTTTTATGGCTGATCTGTTTGGAAACCATCCTTCCTTCCCTTGATTCGGATGAGAATGACAGCACTTACAAGGAAATATTTTCTTATGTTCAATCCAGACTCTGTACCAAAAAAAGACTTGTAAAGTAATTGAATTTAGGCCTCTCCTGGCTGAAAAGAATCACACATTAAAATATCCACCTAGAACTGACGGGTAATTTAGATGATGCTGGCTTATGTACCGCTCCCTGTGACCTGTCTGAACTAGGACTGCACAAAATCATGTACTTCATTTCTGGATGCTCTTCGCTACTGTAGAGTCTATGGATTAGACGACTTTCCATTTGGAAACAAATAAGATCTGCCTCAATGGGTCTCACAGAAGAGAGTTCTGCAGTCTGCCTTTGAGTAACGGTACTGTTCAACCCCTCTCTTGCCCTTCTGCTTTAATCTCTCCCTGGTGTGTTGACTGGGTTTCTTTGTGAACAATCTGTCAGGCAGACACAATGCTTTTTTGTAGAGACATTAGCTATTTTAGCTGCAGTTTATAAATCCAACTGTAGCTTATCATGGAGGACAGGCTGTCTCTGAAACAATTGGACCAATAAAATTGCCCCTGGGCTCCAGGTTTGGAGTTCATTTTACAGAAGCTCAGAGGAATTTCATAGGCCAAGATGCTTTTAAAGGGCTTTGTACAAGAGCTGTTTGGGAATTTGCCAGTGAAATTTTTTTTGGTTGGCAAATGCAGATTCATCAGAAACAAAGTGTTTTGCTGAAACTTTTTGGTTTCAATAAACTTTTCTCCTGGTTTTCAGCCAATTCACTAGGTGGTCTGCTGGATCTGTAGCTCTGGGGCAGTCTCACCATGTTGATTGGCCTAGGATGGAGATCCCAGGGTTTCCAAGGCCTCTGCTGCAGGGAGCCTGGAAACCCACACATTAGGCTCTTAGCTCCATAGAAAGTCTGACAGACCTGGAAGCCCCAGTTGGAGGTAGGGCCTTTAGGACCTCCAGGCCCCCTCCCAAAGAGCAAGGAGCAGTGGAGAACCTCCTTGGGACTTCCCAGACTGCCCAACTCTCTGGGCATTCCCTGGAAATGGGAGCAGCCCAAGGAATTCCTGGAAGGTGGGTCAGCCAGCTGCTCCATTTTGTTTAGAAAAAAAAAATCTATTCCTATATGAACAAGAGTTAGCAAGCGTCAAATTCAAGTGCCATTCCATGGCAAGGTGCTCTTAAGACAAAGGCTAAATTTGGCATGGCAGGAGACTTCTGAAAAACAATTTTTGCATGATTCCAGCAGGAAAAGCTCATGCACAGGAAGCCAGGGACAATGTGGTAGTGGCTGGCAGTGTTCTCTATGTCCAGATTGCTTTCTTATTTGTTCCATCTGTCACATTGTCTGGTCTCCTGCCACAGAGCAACCTGCTTCCGTAAAGTGAGAATTTGGTGTGAGTCTTTAAATAGGGTCTCACATCTTTTTGCAGCTTTCAGCTTATCCCCAAAGTTGTGACGGTTGAAAATGAAGCATAAATAGTGAATGCTTTATTTTTAAGTGGGACCTCTGATTAAAAGGAAGAGATAGAATTGGTGCTACTATAGAAACTGCAGTCACCAATCAGTGTGACCAGACTTCACTACAAGGAAGAATAGGTTTGCTGCATAAAGCGTGGTTCTCTGTCCTTGTTCTCCTAATGTGTAAGCCTAGAACTCATTCTTAGGGTCAGAAACAGCTCTCTTTCAAAAGCAGGCAGTGGCTCCTCTCAACTCCCAGACCCTGGGAGCCCTAGGATTTTGAAGTGGAGGTTTCTTACCTATAACTAGAGACTCTTCGAGACATGGAGTCCCTATCTGAATTCCATTTAGGGTTATACCCAAGTGCCATGCACCTGGATTCGGAGCTTTCAAAATTAGTGCCCATTGGGTTACTCATGTGCCATGGCTCTGCCTAATGGCTTTGTCCAAGGCCATCAATGGTGGGCCAGACTGACTGCACTTTCAGTTCCTTCTTCAAAGCAAACCAGAGATCCGCGGCAGAGGAGAAGGAATACAGAAAGGGACCACACATCTCCAAGACCCTCCAGTTACAGGTAAGTAACCTCCTCTTCTTCGAGTGAAGGTCCCTATTGTATTCCACTGAGGGCGATTAACAAGAGGTACCTAAGTAAGAGAGCGCAAGGAATATGAGGGAAGGGAGAACAGTTACTCTGAGTGAGGCATCTGTATCAGTCTTGCACCAATGCGTGATGGTAAGAGAAGGCACGTATCAAGCCCCACATGGCTGCTTATGTATGTCCGAAAGAGGCATGTCATGAAGTGTGGGCACTTGTGGAGTGGGTTTATATCCTCTATGGGATGGAGACAGCCCTGATAACTGGTAGCAGAGCGTAATGCAAACTGACACCCACTTAAAAATCCTCTGAGTGGAAGTCACTTGCTTCTAAATGCATTCAGCTACAGCAACAAACAGTCTAGGGGACTTTCTGAAGGGTTGCACCTGCTGCAGGTAGAAGGCCAGGGCCCTGTGGATGCTGAGGGAGGGAAAGTATTTTTCCTCCAATGAGGCATGAAGCTTCGGAAAGAAAGAAGGTAAGTGTACACTACAGGTTGGTTGAGATGAGACAATTTTAGGGAGGAACTTGGGGGTCCAAGGGCAGGGAAACTTTGTCTTTATGAAATGTAGTAAAGGGGGAGGAGGGCGGTGTCCACCATCATGGCTTCCTAGCTCGCTAGCCCCTCTTGTGGAAGTGAGAGCAAACAGGAAGACAACCTTCATGAAGAGAAGTGAGAGAGGGCATGAGACCAGAACTACAAAGTGAGACTTTGCCAGCATCATGAGGTCAGATGAGATCCCACTGGGGAGTGATGGGCTGAACAGGAGGGAAGGTGTGAAGGATTTCTAAACCTGAAAATCAGTGTGTGAGTAAAGACAGAGTGCCCCTCCATTGCAGAGAGGAAGCCACTGATAATAGCCAGGTGGACCTTTAGTGAGTTGAGAGTGAGGCCCAATATGTTTAGGGAGAGGAGGTAGTCTAGAAAAGGAGGAATGCCCGTGTCCTCCGGGGCAAGGTCCTTCTGCTGACCCAACTCCTGGCCTCTGATCCTGGCCAGCAGTTTCAGCCCCAGCCCCTACTCTCAGCGACAGCCTCTGGCCTGGCTGCAACTCTGCTCCCAGCCCAAAGGGGTGTGGACACATTCTATTAGTGGTAAAGGAGGGCATAAGAGGAAAAGTTTGGGGATCACTCCTCTAGAGTCATTGAGGGACTGAAGAGATGAGATTCATCAAAAGCAAGGTCCTCTCGTAGTCTGGGCCTCCCTCAGGAAACCTGATGAATCTAACCAAGATTTTCTTCATGAGATGAACCCCATGGATAAAGAAGTATCTATGGCATCCACACAGCCTGCAGTGCTGTCCTCACAATCAGCCCCCTCCTTCTTCTAGGATAGTCTGGAATTTGGCTTGAGTCTGCTGGGACAGTTTGTCTGTGAAATCCAGTAGCTTGCTGTAGGTAGGGATTTACGAATAGAGCCAAGTAACTGGAAATATAAAACTGGAGATTGGCAAAGACCTTGAGACCCCTAAGGTCCAGTGTTTGCTCTCCTTATCCATCAGAGTGGAACACGGGTGCTGCTGATGAGCCTGTTCCAGAATATTCTAGAAACCTGGATGACAAGGGAGTTGGGAGAGGTGTGAGAGAAGAGTAACTCAGCCCCTTTTAGAAGCATTAAGTAGCTCTTCTCCACCCCTTGGAAAGAAGCTGTGCACGTGGCTGAAATGTGCCAGACAGTCCAAGGCTGCAACTGGTGAAACAGCATCCCAAAAGCCTTAAAATCCTATGCTAATATTAATACTAAAATAACAAAAATATCAACTATGTGCAGGAATAAATGAATCTTTACCAGTGCCTCACAAAATGAAAGAACCATGCAGCGGTGAGAAGGAATGGAGAGTCTAGTCGGTTGATACGATTTTCCACCTGTGGATGCATGGTGCATGCACATAATCCTCAGTGCGATATAGTAGGGACCATCACTCGAAGAAGAATTGACGGGTTGCTGTTTTATGTGGCACAACTGAAGCACGATTATAGTGTGGTTTGAATTTTTTGCTGGTAAAATCCAACTCTGGCACCTTTCGCTACGTATCGCACAAGCTCTCTACATTCAGGCTTGGGTGAGAGGGACCTACAGCTGAGACGCAGACACCAGTCGCAAGGTAAGACATCATACCATACTGTATTAGCAATCGGGAAGCCAACAAGTGGTATCCATAAATCCTGTTTTAGCCGGTAGGCTGGTTGGAGACAATAGCCTTAGCTGCTTTCCATCATCTCACGAAAATAATGTAAACTGCTGGGTGTGTGTTTACAGCGAACGTTCCGTCATTCCTAGAAAATACAGTGACGATTATTACCCTGTAGGCATTTTTAAAGGGTTTGAGTAGATACACACAGTTTTGTTAAGACCCATCCAATGAGCAAATATTGAGAGGCCAAATGAAAAGTTACTTTTCCTTGAAGAAGATGCATGTACAATGTAAATAACACTAATGAACAAAATAAATAGCAGTAAAATTTAGTATTTATTTAGTGCTTTTTCTCGTCACTGGACTGTAAAAACATGAACAAATTATCTCAAGACAAACACAGTAGTATAATATTTACAGAGAGCTATTTATGACAAATGAAGAGATTGTTTATATTAGTTTATTGAAATATTAGCTGAATTCTCTGCCTCTATTTAAAATGTTTTGGTTTAAAGTATAACAAACCATGATAGTATTTTTAGCTTACGAAAATATACCACCCATTTGCAACAGATCCTAGAGAAGTATGAAAGTGTTATCAAAGGTTTTAATAGGAATTAGAAACTCGATTTTAAAATTTAGTTCTTACCATCTTTTGACCATTGTTGGTCTGTATTGTTTTACTTTAAAACATAATGGGCAATGGAACTCATTGCCACATGATATTATTGATGTCACAAGGTTAGCAAAATTCAAATACTGGAATCTGGATGTTTTAGTTATCCATATAAGAGTTAGTCAGAATTTGGGAACCTTATGTATCAGAAAATAAAGCAGACAACTCCTGGAAGTTAGGAAAAATCTTCCTTGTGGACAACTTAGTCCATACCGGAGGGATTCTTGCATTGCCTTGGAGGCATTTGCTACTGGCCAATGTGAGATAAGGCTATTAAACTAGACGGATTCACTGGTTTGAACCTGAATGGCAATGACAGTTTTCTTACAGTATACAAGCAGAGTTGTGATTTTACTTACTACTTCGTTTTTGTAGCAGCACCCCTGATGATGAAACATTGGCTCAACTTTAAGAATCAGGTTTGTTTGTTAATTTCATAGAATCATAGAATTTTAAGGCTGGAAGGGACCTCATGAGGTCATCTAGTCCAACCCCCTGCTAAAAGCAGGACCACTCCCACTAAATCATCCCAGCCAGGAGTTTGTCTAACCGGACCTTAAATATCTCCAAAGATGGAGATTCCACCACCTCCCTAGGTAACCCATTCCAATGCTTCACCACCCTCCTAGTGAGAAAGTTTTTCCCAATATCCAACCTCCACCTCCACCTCCACAGCTGTAACTTGAAACCATTGCTCCTTGTTCTGTCCTCTGTTACCATTGAGAACAGCCTAGCTCCCTCCTTTTTGGAGCACCCCTTCAAGTAGTTGAAGGTTGCTATCAAATCCCCCCTCAGTCTTCTCTTCTGTAGACTATATAAGCCTAGTTCCTTCAGTCGCTCCTTGTAAGTCATGTGTCCCAGCCCCCTAATCATTTTCATTGCCCTCCGCTGGACTCTTTCTAATTTGTCAACATCCTTTCTGTAGTGGGGAGCCCAAAACTGGACACAGTATTCCAGATGTGGCCTCACCAGTGCTGAATAGAGGGGAATAATCACATCCCTCGATCTGCTGGCAACACTCCTACTGATGCAGCCCAATATGCCATTGGCTTTTTGGGCAACAAGAGCACACTGTTGGCTCATATCCAGCTTCCCGTCCACCATAACCCCCAGGTCCTTTTCTACAGTGCTGCTACTTAGCCTATCGGTCCCCAGCCTGTAGGAGTGCATGGGATTTTTCCGTCCTAAGGCTATGTCTACACTTGCACTTTTAAGCCGACTTTAACTAAGTTAAGTCGACTTAGTGTGTCTACACTTAAAATTAAAGTCGACTTAAAGGGGAACTTACAAAGTCAACCTAGAGCGTCCACACTGGATGCTCTAGGTCGACTTTGTGGGGCTAGGAGGACCTTGGGCAGGTCCACGGTGGCGGAGGGGGCACCCCCTGTGTACAATGGGGAAAAGGGGGATACCATTGTATCCTTAATGGCTCATCAGTTTACTCCCTGGGATCACATCACCTGGTAGATTCCTTAACATTAAGGAGACAATGGTTGTTCACACCCTCCCGTCTAAGAGATTTGTCCAGAATGACACAAGTTAAAGTATGGATATAACATCAAATTCTTAACTTCTAATTGAAATAGAATTCCTAGACATAAACTATATAATCATTCCCAGCAAATTACCACCTTTCCATTGATACCAAACATGACATAGTTCCTATGGATTATAGCATTTATGAGATATCCATAGAAAATAATATCATAAATGCTTCCCTAAATCCAGACAGTGTCACACCGTGCCCACATGCCCTGCCCTTTGGGGGGCATGCCAGGCTCCCCATGTGCCCCCCCGCTGGCAGGGAGGGCATTGGTGTAGTCCTGGGGTAGCCCTAAGTCGACTTAGGGCTACCCCAGGGCTACACTGGCTTAATTTGACTTTAGAAAGTCGAATTAAGCCTTAGGTCGAGTAGAAAGGTGGTTTAATAAAGTCGACTTAATTTTCATTAAGTTGACTTAAGCAAGCTGCTTAAGTCGACTTAAGCAAAGTGTAGTGTAGACGCAGGGCACATTAAGTCGACTTAAGCCAAGCTTAAGTCGACTTAATTTACCAGTGTAGACGCAGCCTAAGTGCAGGACTTTACACTTGTCCTTCTTGAACCTCATGAGATTTCTTTGGCCCAATGCTCCAATTTGTCTAGGTCTCCCTGAATCCTGTCCCTGCCCTCCAGCGTGTCTACCATTCCCCCCAGCTTGGTGTCATCCGCGAACTTACCGAGCATGCAGTCTATCCCATCATCCAGATCATTAATGAAGATGTTGAACCGAACTGGCCCCAGGACCGACCCCTGGGGCACTCCACTCGTTACTGGTTGCCAACTAGACATTGAGCCATTGATTCCTACCCGCTGAGCCCAATGATTTAGCCAATTTTCTATCCACCTTATGTTCCATTCATCCAACCTATACTTCCTTAATTTGCCGATGAGAATGCTATGGGAAACTGTATCAAAAGCCTTGCTAAAGTCAAGGTATATCACGTCAACAGCTCTTACCGCATACACAAATCCAGTCATCTCATCGTAGAAGGCAATCAGGTTGGTCAGGCACGATTTGCCCTTGGTGAACCCATGGTGACTGTTCCTGATCACTATTTTCCTCCAAGTGTTTCAGGATGGATTCTTTGAGGACCTGTTCCATGATTTTTCCAGGGATTGAGGTATGGCTGACCAGTCTGTAGTTCCCCAGATCCTCTTTTTTCACCTTCTTGAAGATAGGTACTATAGTTGCCTTTTTCCAATCCTCTAGGACCTCCCCCGTTTGCCACGAGTTTTCAAAGATAATGACCAGGGGCTCTGCAATCACATTGGCTAACTCCCTCAGCACCCTCGATGCAGTTCATCCGGCCCCATAGACTTGTGCACATCCAACTTCTTTAAGTAGCCCCTAACCTGACCTTCTATCACCGAGGGCCGCGCTTCTTCTCTCCATTCTGCATTACCCAGCGTAGTAGCCTGGGAGCTACTTGTCCTTCTAGTTGTCCTCCTCTCTTTGTAGGCTGAGTACTTGGGACTGCCAGGAGGGATTTGTGTGTATTCTGATATATTCTAGGACTGCCATAGCACGTTACAAACATCAACTTCCTCATTGTATCACAGCCCCCATGAATTGTCATTATATCTGATTATTCCTGCTTCCCCTAAGGAAAAAGGCACAGAATGTTTAGGGGCTACATTTTCAGATGTGAGTTGTATAAAGATAAGCTCCTAAATCCATGCCTCTGAATTAAGTGCCTAACTTCAGATGCCCAAATTTGAAAATTTTGGCTTATGTGACGTGACCATGGTCACAAAGGGAGACAGTGTCAGAGCTGGGAATGGTCCATGACTCGGTCTACTGTTGACTCTCATAAAGGACCTTCCCAAGATCACTGAGCACACTGGCTGAAGAGCAGAGGCAGTGGCTTAGCATAGCTAGATAGCTGACAGGGAGTTTATTGTAGACATAGTGCCTGCAGCACTAGCTGCCCTACAGCTCTGAACTTCATTTTACATCCTGCCAAAAATCAAGTGATTTGAGACTGGACTTTTCTGGCTCTGTGGGCAAGTCCTGCATGGCTGTGTGGAAACTCTCAATAAACTGTGTTCAGAATCAAGTGGAGTTGGTTGAAATATCTGTTTTTTCTCTATAAAAATGGCAAATGGAAAATCTGTATTTGAAATTTGTTAAATTTTGCAGGAACATGACAAAAATGACATTTTCATTTAGATTCAGATTGAAATTTTCATTTCAATTTGGTTCTTGAAAAGTTTTCCAAATTTCGCTTTTTTTGAGTGTCATCTACCTGTCTATCCATTCCTTCTCCTCCTTCTCCTCCTTTCCTCTCTATGTTTTCCTCTTTCTTTCTCCTCCCACTTCAGTCTGTGACTGTTCAAAACTTTGCCAGTTTTGCAACTTTAAATATAGAAGAAAACTTTAAAAAGTTGAAGGGTCAAAGTTAGTGTTTAATTTTTCCTTTTGCCATTCTGTAATATTTTCAAAAGAGAGAGAAGTTTAAAAAAAAATAAAGTGGAGAAAAGAGAAGAGAAAGAAGTGACAAAACCAACTGCTCTTGAATTTTATTATTATTTTTGCATTCGGTGGCCAAAAAGGAAAAAAGGTACAGTTGGAAAGTGAAATTTTAAGATTTCAAACTTTTTTTTCAAAAACGAAAATTTCAGAATGAAGCAAATTTTAAGTTTGTCTCTAAACTCTGTGAAGAATTCAGTAAAATACAGTATTTTCCCACAAAGCATCTTGTTTTTGACAATTCCTGTTTTTCGCTGGGAACATTTTGATGAACTCAATGTATAAGCTTCCACTCAGGTGAACAGGTTGCAGAGGTTACATTTTCAAGGATTTTCACATGGAAAGGGACTGGAACATACATTTTTGAAGGGAGAGGGAAGATTTACCTTTGTATTTTCCAAAGAGGTAGCCGTGTTAGTCTAGTTCAGCAAAACAAACAAGGAATCCTGTGGCACTTATAAAGAATAACAAATGTATTTATCTCTTGAGCTTTTGTGGGAGAAAATCCCACTTCATCAGATGCGCATCTGACCAAGTGGTATTTTCTCCCATGAAAGCTGATGCGATAAATAAGTTTGTTAGTCTTTATAAGTGCCACAGGTTACCTTTGTATTTGTGAGCTCCCCAAATTAGCGCTTGTGGGACATGGGCATGAATCTTGATGGGCCAATAAAGGCTATCTATACCCAAATTGTATTAGAGAACACGGGAAGAGGGCAATCCATAGAAAAAGCTCCTCAAAAACAATTAACTGGAGCTTCCTCACCACCAGGATATTATCTTGTGTTTGCACTTGTACTCCAGGCTATATTGGCATCATCTTGCTGTCTGGTCAGTTTCGATCACTGCATCCAAATCATGTGCCCCCCATTCTATCTTTATGTTGTGAGCGTATTGTACCAAAATCCCTAGTTAACGACACGTCAAGCAGATCTGGGATCCCTGGAAAGCCATTCAATTAGGGCCTGACCCAAAACCAGATGATGTCAGTGGGTTTTGGATTGGAACCCTTGCAGCCACAAACTAGTGATGCAGAATGTAACTTTACTTGGAAGTGGATGAAGCTTTGCAGTGTGCGGACTAGAAATCTACAACGTGCCTCAGTTGAGCCTGAGAAAAAGGAGATGCCAACCATGATTAGCCCCTAAGCGTGCAAGACCTGAGCCATGCTCTGGTGGAGGTGTTTTTTATTTATCCTGTCACACAAGAGGCTACAGCAGTCAGTGATTTTTTCACCATGTGACCAGACCATTTCAGCACATAGGGTACTGTCCCAGGAGACTCTCTCATTCAGGAAGATCCAACTCCTTTGCTGGGAAGACCAGTATCTGGGATAGGAAAGGAGATGGATTTATTTTTTTTAAACAAACAAAAACCAGGCATTTGGTCAGGTTGCTCATCCCTATTTTAGTGAGGCTTAATTAATCCAAGGCAGTATTTAGTGACCGTATGAGACTGCAGCATCCATTAGGAAAGCTATAGAAAATTAACGAGGCTTTGATAAGCACTTACAAAGCACTCTCTTTATAGTTTGAAAAGATGGTCCCAATATAATGGGAAAGAGAGCAGGAAAAGAGAACACAAGCCTTTTAAAAATTTTTAAGGTTCCAACATACGGAGCTAGATTCATGGCTTTCTCTCCAGTTTTGGCCTGCTGTATCTCCCCTGGTAGGATATGGACAAATCCCTATAAACAAGGATGTAAATGGACAGAGTATTCAGTTAAAAATAACCAGGGTTAATATCAGAAAGAATTAAAACATTTATTGGGCATAAATATATTACATATACACTACAGATAGTTAAGTCTTACATACATAGCGTAGTATCTGCAAAATCTATACATTAATAGATATGGCAGTTTTAAAACAATGCATATGAAATAGTCTAAAATTTACAATACAAGAAAACATATGATTATTTCTCTCTTAAAGTTGAAAAGCTTGGAATGTATGTTCCTGTAGTGAGGTAAAAACATTTTAAATTTTTTTTTTCAATTTAAAAGAATTGTGCAAGAATAACGTTCATACACATTCAGTTAGGGCACTTTTCCATTGTGACATTGACTACTGAATGATTGCAGTCAACAAAAGAGGATTAGAAAACGACAACATTTCAAGTTCATAAAGAAAAAGACAGATAATATAAAAATGTTTCTTTCCTTTTTTAATATATTTAAATACTTAGTTTTCCTTTTTCCTTTTTACAGTTTCTTGGAGGGCACAGGGTTTTGGGATTTGGTTCTAATGTCTGATGTTTATTGGGCCAGGGTATAAAGACATCAGGGAAATACGAAGAGTCAGTAAACTGTGGTAATCATTATTAATGGAAGTAGAAATGGAAAACGGTTTAAAATCTGTAACACTTTATGGTTACATTAAACATGGATTATAATTGTACTACTAGGATTATAATAAATTATAATGGCAGTAAATACTGATGTCAAATTAACTTACTATGGGCTTGATCCAACATGCACAGAAGACACTTTCTATTAACTTCAGTGGACATTGGATTGAGCTCTTTGATTAGTGTGATTATAATGGATACCAAATGAATTAGAAGTGCTTAAAGTGTTACAGATTTCTGTTCTCCGCACCTTTGCTCACGGCTTGTAAAACTGCTCCATATTTTCAAACTTGCAGAAGAGAACAAATTATCTAATGTAAGTTCTAGTCAGTACAGTATTTTTAAAAAAAATAAACCAAAACAAAACACATCAGGCTTAGGTTCTGTAGCAGCACTGCAGAAATAGTATTTCAAAAATTCAAAAAGGGAAACTATTCATATGTGATATTTCAAACTACAGATGACTTTTCATTGTTTTAAAAAATACATCTTCCTCCCCATTGAAGACAGCTTTGCTCGCAAAATAGATGCAAGATCGCAAAGTTTCACATCACAAATAAATTTAAATAAAATGTAAATAAATTTGACAAGCCATGACTTTGGCAAACCCAAAAACTTTATATTTAGCTCAATGCCATTAGTTTGCAAGGCTAAATTAAACTAATTAGAGTCAATAACAAAATAGAGAACATTTGTAATATTTGCTACATCTAGAGAGGCACACGGAATAATTCATTAATCTTAGCACTTTCTTTGAAGAGATGATTATGCTTTTTGGATACATGTAAACGGTTCAATCACTGATAATCTTTTTGTATTTTATTCTTTTTGGCATTTAATGCACAAGATGCTCCCATCTTTAAAAACACATGAAAATGTAAGAAGGTTAATACTACTAGGAATGCTGCCAGGTAAAAAGTTGACCTAAAATACAACAGAATAAAACAGACAAAATATAACATGCTACAAAGGAAAAAAAAAAAATTAGTACGTAAGCACATTTTATTTTTATTTTATTTTTTTTTTTACAATAAATAAAAGATTGCACTGTAATTGGCATTTAAAGTACTGGATGCAGTATATTGTATAAATAAACCTAAAACAAAAATAATGTTGGGTTCCCCATTACTTTGGTTAAGGGGATATTATGCTAGTATAGGACACTGCATTTTAGACAACATAGAGAGCACAAAACAGCTATAACAAAAGCCAAAACAAGTAGCAAAAATATACAAAATCAAGAGGCAGGGATATACGCCGTGTATCTGTTGCACCCTTTTGGAATTGATTTGCACCTCCAGCTCATTAATGTCCCTGAGGTACTCACACGTTGTTGACTTCAATATAAATAATCCAATGACTTGGAGTTAAAAATCTAGTATTTGGATGGATTTACACGTGTATGCGTGGGCCACTGCTGTAAGAAGAGAAATGATACATTTGGATAACTCTACTCTGGCTTCTGCAATGTAGAAAGTATTTTGATTGATTCTGTGATAAGGTACTTAAATTAACTGACCTCATTTTTGAAATGTCTATAAAGGTCTATAAAATGGATCTTCCTTCAAAAGTGACTGACTGACTGACCATAAAGATGGTTTACACTGTGTGTAAGTCTTCCATAATCAGTAGAGGCAACAAGCAGTCGCCAGTTCTAATCTTATAAATCCAGCTGAACAAAATAGAATATAATAGCTCTATTGATTAAAAGTAGTTATATATACACGACGACAAACGAACAAGTTAAAGCAGCTTTCCAATAGCTGAACATGGGAATAACTATCTATTGCACAATGCCCTCTTACTTAAAGTTACTACTATGAATCAAAATAGTCTTTAAAAAAATCTATAATGCTTTGTAATTTATATGCAGTTTGATTATCTGATTTCTTATACAGGCAGTTCATAGTGTTGTAACCATACAAATAACAGATAATTAAAAAAGTTTTAGATGGCAGTACATTGTTTTGATTTAAACGCACTAAACAGTTAAAATAATTGAGTGTATATTTTATCTTGAAAAAGAAACCAGGACAAATGTAGTGAATAAATCATAGGTAACATTGATTGGTGAAAACCTGGTACAGTTGACTAACACTGCATTCTAGCCTTATTACTATACCCACTTGTGATTAATGTTTACAGATACAGAAGAGACAAAATAAGTGACTGATGATTATAATTTACTAAATTGTAACATATATGAAAGACTATGAGGACTTCAGTGGGAGGAAAAAATCCAAACCAAAACAAGCAAACAAAAAAAGACCATAAAAGGTAAATTGGTTACAATTTTGAAATGTTGAAGGAAAAAAAAACCTTGCTTTTGCCATCTGGTTTGCTTATTTCTCCAGTTTGACCTCTTCCTAGTTTTGAATTTCAAAAAGGTGCACCAAAACACTGATTTCTCTTTTTCCTCAGCTAGAACTGTAAAAATCAGAGAAGTATATAAAATGTATGGTAGAACAAAAAGATTTCAAGGAATATCTGAATAAATGTGTGGATTATAATGCGTAGCATTAGTTAAATTTATACCTCAAACTTTCATTGGATTCTCTACTTCATAAAGAAGTATTGTAATATAAAGGCAAAGAAAATCGATAAAGTTGCAAAGCCAATAACAATGAGGGCTGCAAACTGTTCATCAGTAAGCACCATGCTCTTGCTCTTAGGAACATCTATGCTTCCCAATTCTCCTGTAAGCATGATCTCCCTTCGTTGGAGCATAAAGGCAACAGATGGGCTGAAAGGTCCACTAAGTTCTTGTGAGGTATCCAAGCATCGGCGACATACGCAGACACGGAACCGATAGTCTGTGTTGGACTGAAGGCCTGAGATTTGGAATGTTGTTTCATCTCCCTTGTACACCTGCAAAACAAATTAAAATTCACAATCAAATTTGAAAAACAATGGCCATCCACGTGTCAAAGTTCTTTTTTTTTATATCAGTGCCATTCATATATAGCATTATGCTGTCCTTGACAGAACATCATTTGTGAGAGACTTAGATTTTAAATATTCTATTTACTACTTCATAATCTAAACATTGATAAAGGCATTTTGTGAAATCTTCTGCCTGACTCTATATTCCATACACAGCTATCGGTTCTAATGAAGTTCAGGGGAGTTTTGGTTCTTTAAAGATTTGGCATCAGACCTTTAAAGCAAACCATTAAATAAGAATCCTTCCAGAAGCATCCAAATTCATTTTAAGAAAAGATCACAGTATATCACAAGCAGTCAAAGAAGTCAGAATGATGAGGGTAGAAGACTGTATAATAGATGGTGAAATGTATCAATACTTCATATACAGTACTTGTAAACATACAGTGAACACACAGAGAAAGACAAGAATAGGGGGAGGAAAGATATCAAGCAATTAGCCCATCTCAGGAATAAAAATTTGCTGAAAATTTTGGTAGGTTCAGTAAATAATAATTAACATTAAAGTTATGCTTTAACACCATAACACTATAAATACAGATTTGGGGCCAATCTGCCACGTGATGTATTCAATTCACAGTTCTGAGGGCAACTTTTGGCCAGCAAATGGAGAAACCTGCAAAATCATGTTATTGGAAGACAATTTTAGAAGAATCCTAAATTAGTTACAGGCCTTGTTTTAATACAATTTATTTTTCAATTACTTTCTTTTCATTTCCCTTATGAGCTATGGCCTATCATTTTACAATAATAGCAGTAGTCAATAAATGGCTCGAACCTTTTATTTATTTATTTTTTAAAAAAAAGACGAGATGTTTATTAGAATGGCATACACAAAAGTGTTGGGAGTTTATGGATTGTTCAAAGTTAACAGTTATTTTTCAATAAAGAGATTTGTTCTCTCTTTAATGATAATCACCAAACACTTGTCCAATACATTGGTTTATTCATGTGTAAACATTGGTTGGAAAGACGTAACTAGCAGATTCCCCCAAGGATGTGTACTGGGAGCTGGGCTGTTCAACATATTCATAAACAATCTGAAAAAGGGGATGAACAATGAACAAAGTCTGTAGATGATATTAAATTGCTGAACATAGTTAAGTCCAAAATGATGGAGAAGAATTTCAAAGTGATCTCAGAAAAACTGGTTTACTTTGTAAGAAGATGTAATTCAATATTGATAACTCCAGAGTAATATACATTGGAAAACACAATCCCAACTATATATATTGCCACTCATGAAAGAGATCTTGGCGTCATCCTGGACAGTTCTCTGAAAACATCTGCTCAATATGCAAGTGGCAGTGAAAAAAGCTAACAGAAGTTGGGAATCATTAGGAAAGGGATAGATACGAAGACAGAAAATATCATAATGCAGCTAAATAAATCCAAGGTACCTTGAATACTGCATGAAGTTCTGGTCATCCCATTAAAAAAACCATAATTGGAAAGAATAGTAATAAGGGCAACAAAAATGATTAGGGGTATGAAACAGCTTCCATATGAGGAAAGATTTAAAAAGGCTGTGACTGGTCATCTTAGAAAAGAGATGAGTAATGGGAGATATAATAGAGGTCAATGAAATCATGAATAGTGTGGAGAAAAGTGTTATTTATCCCTTCGTATTACAGAAGAACCAGAGTACACCCAATGAAATGAATAGGCAGAAGGTTTATAACAAATATAAGGAAGTATTTCTTCACATAACACACAGTCAATCTATGGAACTCATTGCAAATACCAAAAGTATAAGTAGATTTAAAAAAAACCCCAACAACTAGATATGTTCATGGAGGATAGGTCCATTAATGGCTATTAGCCAAGATGGTCTGGCACACAACCGAGGTCCCTAAAGCTCCCACTGCCAGAAGCTGGGATTGTACGGCGGGATGACAAAATTTCCCTCTGTTGTTCATTCCTTCTGAATCAGCTGGCACTGAAGATCCTGGCCTAGATGGACTTTTGGTCTGAACACCGTATGGCCATTCTTATGAAGAGTTTCCCATTGTTGTACCTTATCCAGTTTTTAATGTATCCAAAACGTATCCTATTTGTGCTAATAAAATTTAGGGAATTTATGACTCCGTGAGTATGAATCAGTCTAAGTGGAAGAAAACACGAATCTGCATCAATATGTGGGAGTGTGTGTTGAGATTTAAGCAGAAAATCTGAAATAGCGTTAATGCGAATCCTGCAAACACCTAACCATTTATAACAATTTATGTAGCAAAGGACTGTTAAAGGAGGTATTTTATTGAAGACTGAAAGCAAAACAATGTGTTGGATGCCACTCAAGTCTCCTGTGCAAAAACTAAAGATTGTCTCCATCTATTCAATGGTTGAAGATCTTTTTTTTTGCACTTTGCTGTTTAATTAGCTTTTTCTTTCCCACAGCAAGAAAGGAAGGTTGAAAGGAAGGCTGAAGAGAATCTCTATTCACTGGAATGGGAGAGTTGTGATTTATAAATGGGAACAACAGAGAAATTAAAACTGAACTGACAGAATGCTTCTTGTATGTAGACCTAGAACACAAACTATGTCACACATCCAAATAAAAGGAAGAGCTCAAATGAATAGCAATTGAACACACAGACAGCTCTGAGCATTCTTTCCCATTAAGCTGGGCGTCTTTACAAAGTTGAAATTAAAGTAGACATTCAAGACCTAAAAGAGACAAACATCATGTTCATCCATGCAATTTTACACCTCAGTCAGGAAATCAGTATTTCATTACTTGGGAAGCATTGGGTCAAGAAGTGTTTTGGATTTTTAATGCCAGCTCCAATCTTTCCATATGCACTTTTTGAGTAGGATCATTTTGGAGTTCAATATTCCTCGGCTCCCAAAGATAAATAAAATATAAAACATATAAAGCAGAAGTGCACAACCTCTGGCCTCCAGGCTGCATGCGGCCCGTGAGCATGTTCTGTGCAGCCCTCTGGGAGCGGAACGAGCAGGGGGATCACGTGAAGTGACCCCCCCCCCCCCTCGCATGTTGCATTTGTGGCCTGCGAGTGGCCTTAGAAAATGCAATTTGGCCCTTGGCCAAAAAAGATTGTGCACCCCTGATATAAAGTACCCCCATGTCATGTGTTCAACATTCATGGAGAGCTTGGCATGAAAGCAGAAGGTAGAAAATAATTCTTAAAATGTAAAACTGTCTTAAATTCTAGCTCCATACATATTTTCTTACCATAACTCTCCATTATTCATGTCTTCTTTTGTCATACTGGTGATCTTTTCTTGCCTTCTCACGCCCCCCAAAAACTTAGCCATTAGGGTCAATATGCTATGCAACACAAGGTGCCCTCACACACAAATGTTGTAAAAGTCTGTAGAAATAACTTGACAGCTGAAATTCCTTAATGCAAGTGCATGCCATTCTTTTTAAGAGACTCCCTTCTTATATCAACGAATCATTACTATCATATGGCCAGATGACAATCCTGTTACCGATGGTAGGTGGGCAGAGATGGCCTCCTTACCTCTCCATTACCCATGCCATGTGATTTGGGTGGTTAGTACTTCAACCTATACAAAAATACAAGCTGCTAGACAAAGAAAAACAACAGAAATCTAAAGAGTAAATACCGTAGCTTAAATGAGTAGTTGAAGAAGGTTAACTTGCTTATGAAATCCTATTCTTAAAAGGTATCTAGCCATCTATCAACCCTAAATACTTGTATCCCTCTAAGACACTTATATCTTAGTATATCCTTATATACCAAGGTACCCCCTTACCATAGTATCTGAATCAGAATCTTTAATATATTTATATTTTCCAAACCCGTTAGAATGGTGTATGCCATCAGGACTGCCATTTTATTCATTTACTTCAATTTTAACAAACATAAATAATGCCCCCATCCTCAGGTTTCTAGACCCCCTCGCTGTCACAAATGCCACCCCTTACACAAAATGAAAATCCAACAAACCCCAAATAAGGAAACCTAATTAAATAGGAAGCTTATATTTAAAAAACATTAGGGCTGGGATATATACAATCTTCATATTTTTCAAAAAAATAATTGGGTAAGTGAATAATGCTACCTGTTTTCCTATAAGGATGTTATATTCTAAGGTAACTGGTAGCTCAAGACAGTTTAATCACAGATAGAGAATGTTTTATATCATTAAGGGCTAATAAATACAGATGACCAAGAAAGTTTAATTTAGTTGACATGTCTTAGAATCAGACCAGAGATTCAGAAGTGAGACCAGACTTCACAAAAGGAACTAAAATCAGTCAAACTCATGGCTGACCAAGAGTGATGAAGACAAAGAGCTGCAATTCTCTTCTATTAGAAACAGTGGGCAAGTCCTCAGCTACTGTAAACTGGCACCGATCCAGTGATTTCAAGGGTGAGTTCAGCAGAGCCGTCCTGACTGACACCCACTGAGGGTTTGGCTCAGTAAAGACAATAATGGGATTTTGGAAAAAAAAATAGGCAGCTTGTTAAAGAAGTTTAGTTAAAATCTAAATGAATCATCAATTATACACTGTAGTGTATAATGGAAATGCTAATGAGCAATTTACCAGCTTAATGATCAACAGTTTAACGCTTGTGAGAAAAGGAAAATGAAAGCCAAATTTAAATAAATTTAAGAAATGTTTTGGTCAATATTTCTTTCTTTCTAATACTCTTCTGAGGGAGGAAGGAAACCCTCTATTTGAGGTTCAGTTCCCCACTCTGCCACTGACTTCCTGGGTGACCTAACAGAAATCCCCTGGTCTCTCTGTGCCTCCATTGCCTATCTGGAAAATGAGGGTAATAGTACTCTCGATTTCACAGGGGGTGTTAGGAGGATAAATGTATTTAAGATTGTGAAGCGCTATGGTAATGGGAGATAGATAAGTACCTAAGACTGACTGTAGATCCTTCATATGTGTTTGTACAGCACCTAGCACAATGTAAACCCAATCTTGGGGGTCCTAGGCACAACCACGATATACATATATAAATATTTAATAAGAAATAATACCAATAAAATAAATCTATGTAGGTGCTTATGTGATCGTCATTCACATCTGGCTGTGGTGGCAACTCCGGAGTCATTATGTACACAAAAATAAATTTGCTAGTCTTTAAAAGTGCCACGGGACTCCTTGTTTGTTTTATCGAAATAGACTAACACAGCTACGCCGTTGGAACTTATCATTATGCAGACAGAAATCCCACTGATGTCAATGAAAGTTTGCCTTTATTACAGCTCCAGGACCAGATAGGGTCAATACAGGGTTACATTGCACTACGCAGAGAAGAAATCATTTTGTTAGAAAGTTCTCTGGGCTGGGGGAGGAGTCTCTCTGCAACAGACTAGATAAAGGGACTATTAAAGCTGATTTAATAAAGAAGCAGGAGCTGCCGTTTGAGAGCTTGGGAACATAACAGAACAGAGTTGAGCTTTTCTCCTGGATCCCCTCTCTCAGGCTAACAATAATAACCTGCTGCAGTGCTATCATTTGTATTTCAATAGCACTCGAAGCCCCTGCCATGGTGCAGGACTGCACAGTGGTAGGTGCTGTACAAACACAGAACAAAAAGTTTCTGCCACGCAAGGCTTACAATCTACGTACAACCGTACACATCTTACCGGACCCTTTTGTGACATTTGATACTACTGATCAGCAGCAAAGAGACTGATCTCAAAAGGTTTTGTGGGCAACTATTCCTACACCTCCACAGCTCCTACCAGGACAATCCCCAAAAAGCTTAATCCTGGTCACTTAATAAAACAGAGGTCAGCAACCTTTGCCAACCCCCGTGCCAGCCCTTCCTCCTCAATCCTCAGCTGGTGCCAACAGCCCCCTCTGCTGGAAAAAAAGGGCGGCTACCTGAAAGTTTGGTGGCAGCCACGGCCGGAGTGGGGGCATGCCATGGAAAAAAGCAGCTCCACTTGGGGATCCCCAGACACGCCGCAGAAAGAAGCTGCCCAGAGTGGCTTTTGGTGTCAGGAACGGCAATTACTTGGGCACCACAGAGGGTGCCACGTGCCGCTTTGAATAGGCTTGCATGCCACTGGTGGCACATGTGCTGGGGGTTGCCTACCCCTTGATTAGGCAGTTATCGCTAGGATCTCTGAGAAATGCTGATGTGAGATACCAGGGCAGTGCCTATGCAGCACTATCATGTCAAGGGGATTTGGTACATTATGCAAATCGAGTTGTACTTTGCTAACTGCTGATGAGAAATGGCAATTTTTGACAATTTACAACTGGGTCAGATCTGAACAGACATTCCTAATGCCAGAAAAGAGCACCTTGATCCAAGGATAAGTTCCGCCCCATTTTCCTAAATTTTGAAGTTCTTGAAAAGTGCAAGAAATGTTTTGTAATGGAAATTATAAAGGCAACCTTAACATAGCGGTAGTTGTTTCTCCCCCACAATTATGACGAGCATATTTAATTAGCAAAAACCCATTTGGGATGGTACTCAGAAGAGGACAATCTGACCTAGAATCCTCATTTAGAAAACATGCCTTTTAGAAAGGCTTAATTCCTTCTAAAAGGACTGAAACATTTCTCTAAGAAACTGAATAAAAAAATAATAGTTCTTAATGTAGTCTCTTAATCAGTCTCAGTGACTCAGTTGTGGAGATGGTCTAACTGTTTTGTGGAGAACCTTTGTCTCCTAACAAACCATTTCACAGATTACTGAGAACAGTCAGGTGGCATGAGGCACTGTTAAAAATGTCTAATAAAAATAAATTATTTTCCTCTCTCATTGCACAAACGCTACAGGGGAGGAAGAAAACATTCAGAGTGAGATGTATTGGTGGTATACTAATGACAATTGTGCAGATACATTTTCTGCTGACATGCAAAGTAACCCAGCGTCAATTAAAGACATTGTCTTGCTATTTGAAGAAATGAAAAATGAAGAAATATAGGGAAAAATGCATTTTTGCTTATTAGAATTTTATACAAATTAAATGTATTTTGAATATAAATTAGATATTCATATTTTTATCTAAATATATATGAAATGTAGATATAATAATAGAAAACAGAGACTGGAAAAATCAGTTGGGTTCTCTCAATCATTCACCTCCCAGTGCAGGAATATTCTGTCCAGTATGTATTTAATCTAGTTTTAAATAATCAAAGAGAATAGGACTCCTATTATTTCCTGTAAGAAACTATCACACAGTCTAATGGATCTACAACCATGTATCTTCTCTCTCTCAGAATACCAGGTAGGGTTATAAATGAGAATATTACAACAAAACATCCTTAGCCCCTTAACCTGAGTGGCACAGATGTAGCACATTTTGCTTCAGTAGCAAACAATTCAGGGATAATGAGGTTGCTAAGCATCACCCCTACTTCTATAACTGTACAACAGAATTTCCCAACTGGAGCTATGGCCTGTGGTAATATGGGTAAGCTGGACCTCAGATCTGTTGAGAAATCTCATGAGGTAAGACACCACTGTATATGATGAGACCCAGATATACATTTACAAAAGAAACCGATAAACATGCAGAAACTCAGTGAGATACTTCATTAAATTACAGGTATGGTTAGACAAGTGTATGTGAGAATGTCACTTCCTTAATCAAGATATCCAACACACATTTAGATCACGTCTATTTATTTTACTACAGAACTCAAGCACAACTATTACTTACACACACACACACACACACAATATTATTAAAATGGGTGCCTAAAGACAGGCTCCAGAGCCCATTATTAGAGATTATTAAGTGGCCTCGTTTTTAGAGGTAGTGGGCACCCAATAGCTCCTATTCAGCAGTGTTCCAAAGGGGTCACCGTGTTAGTCTACTCCAGCAAAACAAACCAGGAGTCCTGCGGCACTTTTAAAGACTAACAAATTTAGTCATGTTTATATTTATATTATATATATTTATATTATCATGTGATAAATAAATTTGTTTAGTCTTTAAAAGTGCCACCATACTCCTTGTTTGTAAACAGTGTCTATGGACCTGCCACGGAGGGAAGAACAGATAACCTGGTTGGTTAGGTAGGTCTTTACCATATCCTCTCTCTACCTCTCTAGGCAAAGGGGACAAGAACATAGAATGTCCAGGAGTGAGACACTGAAGGAGAAAGTATTATTTCCATGGTACTTATCTCCCTCCATCAGACCTACAACAGGTGGAAATCAGTTTCTTGTTCTACAGGAAGGAGAATTACATGAAGGGAATGGGAGAGCTCGGAGCCATTAGAAACTGGGGCTCCCAGATGAGTAAGTTGATCTTTTTTAATAGTTTGAATGAAATTAAGTAGCACAACTCCACCAGGAATGTTTATCTTATCCAATTTTAATGCATTCTTTCAGTCTAATAAGAGAGGAATGCCTACTCAACACAGAAACAACCGTAAGGGTAAAGAGAACAAGTCTCCTTCTTGGGCATACATCCTGAAATGCCTCTTCCTGGAGAGATCTTTCATGTGATATGCAGGAGTCGATCAAAATTATAGCTAACACTGTCTGTAAATACTAAAACTCACTTGGAGCTACAACTTGCCTACGGGCATTACTCTTTTTGGCTATACCTCTTACTGAGCTTTTGTATCACAGCCCATTTGCTATATACATTCTTGATGCACCACCTACTGAGTAGGAGTTGTCATAGTCTTACTTGCTTTACAGATTAGTGCTCAGTGTGAGTAAGGAAGGCAGAATCTGCTGTTCTGTTATTTGTACTCTGTCTTTGTTCTTACTAATTTGTGGCAAAATAGACAGTAAATTAAAGCAGGCGGTGCTAGGCTCAGCTGCCAAACCAAGTGTCCATGTTGTTTTTCTGTCCAATGAAAAACAGTAACGCCACCACGGCAGAAGGCAGCATGCTACATCTTTAACTGGATTCCTGATGGTGAGGAGCCAAGATCCATAGCAATTGCGTTTTCCAGCTACAGCACTTGAGTCTATGACCCTCAAATATTGCGAGGGAATGTCTACATTCTGAACGCTTAATGCTTCACCGGGCAGCTGCATCGCTTGTGTGAAGACACTCCTACAGCAACGGGAGAATTTCTCCTGTTGGGTTAGTTAGTTAATCCACTTCCCTGAGGGGCAGCATCTATGTTGACGGGAGAAGCTATCTTTTTAACATAACGGGGGGCAGGGAATGGATATGGGTTGATATAACTTTGTCGCTGAGGGATGTGGACTTTTCGCACTCAAGTCACATAACTATATTGACAGAGTTCTGTAGGGTGGACCTCACCTGAGTAGTAAAGTACTAAATGAACATTCCAAATAAGTAAATGGAGACTACATGTAGAGTAAAGTACCACCCAGTGTGAGCAAAGGTGCGACCAGAGGGCCCAGAATAGCCATGCAGTGACTGACGAACAGGGAAACTTACTAAACAGCAACAATTTTCATTGAACATTACAGAGAAGGGTAGAGTCCCACTTGGGTGCTGCTGACAGAAAGGTTGTGGGTTTTTTTTAAAAACACGTTTTTGGGGTTTTAAATGACAACAAATGCCCTTGTAAAACCAATCAGGGCGGTTTAAAACTCCTAAAGCAAAATGAATACTGAATCCAGTACCGTATAGAGCCCCATACCTCCTTTATAATATGCTTTTAGAATAATATGAATATCACTGTCAGAAGGAGAAGCATGTCAAATCTCAACACTCCTTCCATTAAGTATGTAAGACAAGTGATTCGCTTACAAATGCTATTTGAGCATAATGCCTTCTCCTGTAAGTAATCAGTTCCATTGGCGTTAAAAGGTTGCAAGGCTGAAATCAAAGTGAGTTAGACCCCTACATACCATTGAAGATCTCGGCCTACGTGTTTTGCAGAGCAATCCCTTATTTTGATTAGCTCTGTTCCAGAGAAAGGTGTTTCTATGCAACTCACACATACAGGCCTTTTCTCTACTTTTATCATCAACAGTGAATGTTTTAGCTTGAAGTGAAATGAGCAAAGATGTTTCGGTTACCAGCTAGCTACACTCATCAGGAAGAAATCAATTGGCAGCAATCAGAGGGATGGTGTCCCATGGCCTTGCGACACGCTTTCCCAATTAAGATGTTCAGCCCTCGTCTTAAATAGCTGCCCACAGATTGCTGCAAATTAAGTGATCTCTTGACAATTGACAGTTACTGACTGATATGTCACAGGGGAACGGATTTTGCTTTGAGTTGGTTCAACTGACGTCAACCTGTTGATCACTGTAAAAAAATAGTTTTTATAGTCTGGGTCTGTTTTGAAGGGAATTGTAAAAGTGGATTTCTACTGTAACTTTATATGCACAGTAATCCTGACTTTCACCAGGAGGATGTTTTTTCAAAGGTGAACTAACCGGGAGCCACAATCAAGGATCAGGACTCAACGGTAGGCTCTGTGGGCTAGCTTGTCACTTTCCCCAGTGTAAGGGGAAAGGTGTAGTTAAGGCTGCATCTGGAGCAAAGTTTTATGTCTCCCTTGTTTAGTGGGGAAAGTAAGATACTCCAGGTCTTTCTCAGGTACAGATTAATTCCACTTCTGCACTTCTTTAGCTGTATTGGCCAATGTGTTGGGGGAAGAAGGAAGGCTGTACATGAGGGAAAGTAGTAGCCTATCTAAAACAGGTAACAAAAAAACATTCCCCCTACCAGAGATATTAAAATAATTACACAGCGTTTGGGAGGGAAAATGTGAGTCTTTGCTATCTGCCGCAGCCACACAGAACTGAGTTATATGAATTATGTGGACACCACGGCCTTGACTATAATGAGTTTTCTAGAGATATTCACCACAGGTGCAATTTCAACACCACTGTGAGAAACAGTGTGGACTGCCAGCTGGCATTTTTACGACTGTGTTGTCTAGTGAGGCCAAAATAGCTTAGTGTCTAAAACAATTCTGAAAATGTAACCTAAGCGCTAAAAGAGCTAGGACCTTAATGCTGCTCTCTTCCTTTGTGAGTCACCAAATGTATTTCAAGGACTTTCTTTAAACAAGCAGCATAAATAAAGTCCCCTCCCCCACCCCCGAAATTCACAGAGACAATTCTCAAACCAAACTCAAAATTTCTAAAGTGATATTTAGCTGTGTAGCCTGGAACACTGCTATGTACAGTAGCAGAGTATTTTATAGTCATCATTACATCATTCATCAACAATTCTCAGTAACCAGCACTTTCATGGGGAAAGACCTGTTTGCTTTTATTGCATCTCTGCACTTGATCAAATCCCAGATCTTTTTTCTTATGTAACCAGATGCCATGGGTTAGAGTCCCCGCTATAATCTATTCTCTTTGTGCCACTGGAAGGCACAAAGGGCCCCCAAAGCAGTCAGATCTCCCCATCTGGGGATTTCCTGGCATGTGATGTTCCCAGAAGGCCTCAGGTAGCATAGCCAGTTCCTATATCGCACCCAGCATAGGGGGCATATGGAATGTGTGATCTTTTCTGACAGTCTCTGCTTGGAAGAATATCCCTTATGGGCCATAATTAGCCAGCATACCTTAGAGCCCTGAAACTGGTTTAAATCTGTGCTGGTAGGACTGGTATAAAAAACCAGGCCAGCATCAAAAAACTGCAGAGAGTTCTTTTGTGCTTCACCCTTGCATCCCATGGAATCTGGGAACAGTGGAATCGGTGGCCATGTATGTGACACCCTGCAAAAGCACAGAGCTGGCTTCAGTAACTACCTTGAATATAAGTTCCAAAGGGGTAGCCGTGTTAGTCTATTGCAGAAAACAACAGAGTCCTGTGGCACTTTTAAAGACTAACAGATTTATTTATCACGAGCTTTCATGGGAGAAAATCCCCTTCATCAGACGCTTTGAATCGTCAAAGCGTCTGACGAAGTGGGATTTTCTCCCACAAAGCCTCATGCGATAAATAAATCTGTTTGTCTTTAAAAGTGCCACAGGGATCTGTTGTTTTCCCTTCAATATAGGAGGAGTAAGATAAGCAGAAATAAGAACTGTGGTTTGTTGCACTGATTATCATATAGATGAGCCATAAGTCTATTTAATACTGAGTACTGATCACCCTCCCACTTCCTACTTTAGTCAAAGCTCTTGGAAAATGCATTGGGGATTGTACACAAGCACCCAGTCATTCAGACTATATCCTTTTTATGGATGCACTTTGCAACCTGCACTTCTATCAAACCTTTCATCTGTGGATTTTCAAAGCAGTTTACAAAGCTTTCCTTTATAGTATTCTTCTAGAATCAGATGCATTCACACATCTGTTAGATATTGCATTTATGAGAGTAAACAAAACAGCTTGCTAGTGTAAATTTAAATGGCACAGAGCATTTGTGATGAGAATAAACTGTTCTGAACAATGAGGAGGTTTTTCTGAGTCATTAAATGTGTGGAATCCACTCTCTCATTCACTGCTCTTAGCCATTCTCCATGACTGAAAGTCAGAAAATGTCAGTTTTGGAACCAGTTCCAGGATTTTCTTCCAGTGTGTTTCTTCCAGTGTGTCAGCATGTTTGTTATATTAATGAGGGAAAAAAATGTTAGATGTAAGATTCCTAAAGGAGTCTTTTAGTTTCCTTTGCTGCTGTTTTCTTATACTTCCACTCTCAACTGCAGTGATTTAATCCATCAATTACTGCACGGGGATAAGAAGTTACATGTCCCCTACTTCCCATAAAGGTGATCCAGACATTTTGAAACACTTGAGGTTAATGTTTTCTAATGCTCTACATGGAGCTATATCTTGAGGCATCTCTGGAAATGACATTAGTGAAATTGTGACGAGCCAGTTAGTGGAGTACTACGCAAAGAGCTAAGAGCACAGGTGTCAGGGAGCTGAATTAGGTCCTGGTGAGCTTCTGGGGGGAAACCATTGTGTTGATTTAAACCTTTAAAGCATGCTGGAACATCACATAAGAAATAATAATGCATGCCGGTATACATTTTGTTTTTATTTTAATAAAAGAGGTATTCAGTTGAGAAAAACTCAAAAAAAAAAAAAATGAGGCAAAGCAAATAATGGCATTTTTACAATGCACGTACAACCTACAGACACATTTGCAAGAGCTTAGTGCACTTGTTGGTGAATTTACATTGCGGTGTTACCACCAGGTAGAGAAAGAATAGCAAAGGAAGTTAGTACAGAGGAATATAGAATGGAGGAATAGGAACATAGGAATTGTCAGACTGGATTGGAACTGGAGGCCATTTTGCCCTTTATCCTTTCCAAATACTTTAGAGCTTAGTCCAAGAAGCCCAAACAGTAGGCAGTTATGAAGTAATCTGTCCCCCACAAAGGTCTCTCCTTAATCTTTATAGTGAGAGATTGATTTAACCGTTTTTCATGTTCATGCGCTGCTATATTCATTTTCTGGAGGACAGGGTAACGGAAAACAATACCTATAGAGTCTGCATTTTTTCTTGGAGGAATGCTATAGATAGAAATTTCCGGAGGGGTAGCCGTGATAGTCTGTTGTACAGCAAAAAACAACGAGAGTCCAGTGGCACCTTATAGACTAACAGATTTTCTTCGGCATAAGCTTTCGTGGGCTATAACCCACTTCGTCAGATGCACGAAGTGGAAATCACAGAGAAGTCTATATACACCCGCCAGGATGGACGCGGGAAAGTGAAGGCAAACTAAGTTCAGAGAGCAGATGGGGCCTATTCACATCTGTTGATAAATGTGTGAACAGAACAATCACTTTTTGTAGTGTGACAACCATTCCAAGTCCCTATTCAGGCCCACCCAGTCTGATTGTGTCAATCCTGGTATGTGTATATAGACTTCTCCTCTGTGATTTCCACTTCATGCATCTGATGAAGTGGGTTATAGTCCACGAAAGCTTATGCCAAAGAAAATCTGTTAGTCTATAAGGTGCCTCTGGACTCTCGTTGTTTTTGGCTATAGATAGAATTTCAGCACATCAGACATCAGTACAAATATCACTTATATTGTGCAAGTGTCTGATGAGGCACCGTGTCCTTGGAGTCCTCCTGTGTTGGTGTGGGTCTACATCATCCCCTTTTTTAGGATTTGTAGTTAAATGTCAAATCTCACCCTTCATTTCTGACCTATCTCTAACCAAGGCTCAGCTAAGGCAGAGCCAGCAGGGTGTAATTCAGCACAGAAGCAACAAGCAGGAACTATCTTCTCTCTGGTCCATGTATTCAAATATTCTGGTTATTTCAGTATTCATCTATTTTAAATGGCATTTTAGAGATAAGAGTCTTGCAGAAATATTCAACTCAAATAGATGCAGACGAGTGTTAAAACGCAACAGGAACCTTTTTTGCCTTAAAAGTATTACTTAAAGACGATCCAATATTGTACTGTCCGAGAGGAGTTACTTCATGATTTTAATCAGAGTACAAATGTAACAAACAATGCTTTCTGTGGTCATCCTGAAGAGAATATGAACTTCAGATAATTTGATACTTAGATCCCAATAAAAGGAAAATTTCGATGTGAGACCAAGAAAATCCCCACCATATTATCAATTTAGCAAACTTAAGTCTGTTTTCCTACCTGTTTATATTCAGATTCTCTTCCAACCAATACCTGCAGCACGTAACTGATAGGGTCTCCTTTCATGGATGGAACCATTTCCCATGTGATCTCACAGGCACTTCCTTCCAACTGTGTCACTCGGGGGGCTATAATACAATTTAACACAGTTAAATTTAATAATATTATAATTCAATTATAGAACATATTAGACACTAATGTAAACAATGACATTGCAATAAATCAGGCTTGGAAGGATTCGATTTTTATTAGTAAATGTTGGCAAATATTGGTTTCACTGTACACACACAAACCGACAAAAATATTTCCATTGATAAAAATCAAAATTTGCAGACAGGCAAAGTACGAAAAATGCTCTTTGGAAATTCATAAATCAGAGTTTGATATGTGGCTATTTACCTTGTATATTTGACATCTGATGTTGACAATTCATGTTTTAACAGCTATAAAGCTTTAACTTTTTGAATCTCAAGGTCTACTCTCATTAAATAATTGTTGTCTGACCTCCCCCTACAATCTCCCATGTCTGTGAAAATTTAAATCAATAAAAATTAAAAAATGTTTAAAAATAAACTCTTGTATTGCCCAATAGAATTATACAAAAATAAAAAATACTCCGCCACACCTAATTATATTCTTTCTATATATACAGTCACAGAACACATTAGAGAGAGAATTGTAGGACATCACAAATTTGGTAGGAAAAACTGGAATTTTTTCTGTAACTAAAATATTAAAAAATACCACCTGTACACTAGCTCTTTTGTAAATATTGCACTGGATCCTAGATCCAGCCACAACTCCCATTTATATCACAGTGAGTTTTGCTGGCATAAGAGGTGCAATACGGCGCCTCTAGTGTGAATCAAAGTAAAATCAGAATTGGTTTTGGACTCTTAAGACCAACACAAAATCTAAATGAGACAAAATATGTCTTATTCTCCCTCTCCGCTGCCAAAAGCTACAGAAGTGTATATGAGTGTAGCAAGAGCCTTGGAACTTTACACCCAACTATAATGGATCCATTGTCTTTGTCAAATGGAAAACTTCGAGATGAATAGATGTGACTGCAAGCTGACTTTCCATGCAATTCTGTAATACCAGTAAGCTGCCACCTGTGCTACTGGACCATGGTCATTCTAGGTCAGACCAATGGTCTACCTGGCTGAGTCTCCTGACTTACGATAGTAGTCAATGCCAGCTGCTTCAGAAGGAATGAACAGAACAGGGCAGGTATTGATGTATTTCATCCCTTATCATACAGTCCCAGCTTCGGAACCATGGTCCACTTATTAGGGGCACAAGGACGTGGGCAGAAGCTACTTCTTGTTTGACATTGGCTACTACTATCTCCTCCACGATGTTACTTAGGAAGGCAAGGTTGGAGATGCAATAGAGGTAGCAGAAAGATAAATCTGAAAGATTTTCTGCAACAGAAAATTCTGTAGTCAAGGGAAGTTTTACCATTGACTTCAATAGAGCCAGGATTGCATGTCAGGAGTTGTTTTTTGCGGGGAGGTTGGATTCAATCAGCCTAGAACCAAAATCACAGGGGTAGGTCCAAATACAGAGATTCATATATAAGCTGTCCTGAGCCCTGAGGTTTCAGGGATTAGATTTGAGGTTTCGGTTTGGTAGATACGCTCGCATCTAGGAAAGCATGACGTGTCAGCAGCTGAAATGTCTTTCACCCACTGAAAGACATCAGCTAGCACTCTGTGCCCAACAGCAACAGCAAGCTGGAAGGTGAACAGACCACAGAGCTTTGAATGATGGCAACGTGTTCACATGTACATCTGAGCATCTGTCCCATGGCGACAGCAAAACAACAGTAGCAGCGCTCAGATTAAAACAACCTTGCTGTTCATTGGACAGAGAGAGCATACAGCTGAAAAACAAAACCGTGACGATGCAAAGAATGGACATATGCTGCAATACACGTCAAGGAGCCGTTAGCACATGCACGTGCAAGGACATGTGCACATTAAAGACAACACATTGCCCAGTCCTGAGGAAATGCAGTAATAGGAGAAGCCGTCAAAGCAACTAATGCTGCTACCGCTGTAGCATAAATTACATCAACCCAAAACTAATCCATTACCATCCAGAAGGGGCTTATGCATTATATTGAGATCCAAATATAAACGATATTCATTTGCTTCTCATACCAACACCTGCCTATACGGAAAGATTAAGAAAGGAAGTCTTCCCCACAACAGGTACTCCTCCTTTCACTCACTCCCAGATTCTCTCTTAGGTTTCTGTCTGCCATTTGCAGAACAAAACCCAGCATCATATTCATTTATTAGTCAAAAAAATCAGAAAAACTTAAATGACATTGGAGGGAATAAAAAAAATTTTTTTTTTTTTTGCCTGACTCAACACTTCATCTCGTTTCCATTCAGTATCACTTTCATGTTGCAGGACTTGCAAACGGTGTTTGTTGTACTGTTGGGTCTGCTGCTACCAGGGGTTGGCAACCTTTGCGGCCCCCATGCCAACCCCACCCCCTGATCCTCACCCTTAATATCTGTGACATGTCAAAGTTATTTCATTTTCTGTTCAGAATGTGAACCACACCCAAATTGGGACTGAACCGAAGGCAGACCACTACTCTTCCACTGAGATAAAAACTGAGTTCTGATCCAATTATGTTTTGGGCTATGGGACAGCAGATGGGCAAGGAGTGCTCTCCATTGGACAAATGAAATTTACATCTTACTTTATGTCACATTAATACAACTTCAAAACAAAACCCTAGTAGATTGAAAAAACATGGGGAAATCCTTATAAAGATATTAAGAATCTTCAGATTATCAATAAAGATATTGGCTGATGTATTATATTGCTTTTAAAATATTGACAAGTAATGGTCCCATACCCTGTAACAATACTTTTGTTAGTAGTAGTGTTTTTGACCCGCTCTATAGAATAACTAAGCTAGTAAGGTTTATATGGGCTTTTCTTTGGTGAGAACTTTGTTTTTTACCATAATTCATCTGAACTTTATTTAACAATCAACAACCAGGACTCCCTCCTCCATCACTACACACACAGAGCACGCAGCATAACTTATCATTAATTCATACCTTTGATGGCAGGTGGGACAGATTTGGTTGTGCAAAAGGTACATATTTCTGAGAAGGGCCCTTCCCCAGCATCATTTACTGCCTGTATTCTAAACATGTAGCAAGTGGATTCTGTCAGCCTTTGTACTTTGTAGGTGTGACTTGGTCCCCTGTAAATTGGAATAAACCTAGAAACCAACAAATAAAAAAAAAATTAGTTGAATCTGGGGCAGCAGCAGGTTTTCTGAATGTTATTTGCATGTACACTTTTCATACTCAAATCATCCATACGCTGAAGAACTGTAAGTCATGTCTTCAAAATTATCAAATATAATTACAAAGATTAGTATGTAAGTAAGAATATATAATAAATCTAGTATTAGACATTAGGAAAACCAATAGTTTAATGTATCTTTTGCAAATAGTCCTCTATCTTGCAAAATAATTATATTTTGGGAAAATATATGTTGCTACTAGCAACTTAATAAAAATGGATCAAATTTAGTTTACCATGCTCCTTCACTACAGTACACTGACATAGTACTTCATAAATGCAGGGTCCAATCCCACAAAGCTTTGCTCATTGACCTTACTCCTAGAAGTAGTGGCCTCCCTTCCCTCTAAGTAGATAGTGCTCTCATTTACACTAATTGAAATCCACACACAAGGATTTACAGAACTGATGACAGATCCAAACATGTTTCTCTGTCTTGGAAACCAAACATACAAGACATCAGCTCAAAAGAGAGCTTGTGGCAAGATGATTAACATCAAGAAGGGAGGTGGGGGGGAAGGCTGAAGAGGTAGATTTTAAAGAGTGATTTGTGGGAGCAACAGAGACTGTCTAGTGGAGGAAATAAGGAAGATTGTTTAAGATGCAGAGGGCAGTGTTGGTAACCCCTCCCAGGTCGGTGTCAGCTGCAAATTTTATAAGCATACTTCTGGTGGAAGGCAAGACCTCTAAAGAAGGAAAAGGAGATTGCGATTTACAAAACATTGGCCCTGGCTGGGTCTAACACAAACCCTACAATACAATGCATAAAGAAAGTACAAGCTGCTAACCAGAGAGCACCTGAATTCCAATTTACAGTGTTGTCTTCACTAGAGAACATGCAGTAATGGTCACACATCAGACAGCAAATTCTAGTTTTTTATGCACTCTGTGAGGATTGACCCCTAGAAAGGACTGAGCAAAATGGGAATTGAAGTTATACAGCATGTCATAGGAGGCATTCAGCCTCATTCAGCAAACGGTCCTGAATTCTCAGCCAGAGAACACAGCTGGTTACTTTTTTCATGGACACCGAATTGACGGGACTATAAAATTCAATATTGTGGATCATATGGTCTTCTGGTTTAATACGCACATTCAAATATCCTAACTATTTTAGAAGATTTTGAACCATGGGGAAACAGACAAAATGATTCCGTTTGACCCTCCCTCCCCCAAATCTACAATTCTATTCTCAATAATAAATCCTGGCTCTTTTGGCTTTGTACAATCTTTACAGAATAAACAGTTCAAGGCATTTCATAACAAAAGGGCTTGCCATTAGCTCTCAGGGGTCAGGAAACTATTCATGTTAAACTATGGTACAAATCATAGAAGCACAAGGCACAAACAGAGAGATTAAGAATCATCTGTAATAAAAAGAAATGTTCGGGGAATTCAGAATTGCTGAATCAGACTTTAAGGACTAATTAACTTCAATACTGCCATAAAGCTTTAATGACACCTCAGTTTGACTGCAAATTATAGGGCCGTTCTCACAAATTATGAAGCGTTTAGTCGAGATCAGACTAAGTACTTCTCTTTCAGTCACTTTCTGATTTGATCTGACATTTTTAAAGAAGAAGTGTACTTCTAATTCAACTTTAGACATTGACTTTTCAGATGGGATTGTCTTTGCTAACTCACACTTCTGACAGTAATGTAAGCTTCAGTGTAAAACTTCAAATAGCCAGGAAAGATCCTGTTGTCCCAGGTTAGGTGGTTTTATATTAAATGCTCAAAATGGATTTAGCATAACATTAAGGCTGCACATTTAGGCCCAGTCCGTCTGATCTTGAGCGGGACTACCAAAGGAAGTAGGTCGCTCCAGCTAAAGAGATGATGCTGTGTACACTTTTCTCCAGGCAGGGGAATTGCAGGTAGGTGGTGTGTTTCTTGCAGCACGTCTTCTGCATATGCTCATGGCACGCTAAAACAGTGGTTTTCAAACCTTTTTTCTTGGGATCCAGTTGAAAAAAATCATTTATGCCCACGACCCAACAATCACATTTTGAGCAATGCATTCCAGTCTTTTGGCGGGGGCAGCAGAGGATGTCGCAATCCAGACCCTGAGGGTCTGCGACCAAGTATTGGGTCCTGACCCTAAGTTTGAAAACCACTGCGCTAAAAGAAGCTAGATTACAAATTACTCAATCTAACCTTTCAAATAAAGGCAAGACATTCAAAAGTGAAGGTTCGATAGTGGCATTAAGAAGTGATCTAGCAAAGCACTTGTGTTCATGCTTAAATTTAAGTCAGCAGGACTACACAGTTTGACTGGGGACTACTGTGCTGGACTGAAGAGAAGTCTATTGATGTTACACTTTAATTTCTCCCTACCTCCCAGGAGGCCAGGGGACCTGCACATTTGCATGTGCAATTTTTGTTTGTGAAAAGAGAAGATACTGCAAATATCCATGCAAAGGTGCATATGCATTGATTTTCACGGAACCTCTCTCTCAATTTAAAAGTGTTTCAGCCAGCCAACCAGGGAGCAGAAACAATACCATGTGACTTAGCTAACCTAACACTGATGGTGAATGCTGAATGCACAGAGCAATGGGCACAGTGAATATGCTTAATTTTATTTACATCCAAAATTTGAATAATACTGAATGTGAACATATTTGTTCATTGAAGACTGTGCATAATTTGCAATGAGAAATAAGGGTTAAAATATATTGACTAAACAGCTTTTTCCAAATAGTTCACCCATCTTCACTTAAGTTTTAGGACACTCATATAATCATGGAACTATAGGACTGGAAAGGACCTTAGTGTGGCATCTAGTCCATTGCATCATGCTGAGGCAGGATTTAACAGGTGTTTTTCTACCTTGTTCTTACGAGATTGGGATTCCAAAACCTCCTTTGGTAACCTATTCTAGGGCTTAACTGTCTTTATAGGTAGAGACTTTTCCCTAAATCTTCCTTGGTGTAAATTAAGTCCATTACTTGTTGTCCTATCCTCAGTGGACTTGGAAAAAAAACGATCACCTTCCTCTTTATAGCATTCTTTTTACATATTTGAATACTTATCAGATGTCCTCCTTAGTTTTCAAGTCTAAACATAGTCAGCTATTCTAACCTCTCCTCACAGCTAATCAATTTTGTGGCTCTCCTCTAGACTCTTTCTAATCTGCCAATCTCTCTTTTGAAGTGTGGTGCCCAAAACTGAAGACAATGCTCCAGATGAGGCCTCACCGGTGCCAAACGAGTGCGGTAATTAACTCCAATGTTTTCCATATGATACTCCTGTCTATACATCCCAGAATGACATATGCCTTTTTCACAACAGCATCACGCTGTTAATTCATATTTAATTTGTGATCCGCTATGACCCCCAAATCCTTTTCAGTATCACTACAACTAGCCAGCTATTCCCCATTTTGTGTTTATGCATTTGTTTCTACCTTCCTAAGTGCAAAACTTTACACTCGTCTTTATTGAATTTCATCATATGGACTTCAAATGAATTCTCAAGTTTTCAAAGTCATTTTGAATTCTAATCCTGTCCTCCAAAGGACAACTCCTTCCATCTTGGTGTCAGCTGTATATTTTAGAAGCATACTCTTTTTGCCATTATCCAAGTTACTAATGAAAATAATGAATAGTACAGACCAGGACTGACCCAATTAGATACATCCTACCAGTCTGACAGCAAACCACTGATGACTACTCTTTGAGAACGGTCTTTCAATCAGTTATGCACTCACAGTAATTTTATCTCTACCAAAAGCCTTACTGAAATTCAGGTATATCAAGTTAATTACTTCCTCCTTATCCACTATGCTGGTTACTCTGTTTAAGAAGGAAATTCGACTGGTTTGGCATGAGTTATTCTTGACAAACCCATGTTGGCTCTTAATTATAATGTTCTTATCCGCCGGGTTGAAAATTTAGACAAAACTCTGGAAAACTTATTGAGATTAACCTGCAATTTCCCTTAGAGGACTATGGAAATGTTGCTGATTAAGTTTTATGTTGGAAATTCTGGATTTGCTACATAAATGTCTGTTCTTAATTTCCTAGACTGATTTTTATTCAGCTCTCTCTGACATTTGGAAATAGGCAAAATTATTCCATTGTTCTCTCCCTCGCCCCCTTTTCTTTATCTCAAGACACATCCGTCACTGAAAGCAAAATGCATTCCAGGAAGAACCTCCATACACACTGCAATACACAACACGGTAATGGTAGCCTATTTAATACTTTAATATGTTGCCATTCTTTCTCATGAAGATGATTATCCCAATCTTAGAGAAAAATAGGCTGCTTTATTAAGTCAATCAGATTCAATTACAGTTAAACTCTACAATGACAATAATGGATCTTAATCATCTCGGAAGATGCTTAGTGTTTTAAGAAATGAAAACATTTCATCTTGATTACAAACATTTAAACTTCAAAACACAGCTGACTTTTTGATAATCATGTAGAATTCTATTAGAGCCTGAAGTAGGCATTTTGTATTCCATGAGAAGCGATCTTCATTACATTTAAAAGCTGGGTATTTTCCATTTGCCACTGAAGCGTTTAATATCTGTGAAATGTCCTGCAGTCCCTACCCAGGCAGAACTCCTAGGGGAACACCTATGGGAGTATTCCCTGGGCAAGACTTGCACTGGATTGCATGTTTGGAATCCTATCACATCATGCATTGTAAACTATACTGTGCATCTACAAAGCACACTTTGTTCTGTCCAACACTACCAGAGTGATTGTATATTCCTGGGTAGTATATCCAGTTAATGATTATTAAAGGTAAGATTAATTTTGTTTTCATTCTGACTGTTGCTAGTTAACACTTTTAAAATCTATGGCTAGTTTAAAATAACATTTAGCTTCTTGAACTCTATACAACTCTGCCCCTCCCAGCTTACCTTCCTTGGTGAACCTTATATTGTCCCTGCCCTCTTTACTCCTGAGTTCCAACCCCTGTCTGCTCATTTCTCTGCTTCTTGCACAAACCTTTCCATGCCTTCTTCCACACAACCCCGCATGACACAACAACCCTGAGCCCTTCTGCCAGTTACCCATCTTGTCTGCATTTGAGACCCGCTTAAAGACTCCCTTCTGTCATGATGCCTAGGACTGCTCCGATCTGCATATAAAGCTTTTTCTATTCTTCTTCTCCTCACCTCTACCCACTTGCCTGCCTGACTTTGGACAGACAGCAGCGCTGAGCAGTGAACTTCCCTTCATGAATGCCTCTAAGGTATATAAACTAAATCATCATCAACAGCTGCTGCAAATACCCCTGGCTTTTCCTTTTGTATGAACATTTCTCATTTAAACAAAAGCAATTAAAATGTAAATTGGCTTCTTAAAACATACTTAATAAAGAAAACAGATATATTAAAAAATTTATGCTAGCTGATGACTTTGGCATGAGAAATAGGAAACTCATCAAAGAATTAAATGGACGGTTCCAGAAACTGACTTTAACCCATTTGCCCTGCATGACTACGTGAACTTGCCCAGGAGAAGTGAAAGTTTGTTTTCAATTACTTCCAAAAAACTCCCAAACCTATTTGCTCATGCAGGAATAAAGGTAGAGAGAAATCTCAGCCAATGTGCACTCGCTAATTTATTGGACAAACTGGATTGCTTGACAGATAGATCAGCAAAATTAGTGGTTAAAGGAGATGTAGCAGAGGTAATTCTTTGGATGTTAGTGAAATATAGTTCTCTGAAAACAGACATTTAATTCAGATTGGCTTAGTTATGAACATTGCCGTATGTGGTTTAGAAATTGGCTGGAAGAATGTATAAAAATAAATAGGTTTAAATGGTTCAAAAACCCAGTTGCATATGCCAGCTATGTTAACCCAAAATATTAGTTTGTGAGGTTTGAGTAACCTCTGGCCCCATGAGATTAACTGTGCCTCAGTCATAACCTTGGTCTACACATACCTGGAAATTCGGTGGCAGTCAACAGGAGTCACATGTGGGTAGCTTGCATAACTCCCGTTGACTTTGTAAACTCCTCTTCTATGTGGTGTCTTCACTGCACTCCTGCAGATGCAGTGCTATACCACTTGTAGGTATTTTTAACATGTCGCTATCCAGATTGATTGAGCAGGTCTTCAGTGACTGCTCAATAGATCTGGAAAGATCAATCTTGATGTGGCCAATTTGCTGCCGTCAGTGAAGATGTGCCCTCAGACTTTGAAGGCAGCAGACTACGAATCTTCAAGTCAGGCATTGCCCTGTGGTGGGGGACAACCTGGCTGACATTTTGTCTGACAGTTCAGTAAAAGGTCCCAACAACATTGTGTTTCCTGTAGGAAAGTCATACCACACAGGACTGGACCATTAGTATTAAACCTACATTTTAACTTGAGGTTATACAGTTTGCCGCCTTCAGTAGGTACAAAACCTGAAAACAAAAGTGATTTTCTCTAGTGAAGGAGACGGTTCCTCCAAAATCCCCCCCCTCTTACTTTAGCAGCTCGAATGATTCTCCCTGACATTCTGTCAAACACAGAAATCATTTATTTATTTACACAGACGAAGAGAACAGGGTGTCCTAGAAAGATTGCTTGGGAAGGGCCATTGCTGTGATTTTCTCATCAATACTCTTTTCTCCTCAATAAAGATCTTTCTGGGAAATGGTATGTATGTCGCAGCTATTTGATTGCCCCCACTTCAAGCCCCTCCAATCAAACACAGGATTATGAATGTGCTTTACTTGGTCTTCATCCGTATGTTCTCACTGTAATTTAACCAGCTGGTTCTTCTTTTCGTTTTGCTTAGATTTTGGAAATGCATTTTACCCTCCAAACAACTCCATTTAGAAGAAAAATCTAATGCACAGCACTAAATAAGTGAGCCATCTTGAGAAAAGCATAAAGGCATAAACAGCACCCTGAATGATGCTTTGCTGTCTTGCTGCAAAATACGGCGATCTGCAATACCAATGGGCCGAGGAGAAATTTAACCTGGCAACCTGAGGCTTTTTTCTCCACAGCACTGGCAACTGCCTAATTTAAAACCAAGGTTCATGCATTTCATGAATCAACAGAGGTTAATAGCTTAATAAAGCAGGATTATCACAACAGTAAAAATGTCCCTGTTTTCTGCACAATTACCGCCTCTACCTCCCACTTATTTTTTATAATAGACAGCTCCTCTACTCTGTTTACAGAACACATCAAACCCTCATCTATTTATGTGATTTTCTTTCCTCACCAGCAGTTGCACACACACTGGGAGGTGGCACCTAGGAGTGTAGGAGCTTCAAAATGGGAACATAATTCACCAGAGGAGTAAGAGAACATAAAGTTCTTTGCAGTGCTTGAACTGGAAAAACAGAGGCCAGATTCTCAGCTGATTTAAACTGGTGCAGCCCCACTGCAGCCAATGGAGGAATATCCAATTTACATGAGCTGAGGATCTGCAGTAACCCCTTACCTCTCTCTAAACCAGTGGTTCTCAACCATTGTGTCAGGACACGCTACTGAGTCACCCCACAGTGGTAGGTGTGTCATGGATAGTTGGGGACATGACTGGATTTGGCGTGGGGTGAGCTCTGTAGGATTGCAATATGCCGCCACAGACTTCCATCAGCATGAAATCCTTCCTCACCCACACCCCTGCAGATGGGCACTCAAATCCTGCCTACTCTGGTCTGAAGATTTACCCTGTTTCAGTCTTTAATTGAATGTCTCTCCCACTGAGCTGAGAAAATGCCACTTTGTCTCTCCTGAGACCATGGTGGGACTGATGTGCCAGAAGTGGAGGGCAGGTGCTATCTGAACAAACACATTAGTGGAGGGCTAGTCCTATATTTGAACCACCATCTTTCTGGTGATGGTTTCAGAAAGGTAAACCAGATAAAGGTAAATTTGCAGGCTGGGCTCGATCAGAGCCCCATGAGCAGGGGCTACCTGGGGAAGGTGTTGCATTACTATATCCTTTGGCACCCTAGAACAGTGGTTCTGAACCACTGAGTCGGAACACAAAGGTGTGTCCCAAAGAGCCGGGAGGTCACGGAAAATTGGCAGCTCGGTTTGGCGCCAGCTTGGGGCGCCTGCTGCCCTCTGCTGCCCTCAATAGCCCGCTCCTGCTGCACAACACAGGAAGCAGCCAAGGCCAGATGAGTAAAGAGACTTAAGGGCTGAAACCCAGAGCCTGAGCACCACCTGACCCCACAAAAATAAAACCGGCCCCACTGCACCAGCCTGCATTGGCTTGACTCTGCCCCCAGCCAGGTCCTGGGTGCTGCATCCTCCAGAGTGCCACAGCCTCCCAAGAGCTCCCAGCCCAAGCGCCAACGCCACCAGCAGATTGTAGTGTGTCATGCAGGGGAACATCATCTGTCAGATGTGTCACAATGAAAAAAAGGTTGAGAACCACTGCCCTAGAACACAGCCCTCACTCCAACCATTATGACCCACAACCCATCAATACCTAGACAGATAGAATCTTAAATTTAAAAGTTCCGATGAAGAATCCATCTCTCTCACTGGTAAGTTATACCAATGATTAATTACCCTTGCTGTTAACATTTTATGTTTTATTTCCAATCTGAATTTGTCTAGCACTGCAACTTCCAGCTATTGGACTTTGTTATACTTTTTCTTTGCAAGAATGAGGAGTCCATTATCAAATATTTGTTTCCCACGTGGGTACTTATAGACTGTGAACAAGTCACCTCTTAACATTCCCTTTAATTTAAATAGATTGACCTACTTGAGTCTGTCACTACAAAACACGTTTTTTAATCCTTTAGTTATTTTCATGGTTCTTAGCTGAAACCCCTCAAATTTCTCAACACACTTCTTGAATTGTGAACTTCAAAACTGGATACAGTGTTCCAGCAGTGGTTGCACCAATGTCAAATATTAATGTAAAACAACCTCCGTTCTTTCTCCATTTGTGCAGCCAAGGATCATAGACTCTAAGGTCAGAAGGGAACAATACGATCATCTAGTCTGACCTCCTGCACAATGCAGGCCACAAAACCTCACCCACTCACTCCTGCAATAAGCCTCTAACTTATGACTGAGTTATTACAGTCCTCAAACCATGATTTAAAGCCTTTAAGTTACAGAGAATCCACCAGCAAGTGAGCCCTGCTCCATGCTACAGAGGAAGGTGAACCCCCCCCCCCCCAAGAACCCTTGCCAATCTGCCCTGGGGGAAAATTCCTTCCCGATCCCAAATATGGTGATCAGTTAAACCGCTGAGCATGTGGGCAAGTCTCATTAGCCAGGCACACAAGAAAGAATTCTCTGTAATAAGCATTAGTTCTTCTGGCCAGAGTGTTGTACTGGGAGCGCACCTTGAACCAGACAATTCACAACTCAAGAGTTACTATTTCAGATTCTCTGCAAACTCAGTCAGATACCTCAACATCATTTACATTTACTTTGGTTTGGAAAGTTTTTTTCATAAGTTTAACAGCTAGGGAAGTATTTTAAAGATTCTGGAGAACAACTGAGAGGTCTCTTCAGGTCTATTAGCTATTCCTCTGTGCTTCCAGACAACATGCCTCAAATTAAAGAAAACATTCCAGAAAGGGAAGGCACCATCAGCAGGTGATGGGATCAGAGTATGAATTTTACTTTCTGAAATGACTCTAGTATTTAGTAATTATTATTTATAAAGATGGGGAGTGACCCATATACCACCATGATCTACACTCTGACAGGTTGCTACGTTAAATAGAGTTTTTGTTAGGTGGAATAAAAGATTACAATGGCTCTTTTGTTTGAAAGTCTGGCTGAAGCATTTTATTAATGCTCACAGTTAGGTATGATGCACTGTGATAAAAATGCCATAGAATAAAGTTCCACACCAATAAAATCAATGGCAAAATTCCAACTGACCGTAAGATTGTCAGGATTTCACACACCGACTCTAATTGTTATGATGGAACATGTGTCTTTTGTGGAAAACTTGGGACATGCAATTCCAGGCTCTTCACTGTGAGTGGTCCACAGTGTAAACAACATACATTGTCACTGCATAAGCACTGGTTAGGTTAGGTTAGGTTAGGTTAGGTGAATGCTATCTTATGAATAATTATGCATTTTCCATTTTTTAAAGATGATATAGCTCGAACAGTGCAAATACCTACAATCTAGTAAAACGTTCATAATGGTTCAATACACACAAATCATTGTTGTATATTTTTAAAGCAAATTACTATTTATAATAATTCTTTATTTATAGTGAATTTGCACAAAGCATGAGAAACACCAGCACTTCACAGGAACACCACCAACACACCAGTGTCGTCAATTGGCCATTAGATGTTGCATTACCGACCTCCCAGTGAAGGTAGCAACCATTAAAGATCCTCAAACTGCCCTTCTGAGGGTCAAAAAAAGAACAGTTGAGCCCATCCTTCTAATATACCAATTTAATGAGGAAAGGACATCCAAGGAAAAACAGATTACCTCTTGGAGGACCCTGAAAGACCCCCAGACTGACCCTCCAAGAAACATATGTGAAAGACTCTACTGCACATAAAATCTATGACTTCATCAAAAGAGTTGCTGTCAACAATCCAAAACGCGGGCTAGCAGTATACACATAGAAAGTATTAAAGGATGTGGAAGTTTTGGAAGAATCATCAACCGGTAGAAGAGTAAGAATGTAAGAATAAGTGTAAGGGTAAGAATAAGAGCTCCAGACGAGGAGCTATTCTGGAATAGGTATTCCACAATAGCTACTCCAGCCAATTTTTCTGTGTAGACAAGCACTCACAGTATGGTTCATTTGACCTTCTGAGAATAGTCAGTGACCCTTTAAGTGGGAGTGGTCCTGCTTTTAGCAGAGGGTTGGACTAGATGACCTCATGAGGTCCCTTCCAGCCCTAAGAGTCTATGATTCTAAGTGAAAACGAAACGTGGACTTTTAAAAAAGCACTATTTATTTCAAGTCACAAACAGCATGGAGGCTTTCTTGTGTGGTTTATTTCAGTGTCCTCCCCACCACCTTTACAGACTTGTGAAGCCCCATATTTACAACAATATACAATCCTTAGATGTCTTGGCCAAAGAGTAGGGGAGACGGATGCTCTTTGGGGGCTTTGACTCTGAAAGAGTCCTAGGCCCACTTTTGCACTTCCTTCCTACCTTCTGCCTAATGGGCGACGTAGACTTTCAGTTCTCCTCATTCAATCAACTAAGCACAGTTGTTCTTAATCAGGTCTATTCTAGACTGGAGTTGCATTGACCAGAGGGGCTGGATGTTGCCCAGCATTCTGTCACACCCCACCCCCACCTTACCTGACAGGAAGATTTTTTTCTCCTTTCCACATGTTCTTCCCGCTTACCAGAGGGGGATCACTCTGTGGGGATCACCCTCTGTCCCTAGATTAATGATACAGGCCTCCCATCTGTTTATTATCTGAGTATCTAACAATCTTTTATCTATATGTTGTCACAACATGCACCCCTCCCTAGCGAAGTAAGAAAGTGCGATTATCTCATTTTAATGACGAATAAATGAGGTACAGAGAGACCAAATGACTTGCTCAAGATTACACAGGAACCCTATGGCAGAGTAAGGAATTGAACAATGTCCTCTTAAATTCCAGACTAGCATCCAAACCAGTGACCAACCATCCTCTCATTAAAAGCTATAAGGTTGGCTTCACATAAAGACCAACCGCTCCCAAACAATGTTCCCAATGCACTGGGCTGGCCAGAAACAGACTCTTCTTCATTTCCACTGAAGGCAACACAAAGCAGGAAAGACAAGATGCTAACCTGATCTTTCTAAATGTCACATAATGAAGAACAAATGAGAGATGTGGCAGGTACATTTGTGATGTGCACACCTTTTCAAGTTGCTACATTAATCAGTGCCAGAAGATTTCCAAGTACCTTGTTCCATCAGGTCTTGAAATCAGTGAAGCATTTTTTCCACAATAAGTTAACTGTTAGGCTTCATTATTGCTATGGAAAGGCAAAGTACTATACTTAATGATAAAGACACCCTAAAGAGCACTGGCTGACCATTACTGTATGCAAACAGACAAGGTGAGTGAGATAATACATTTTATTGGACCGACTTCTGTTGGAGAGAAAGATAAGATTATACAGAGCTTTCTTACACCTGAAGAGCTTGAAAGCTGTTTGTCTCTCAACAAAATTGGTCCAATAAAAGATATTTCCTCCCCCATCTTGTGTCTCTAATATCCTTGGACCAACACAGCTATAAGCACACTACATATTAGTATATGGAAATAAACTGTTACTTTTGGTGTCTTTAAATAAAAAAAGACGTTATCAAAGCTAGCAAGCCCAGCACTTGCCCTATCATTTTTTCTTTTTATAACAGTTCCATTTGTATTTGCTGTCCTGTATTTAAAGAAAATGCTTTATGCTTTTTAAAATTAATCCATGCCCAGCAATCCTCATAACTAAACAACTTCACAATACCTAAACTGCACGAGTGGATTCACTATGAAGGAAAAAAATGACTTCAGTTTCAAGCATGCAAAGCGACTTCCCTCTTAGAAGATGAGGGCCTTGTGGGTCTGCAAATATCCTCTAAAAGACGGGATGTGAGGGAAATCAGTCATCACTCTCAGGAACAGAAGGGCCTTTGTGCTCCCCCTGCCTCCCCCGCCCCCCTCTCTTAGCTATGCATTATTGTTTGCCTGGAGAGAGCAGAAGCCATGGAGGATTTTTACAACTCACTCAAAAGACAGTCCCTCCTACAGCACAGTAATTCTTAAACAACATAAAGCCTCTGATTCTGGACCACCTCTCTACTGCAGATTAGCCCAAAATTCAGCTATCTGTGGTCAGCAGTTGTGTTGATGCAAACTCTTATGTAGATAAATTCCAAAGGGGGAGCCGTGTTAGTCTAGTTCAGCAAAACAAACAAGGAGTCTGGTGGCTCGTCAAAGGACTAACAAATTTATTTATTGTGTGAGCTTTTGAGGGAGAAAATCCCACTTTGTCAGACAAGGAAAACTATGATTTGCATTGCTGGAGCTTAAGCTTGTTTCAAGCAGAAAACAAGGGCTCACATTCAGGCTAGTAAGTGGTGATATGGTTCAATGGCACCACTCTGGGGACGTTGTCTTGTTCTCCAGAAGCGCAGTTTTCACCCAAAAAAAAAAAAAAAAAAAAAAAAAAAAAGTCTCTAGCTATTATGGTTGCAATGAAAGCCTAAAAATAATTCTACATTTGTAAGCTGCACTTTCACGATAAAGGGATTGAACTAGAGTACTTGCATGAGGTTAACTGAAAAACACTATTTCTTTTTTTTACAATGCAAATATTTGCAATCAAAAACAATATGAAGTGAGCACTGTATACTTTGGCAATATATACTTTGTATTCAGTTATAATTGAAATCAATATATTTGAAAATATAGAAAACACCAAAAGTATTTAAATAAATGGTATTTTTTATCGTTTAACAGTGTGATCAAAACTGCACTTAATTGCATTGTTTTTAAAAAAAATCTCACAATTAATCCTGATTAATTTTTTTAACCAGTTGACACCCCTAAAATTAAGCATTGTAAGCTAACACAATGGATGTCCATTTACAAACAAAGTCAAAAGAGAGATGTGAAATCAACAGGAAAATGCCAGATTGTGACTCTGCGTAGAGCCAATGAATTTTGGGAATACGGAGTTCACAGAGGTGCAGGATAATATTTTATTATTTTTCACTTTTGTATACTCTATTGTGAATGGCATCTCACAGACATGGATGAAGCTTATTTTATGGATAGTCTGGAAGAAGCCCACCAGCTTTTGCCCCCTATAATTGGACGTTGCTTACACTGATTCAGGTGTGGACTGCCATCCCTGATCAGGAAGGACAACTCTTCAGCCTGCGACCCTCTTCTCACCCTGCAAACCTCTTTCCTTTGTCACTTGAAAGTCCCATCACTTACAGTCCCACCTGCACTGATACCTAGCATGCCCTTTTAGCAATGTATCCTGCCACGAGGAGCTATGCTAGGGGATACAGAGGAGAAAATCGATGTGGAGGAACAAAGGTGGTTTATAGTTTGAAGGACTGATAGCTTTGAGAGCTCTCAATGGGAACTGTTTTCACAGCTGATCCATGCTGGCACACATCTGATCTGGTCTGAGGGTGTAGCCCTATAGATTTCAGGGGTCCATCAAGCTAATTGCTGCTCCCCAAGAATCAATTGAAGCATCTTTGTGCACAGTCACAAGGTAATTTTCAGTCAGCTGAGGGAGAACAATCAGTGACCTTTTCTCTAGTGCAGACAAAGGTTGAATAATTCCTGCACCATCTTGGAAACCCACATGCGAGCTATAATGAAGCTCAGCCTTGTGAGGGTCTACAGCCTCACAGCACACGGACCAGTATTAGGGACTGCTTGCAAGGGCTGTGCAGAAGTGATGGGAGCTGTTAGGAAAATCTCTCTTCAGCTACTTACTCTCCCTACTCGCTGAGTAATATGTTTTAGTCTTACAACAAGATGGGTAAGGTAATCTTTTATTAACCCAACTTCTGTTGGTCCAATAAAATAAAGTAATAAGGCAACTTATTTCTCCTGTATATAAAATCAGATTTAAAGCAAGTTATAGGTTTATCATCCACCTTTCAGGGCTGGCCCAACATTTTTTGGTGCCCTAGGTGAACCAGGACTTTAGTGCCCCCCCATTCAATATAGAGAAAAATGATAACATATTAATATATTTTAAATAGAGGAAAACATTCATTTCCGTCTAATTTGGTGCCCCGTAAAGCCTGATGCTCTAGGCGATCACCTAGTTCATGTATGTGGCCAGGCTGGCCCTGCTCCCTTTAGTGCCAGGTGAAGGCAAAGAGAAGAAGCTTTTCTGAAGTTTCTTTATATCCCGCTCATCACTTGTCACTGCAGATAATGGGCTCCTGCCAAGTGTCTTTGTGCTGTGAAGCTGCTGTTTTGTCACTCATTATTTCAGATGGGAATTTATATTCATTGCATGCCTTCTGGTTTTTATTTAGCACAAAGAATCAACGGTGCTGCTGACACAGAGGGAGTAGATTTGTGAGGTGGGTGTGACAATCAGGGTCCGAACATACAAAGGGAGAACAGGGGAGCTGAACCCCCCGAAACTAACAATTGAATCACCTGGTATTATTGTGTACAAAAATATGTCAAGTAAGGTCTTTTATGAAAGCTTGTAATGTCCTGGACTAGATATTATTAGGAGACGTGTATACAGGTTATGGTTATGAATGTATGCCACTAGCTGGCAGAGAACACACTGCATCTTACAGGCCATGTTTCCTCTAAGCATGTAGAAAAGTCCTGCTAGGGAGAGACAATGGAGGACCATTAAAGTTAATGCCAAAGCACTGAAACAGCTTGAAACTGAAAAGAAAACACCAGTCAGGAACCAATCCCCTGCTCTCCATAACCACTCATTTGCTCTGCATAACAAACAATGGTTATGTCTACACTTGCTAAAATTAGTTCGAATTAGTTAGTTCGAACTAACTAATTCGAACTAATTTTAGTTAATTCGAATTAGCTTAATTCGAACTAGAAAAAGTTAGTTCGAACTAAGCAAGTGCCATTCATGGGGCTTAGTTCAAATTGGCGATCCCCATTCATTTCAATGGCCGGTTAGTTCAAACTAAGAAATTAGTTCGAATTAACATGGCTACATTGGCTAATTTGGGCTAGTTAGTTCGAATTAACCCTTTAGTTCGAATACCCTATTCGAACTTATTAGTTCGAACTAAGGAAGCCCTTAATTTGAACTAATTGAAGCCTTGTGTAGCCATGGCTTTAGTTAGTTCGAATTAAGCCTCCTTAATTCAAACTAACTTGCCAGTGTAGACATAGCCAAGGAGTCCTGTGGCATTTTTAAAGACTAACAAATTTATCGCATGAGCTTTCGTGGGAGAAAATCCCACTTCATCAGATGCTTTGAAGATGGGGAACTTACAGAATGGGAGGAAATTAAATGCGGGAAATGTATGACACAGAATCAGGTCAGGCTGTAACAGCTCATCAAAATAGGCATTAGGATTCAAACATTGGGGAACAGCACATAGAGGAAGGTGAGGTCAAATCACCTGTTGTAATGAGAGAAAAAGTTAGTCTTTAAAAGTGCCACAGGACTTCTTGTTTGTTTCACTGAGAGACTAACAAGGCTACCCCTTTGAAACTTATCAGAAATCACAACATTAGAAAACCAATAGGGGAACACTTCAAACTCCCTGCTCACTCCATTGATGACTTGTTGATAGATGTGCTCAAACAAATGAATAACAAATCCCAGCTTCAAAGAGAAACTGCAGAATTGGAATTTATATGTAAATTCGACTCTGTTGCCACAGGGTTAAACATGGACTATAGATTTTTTTTTTCTCATTACAAGAGGTGATTTGACCTCACTTCCCTTATTATGGTGTTCCCCAGTGCTTGAATCCCAACACTTATTTTGATTTGCTATGACAGCCTGACCTGATCCTGTGTCATACATTTCCCTGCATTTAATTTCTTCCCATTCTGTAAATTCCCCATCTTCAAAGAGTCTGACAAAGTGGGATTTTCTCCCATGAAAGTTCATGCGATAAATAAATTTTATAGTCTTTAAAAGTGCCATAGGACTTCTTGTTTGTTTTACAGGACTTTTTGTTTGTTTTGCTGAAATAGACTAACACGGCTACCCCTTTGGAACTTGCTCTGCATAACCATCCTCTGAGAAAAAGGAAAAAGAAGTGGAAAGGACGTTAAAAGGGAAGGGATTGAACTGAACTCTACCTAAAAGCTGAGGGCCAGGCATCTAAGTGGGGTGCTGTCCCTGAAGTATTTGATCACCCCAAGAACATGTTGGGAAACCCTTCAGAGGCAATAGGCCAGGGCTCGGCAACCTTTGCTGACCCCTGTGCCGGCCCCTCCTTCTCGACCTTTAGCTGGTTCCGACGGCCCACTCGTGGAAAGAAGGCAGGTAGAGTGGCTCCTCTCGGCAGCATGCCTGGGGACCCCTATCCCCAGGCACGCCATGGAAAGAAGTTACCTGGAGTGACTTCTTTTGGTGGTGGCACACCACAGAGAGGAGTTGCTCTGGGCGGCTTCTTTACATGGTATGCCTGGGGTATGGACATGGCAGGGACCTCCGCACTGCAGCCGCCCCTGAAAGAAGCCACTTGGAGTATCTTTTGGTGGCAAGAGTAGCAATTTCTATGGTGCCACAGAGGATGCCAAATGCCGCTCCAAATAGGCTCGTGTGCACTGTTGGCACGTGTGTCGGAGGTTGCCTACCCCTGCAATAGGTAATTTGTATTAGAAAAGGGAATTTACCTAATATAGAAGTCTAAAGCCTGAAATTGTCTCTTTATGTTCAAACAAGGAATCCTGTAGCACTTTTAAAGACTACCGAATTTTTTTATTGCATGAGAAATTTCCCATCTTCAAAGCATCTGATGAAGTGGGATTTTCTCCCACGAAAGCTCATGTGATAAATAAATCTTAGTCTTTAAAAATGCCACAGGACTCCTGGTTTTTCTTCTGTATTTCATCTTTGCAATTATGAATTTTCCAGTAAATAAACTTTCATTTTTATCTCAAGCAGGTATCTGTTGTGCAAACAGTTTGGAGCGTGTGTGCCAAAGTGAATGGATAATTGGGGGCAAATCACACATTCAAGAGTGGCAAATCAGAGAGGAAAAAGTCCAAGTGCCTGGTAGTTAAGAATTTGGGGAGATGGATTTGGGGGAGCTTGGGTCCAGAAGAGATTGTTGAGGTCACCCTGCAAGAAGTAACTAGTTACTAGGCTGATGGAAGCCAGGGAGGGACCTTATGCTTTTAGGCTGGCTGTTGATGTGAAAGTGCTGTAACTATAATCAAGATATACAAAGTTGCAAGGCAGGCCACGGCAGAACGCTTATTGGTCTGGGTGATCCCCAAATCGGTATAGTGGGTAGGCACTTTCATAGTGGTTTTATTACTTATAACCTGAGTTTCTGGGCAAGATCTTCAATGGGCAAAAATCAGCATAGTTCACTGAAGTTAATGGAGTATGCCAATTTACACCAGCTAAATATCTGGATCTCTGTATGAAGCTATATAAGGGTCATCTGCTTGAGATGTCAATTATTTTTCTGATTCAACTAGTTGTAATTAATAAATCATGAGCTAGCTGTTATCAATCTGCATGTCATTATATTTATCCATTAAAGAGAACAGATTATTATAGTGCATGTGTGTTCTCCTCACCCACTCCTCCCAATATCTTTCCATCACTTCAGAACCCACTTAATCCATTCCATTCAGTAGGAAAAGCTCTTTGTGAAGCGCATATATATAAGGCCTGATACTGCACTTCTTGCATACCCAAATCTTCAGAGAGAGTTTTTTGTAAGCAATCAATATGGAATAAGGTTCATGCATTCTTATATTGCATTTACCAAGTTGACACAGTAGATAGGTGCCTCACAGAAACAATTACAAACTAAGGCACGCCCCAAGTTGTCATTCACATATTTGTTATCCTTGTGATTTATTTCTTAATTGCCATCTCAGTGTCATGCACATGCTTCTTTGGGGGCAATATCATATTACTTTCTGCACTGTATGATATATCCCCAGGGAACAAATTAGCCAGAATTGTGAATTTCTCAGAACGGTTCTCAAAAGAAGAAAGAAAAAAAAAAATCAGGGTATTTGCTAAATGTGGACTGCAAAATACTTTAAACAGTTCAATTGTTCTATAATGACAACAGTATACATGATGCATCATAGGTTAATTTAGAGGTTAAACTACATGCACAGAGCTCACATTATTGAATCCATATTCAAACTACAATTTTCACATGCCTTATTATAAAATAATAAGGAAAACAGAACATTTTCTGTACCATGATTCATTCACAAATACCTTACAATGATTCATTTACTTCTCGTGAACATTAAGAACAGAAATAAGCACCCCTTACCTTTTGTTTCTGTCCTCTATCTGCAAGATATACATCATATCATCAACAGCATGAAGTTTGGAGCCACTGTCTCCCCATTTCAGCTTTAGGCTCTGCGGGCCTGCTGCAGCACACTCTAATCGAGGGGGTAAGGGTGGTAAGGGCCTGGTTTTTACCATAATGAAATGGCTAAACGGTCCAGCTCCAATTTCATTGACAGCCTGGATCCTAATCCTAAAATAAACAAGAAAATAAAGCAGGTTTAAGCAATGTGCTTTCAGAAGCCATTTTATCTAAAAAAAAAAACCCCAAAGGACAAAAGCTGTTTTTTGCCTTCTGAGTGTAATCGGGTCTAGCACCAGTTCTGTGTCTCATACATCAACTCCCATTAGTCTTCGCCTTGCCTTGGCAAAGTGAAGGTCTCTTTAACCTAGCAACCCTTCCTGCTCTGTTCTGATCGTCTTTACATCCGTGAAGCAGTGAAGATAACAACCAATGAAAAGGAAGGCTAAGCTGGATAGCACAACACGTATAATTTCAGGGCCACAATGCAGTACCCTTACTTACAGATAAGAGCACCTAGCGCAACCAGCTATCAAACTGTAGTCAGAGACTGCATGAACAGGAAGATACTACTCACTCTAATCAATGGCATCCCAATCTAGTTGTGCGTCTTTTTTTGTTACCAGTTTAGGGCCATTCTTACTTGTGGTGAGTAGTTCATCACTGAACAGAAGTAACATTTCTTCAGTGTGGCAAAGACAGAGACTATATGGCAGAAGCTGGTCCATAGTGATTGTGAAGCATGCCATATTGACAATGGTTGAGACTGACATCCTCTTTTTAGGGAAAATTGTTGGGCAGGCTACTTCAAAGTTATCATCAGAAGGTAACACCATTGTGTCAATACAGATCTTGGTCAGATATGAACCACCAGCCAAGTGGCTCCATATCCTGTTCCCTAGACACTATTATCCCAATGAATATAGCTCTTTTCATAAGGGAGCTTTGAAAACTGGTATGATAATATGAGAGACCCCAGGATCTAGCTGTTTCTCAGATAGTGAAAACTACTAAGAATAAGGTTTTTTTAAACAAAGCATCAAGAAAAATATTAGTACATACTCAGATTATGGGTTTAACCTTAAATGCCCTCTTTGAATTTGTACACTTATATAATCACGGTTAAAGATTTACTTAGGAGCTTAGTCAAGAACATGGCTCATAGTCTCATTTACCACTGGACAAAAGCTTAGTGAGTCACCTGAATCAAAATAAGAGATACTTGGGAGTAAGAGGATGCCAAATCAGCTATATTGTCATACAGGTTTTCTTCTGGGAACATTTTTAGAGATGGGGTCAAACTTCTTTGAACCCTATTGTTCCACTAGAGCAATGGCTCCTGGCTTCTAATACCATTTCAATCATTTACTTCTCTGTGCCTTGGTTTAATAATTTGTGCAATGGGGATAAGATCATCTCCTTAGATAGCAAGGTGTGAAAATCGATGTTTGGAAAGAGCTTTGAGATCCTTGAATTTAAAGAACTATATAAACAGTAATACTAGCCCAGACAAGCCAGATGTACGCTTCAAAAATCTGTTAAAGTCAATGCGGAAAAGAAAAAAACCTATTGAGCAAACAAAATAATTAAGTTTTTACAAAGAACGCCCAAGTTTAGATATCTGGACTGATGTCACCTGCTTTGGAAACACTATGCCCAGCAATCTAATTTTCTCATGGGAAAAGATTCTCAACAAGAGATGTTGCTGTTTCTGCAAACCTCAAGCCATCAAGAAGCCAGAAACCAAAAAAACCAGTCATTCACGACATTGCAACTGCCTACTATAAAGGAAGCAGCAACTAAATGAAATCTTTCCACTTGACAGAGGTACTTTCTTAAAGAACGTCGGGAAAAGAAATATTAAAACTTCAAAGGATTACTTTGCCTTACAACAAGGTATATTTTGTCTCTTTCATTATAAAAAGCACGATGGAAATAATATTCAATCAATGCAAGGGGGGAAAATCATCAATAAATACAAGCGAAAGTCTTACTTGCAGAGTATGTAGATGCAATATCTCCATACACATAACGCACTGAATTAATGCAGTGATTTATATTAGAAACAGAGCGTTGTACTGCTCTCAAGAAGAGGTGTGTGATTCAGGCAGTCATGCCTACTCCTCCAGAGAAAAGTAAGCTGTGAAAGTATCCCATCATAGCATACGCTCCCCAGCACACTAGTGTCCCAGGATGCTTTGGTGACTCCAGCCATCTCCCCTCCTGTCATTGCCCACCTTTGTGAGGGACTGATGTACTGGTCTGCTGAACCTACTTGCCTTTGTGCAGACAGAACAGGGGACTAATGGGGAACCGTATGCCTCCTCTACTACCTGAGGCTATCACGTAGGAAGTTCAAAAATGCTTTTGCTTTGGAAAATGCTCACAAACCTTCTCAATGCTCCCTCACTAAGGCATGTATTACAGAGGGGAATTCAGACATAAATGGCTTAAATGACATGACAAAGGCCACAGAGTGAGCCAACGGTCACAAAACAAGCCAGAGAAGAGATAGGATTATAACAGTATTTCCTGGCTCCCTGAGCTGTGCTCTGTCCACAGTCTTTTGTGTTTTTTTCATAAACACTCTGGGTCCAGTATTCTAATTCTGTACCTGGAGGAAAAGCCTACTCAGCATCTAGCTTTGGTTGGAAAAATTAATTTTGACTATTTATTCCTACTAAAGAACTAGTAATCTGTTCTTCTTTCCATATATCCACATAACATGCACTGACTTTCAAAAAAGTTATGCACATTTTCAATGGTAGCATAGGCTCCTTAAATCAATATTATAAAAGTATACTGAAAATGTTAAAATGCACAATTCTCCCACACAGCACCGAGTAGAATTATTCATGGACAATAACATGTTTGACTGTAAAAAGAGATCCACCTTCTGCCCTCAGATGTAGACCTATAACCAACATTGGCCTCAGCTAGAGTTGTGTGTGTTCTGTACATGTCAAGGCTCAGAGCCTTTTCCTGTACAACAATGGTTCTCAACCAGAAACCCAAATCAGAATACAGGTACAGCTCCTGTGATATCCTCATGGCCATACAGGTAGTATTGGATGTTTCCCACATAACATACTGTAGGCCGCATATGAGGCCCGCCACAGTAAATAGGTAGAGAACCACTATTGTACAATATTCCTTGGAGGAGGCAATATGTTTAATGATCAAGTATTTGGAATTCATTTGCATCTTTACTGCCTGCTCACTTGATTGTTCTAAATTCGAATGCACTGTCTTCCTTCCTGTTTTTAACTCTGCTCTGTGCTGAAATAAATGTTCCATTTTATAAGCCATTAGGGGGAGGTAAAGAAGCTACGATGATTTACTGGAAAATCATTAGTTTCCAGATCATATTTTTGTCATTGAGTGTTCTAAAAATTCATGATTTCTGATCAGGGTTTAAATATTCTGTTTAAGATGCATTTCTTTAAAAGTTGCTTTTTTGGATCATTTAATTACATACAGCGTCATCCTAGGAAGTGAAAAATTTTAGATATTTTAGATATCATTTCACTGCATTTATTTTCCCCTCCCGTATTGTAAGTTTTCCATTTTCAAGCATCTGATGAAGTGGGATTTCTCCCACGAAAGCTCATATGATAAATAAATTTGTTAGTCTTTAAAAGTGCCACAGGACTCCATGTTTGTTTTGCTGAAATTGACTAACATGGCTACCTCTTTGGAACTTAAATACAAAAACTACAGTATGATTAAGCAGGTTAAAAAAAAAGGATAAATAGACTGACTTTTAAATGTTGAAACAGACTGACTACTTTATTGGTATTATGAGAGGCTTAATTAACGCAGACATAATTCTTACTTCCCATTGTATGCTCTTTATTTCAGCTTGGAAAGTGATTGTATTAACACGCAATGGCTTTCCAACATGAAAACAGGTGGAAACAATTTTGAATTTTCAATAGGAAGCTGACAATTCATCATCTAATAATGACATATGGACAGAGATAATTGACTAAAGTAAGAAATATCAGCTTTTGGCAGGGAGTTTAAAGCAATGAATAAATAAATAGAGGTTCCATCACTGGTACATTTTGCAGTAAATAAGCCAAACCTAAACAAAAACAAACCACTTGTCCCTAAATCAGTTACGCTTCAACCATTTCTCCATGACAGGATCACATTTTGAAGAAAGAATTATGAGAGCACTAGCAATTTCATTTAAATGTCACCTTGCATTTCTTCAACCTATTTTTTATTTAAAAAGGTGAAGATGTGTGCAGGTGTGTTGTATCTACACATACACGCATACTTCTGAACCAGAAAAATCAGAAAGCTGGTGAAAACTGTATTCAGCCTCAAATCAAAATTAAAGGCATCTTCCCAAATGAATGCCGTGGAAAGACAACAACTGGTGGTTTGTTTTGAGTCCACCAAATGAGAACTTCCCAGGGAAGCCCTAACCAATGCTATCACCTGTAAGATCTTTGCCAAGTTGCTACTGTCATACTGAAACACCTGCAATGTATGGGTCAGTATAAAGCTAGGCTTATGTGGATGTGTGTGTGTATATCCATCCATCCATCCATCCATCCATCCATCCATCCATCCACATGGCTATTTATGTTGGGCCAGAGTGCATTGGCCTTCATGTGGGTGCAGATGAGGAAGTGAGACTCAAGGAATCTCTCTCTCTCTGGTACTACTATTTATTATTTGTACTAAGGTAGGGCCTAGAGGCTGAGGCACATTGTATAGACACTGTACAAGCATATAACTACAGCTGAACAAATAATTTATTTTTTGGTTTGGTGGTCAAACAGAAAAACTCCAAACCAATTTGATTAGTTTTGAACTGTAAAGGAATTTCTTTGGTTTTTCCTTAACAAAACAACAAATAAAAAAATATTTATTAAGATCAAATGAAATGGGTTGACTGCTGACATTTTGAAATCAACATTTCATTTAGAAATGGTTCTTTTAAAAAAAAAAAAAAGTAAAAACAAAACATTTTAACTTTTCCACTTGTTTTTCCTGCTGAAATTATTTGTGAAATTTAATCCAAATTAGTAAATAGTTTTGGAGTCCTGAAAACGGCATTTTTTTCCAGTAAAATTTCTATTTGCTGAATTTTTTTTTGCCAAGCTCTACATATAACAAAGCTGTTCCAAATACCTTTCAGTATAAGTGTAAGACTTCAGGCAACATATGCATAAGACAGATGAGGGAGAACAAGGAAACAGTGAAACAATCACTATAAACATCTTTATACCCACACACAAAATTTATTTTTATTTAAGACTTTACATTAAAATATTATTGTTAAAAACCATCCATAAAAGTCACTCTTACCCTCTTTAATAGTGACTTCTAAGGTAACTTAAAAATGCTGAAACAATGTGGGTTTTTTAGTACTACTTTCAAATGAACCAATCATAATTTTAAAATGAAGATTTGGAAAATGTAAATCAAATTTGGGTGGCATTGCCTAATGTTTCTGGTCTCGGCATCAGACTACTTTATCACTTGTATCTGTTTTTGTATCTTCCCACTGGCTCTTTTAAACATTAGATTAAGAAAACATCGTATTTCAGACCAGGCAGATGTAGAAATCACGAAAGGAATATAAAGAGTTGATCGTATTTTAAAATATTCTTGACCCAGGAAAAGAAACACTATGAAAAGGATACTGTTTTCACTTTGGTAAAAGAATACTTTGTACAGTGTTCCACTGACAAGCTGAAAATTCACTTCTGAATTATTCTTAAGCAGCCTGATATGCGAACGGTTTGATATACATGTTTCCCATAACATTTGTGCAATTAGGGGCTCCCCAAATACCCATTCTTGAGGAAAGCAATGTCTAATAGCGAGGAGAGCAAATATAAGCTCTTCCATTTCTAGAGGAGAGAAAGACGAGAGTGAAAAATAAGATGACTAATACTACACTAAATAGAATGACTAATACTATAACCTAGATCGAGCTGAAGTAAATATTTTATTATAGAATAAAGTGTTATTTCTAGTTTGATAGTGACTAACCTGATCCTTCAGTCCTTAAAAAAAGTCAAAACTGCATGACAAATAAAAAAAATCTACTTTATCTCAGGTATTAACATGACTCGAATTACCTTAGTATCTCAGCACAACATCATCTTTAATATATTTATCTTCACCACCTTCCTATGAGGCACTGTTATTTCCATTTTACAAATGGGAAACTGAGACACAGAAGGATTAAGCTACTTTGCTAAGGTGACACAGGAAAGCGTAATGGAGGTAGACTTGAATCCTGATCCCTCAAATCCCAACCTAACAGACCATCCTTCCTTTCTTATGCTGTAGCTTCCTCTCTATAGACCTGCTTTGGAGCACTGAAATGAATGGGGAGGCTTTATATTTATTTTACTTAGCGTAGCATGAGGTCTGCATTCCTCCTTCCTCAGGCAAAACTTCGCAGTCTTAAAAGAGAAGAAAGAAGCATAATCTATTCAGGACTTTTCTTGGGAATTCTGGTTGGATTACTACTCACTAAAGTTTATAAATGTAAGCTCTAGAACCTAGAGCCCAGTTCTGCAGGTCCTTACTCAGGTCAAATTTCTATTGCTAGCTCCAGGAAAGCGGGACTGAGCCCTATGCTTCAAAACACACAAATCTCAATCCTCAAAAGGTATTTCCACATGCGTTTTAATTCAGAAAGGTCTTTTTCCCTTGAAATGGTTTACATATTGCAACTGCTATGTTTTTCTTTATACAGATATTTATAAGCCACACTTAAAATAAATTATCCTATTTTTAAAAACTTAGTAAAGACTACTCAGTATGTCAGTGACCCATATGTAAACAAACTTCTCAACAGGTCTGCCAAGTTGCTTGAGGTGGGGGGCTGGGGAGAGAAAGGTGGAATCACAACAATACAGTTTGGATAATGAAGAAAAATAGAAAGACAAAACATAGGAACGAAGTATAACTAACAGAGAAGTAAAAGATAATTCCTCCTCCGCCCCCAATTCAGCAGCTACAAATAAGTTTTCCATACCTTTTAGCTGGCATACCATGGGATATTTATTCACTTAGTTGTATCAATTCATGTGAAAAAAAGTTAAAGGAAGATAATTTGACAGAAATTACATCTTAAAAAACTGTTGCAATATGTCATCTTAATTGTTGAAGTTGTACTTAAAAAATACACAGGAGCTACAGTGCAGTAAGTGCTCACAAGAAATCCAATAAAGAAACCAAACTATCAGGTGTGATGCAGAAATTATGGTTGAAATTCTATGGCTTATATAAGAGGTCAGAACAGAAGATTCTAATGGTACATATTGGCTTTAAAACCTATGAATCTACTGTACAAGCTTTGCAAAGGTTCTTATTTAATGAAAAATGCCCATTTGTTATTGGCTACTCAACAATAAGACTTCATTCCAAGTTCTCTTGGACAAAGGTATAAGAAAAGAATACAGTTCATGTCCCCCAATCCTGGTTTTAAAAAATGCTTTTGAAGAACAAGCCTGGAGGTTTGAGCTCTCTCAATATGATATAGTTCTGTAGTTGCGTGACAGACTAGGTAATAGCTCCAATGTATAGAATGTAAAGCTTAAATGTATAGAAACAAGACTCAGCCAGAGTATTTAACTTTCACTTAAAAAGCAAGGGTCCTTTCTGCAAACCTTTACATGCTCAAGTACTTTATACCTCCATTGCAGTCAATGGGATTACTTGTATCAGGATCAGGCTTTAAATCTGAGGATGAAGGATTATTTTTCATTATTAGTGCAAATACACATCCAGAGACAGGTACACATAAACATACAGACAGGAGTATTGAGTAGGAGTAAAGAACGGGTACATTCTCTGTTCACAGCACTGGAGAAACCATTACTGGAATACTGTGTCCAGTTCTGATGGCCACACTTCAAGAAGGATGTTGAAAATAGGAAATGGTTCAGAAGGGACCTACCAGTATAATTTGAGGAGTGCAAAACCTTTTTGGTGAAAGACTTAAGAAGGTCACTTGACTTATCTTATCAAAAAGAAGATTAAGAGGTGACTTGATTGTGATCTATTCTGTAAATACCTACCACGGGGATATTTAAAAAATAGGGTCCTGTAATAGCACACAACCATGTAATATCTAATAACTAGAAGGTAAAGCTAGACAAATTGAAATGGGAAATAAGATGCAAATGAGGGTAATTAACCACTAATGTACTAAGGGATGTGTGTGATACATTTTCCATCATTTGAAATTGTTAAATCCCAATTGGATGTCTCTTTCTAAAGGATGAGACGTAGCTCAACCAGAAGTTATGGGCTTGATGGAGAACTTACTGCGTGAATTTCTGTAGCCTGCATTATTAAGGAGGCAGACTATAAAATCATAATAGTCCTTGGCCCAAATATCTATAAATCTAACCCAGATATCATTACTCAAAATAGAGAATTCCAACATATGCTACTCCTTCTTTAGACTCAGGGCCTAATCCTGAAAGAAAAGGAATATTTCCTTAGTGGTACTGAATGTTCTGAACACTTTGCAGGATCAAACTTGATTGGAAAACAACAATGTACTTAACTGTACAACCAATCCCATTTCCTTTATTAAAATAAAAGCTTAGTTACTGCAAAACAGCAATATTGTCAGAAAAAAACTATTTTCAAAGAATCCACAATTTTTTTTGTACCTAAAGAGTTAGGGATTTCATTGTTAAGCCTTAATTAGGCCTCTAGTTTTGCTTATGTCTGCCATTATTTGTATTTGCTACTTATGTCACTTTGAAGTCCTAGCTCCTGATTGCACTCGTTAAATGGTCTAAACTATGAGTGCAAAAATGAACAAGGCAATTATCTGTGCCTGTAGAAATGAAGGTCAGTACATAAAATTTTGCTCCAATGCTTTAGTAATAACCAACTTAAATGACTGCTCCATTTTTGTTACACAAAAACAGATCCTGCTGGGAGGTACATTTTGATATTATATGTTTTGCCTCTCTAAAGAGCACAGAAATAAGCACATAATATACCACAAGAGCACCTGAGGCATTCCATTTTATGCTTTTGTTCAGTGACAATGTCCAACAGTGTCATGTTAATCTTAAAGCAGTCCGTTAGTGTGCAGAGTGAATTTGAAATGCACATGGTTGAGCGTGAGCTTATAAAATAAACAAACAGTATGAATCTTTCCAACAAGTCCACAATATTTTCGGGAATCTCATGACAAACAATTTTCCTTAGTTGAAAAGAGCTGCACTGAAGAGGAGCACTTCGCTCATATTGCTAGCAAAACCGATACATGCTGGACTCAGAAGCAGCTGAAGCACACCCTAATATTAAAAAGATGGCGGGCAAGTCATTTTGCTAGATAAGTACAAACTTTGTACCAGACAAGGTTGAATTCTCCAATGGGGCGTGCTGGTAATTAATATGTATTTGTCACATGACCAAACCAGCTGCCAAGTATATCCAAAGCAAAGTATATCTAAGTTCTGAAATATATTCATAGACCTGTAAGTGGCAGAATCTGTCACACATCTTCTCAGACCATCTTCATGATGTTTTTACAGTGACGTGATCTGCCTATCCAAGGAATTGGTTCTCTTTTATTTAAACTATCAACTCAATGGGCAGGCATATTTGGTAAACTATGGCTGTGCAAAACATGCATTTTCCCAATTTCAGTTCTGGTTGACTCACAGTGAGAGGTTTGCTTTGAGATTCTTCTGGCTTCAAAGAAGTCCAAAAGCTCGCAGCGAAATGCTGCTGAAACCGCAGAGTTTTGACTAGTTTTGCTGACTTGTCCAAACAGACTTGCCAAGAGGTTTGGTAATCTCAGAGGACCTGCTTAAATGAAATCTAATAGCAGGTGACTTTCACACAGCTTTACTATAGCCTCATATATCATAATAGTTCCATCTCAGAGCAGCTCAAAGGGATTTGCAAATGATAACTAATTAAACCTAACAAACTTCTTATGTTATGCTCAGGGTAATATGATGATTGGTGCCATGAAAATATTATAGATAGATTCATAGACAAGTGAGGGGAAGGGTAACCTGAGAGAAGGGAACACAAAAGCAATGAAGGAAGGAACCCACTAACAAATATTTTTAAAGTTTCATTCTTCAAAGGTATTTTTATTAGCACAGTACTACATGGTCAATGCTAAATGACTTGTTTGTGCAACTTAGCTTTGGACTTTTGCTTTCTAACAGTTGTCCTGCAATGTAGTAATGCTTCATGACTGAAGATACCCTTTTTAGAAGCTTGGCCCCACAGCAATCACTGTGACCAGTTAAATAGTTAATGTTTATGGTTTTGCTTTTTCATTTAGCTCAGAGACAACCAGGCTCCTAGGCTAAAAATCACATAATTTAATATGGGACCTTATGAAAAGTAAAGAAGTTAGAATGTAGTAAACTAAGATTCAGTGCATAAATTGTAGTAGGACCGCAACACAATACTCTCCATCGGAGGAGGAAGGAACAAGAGTTTCAGAGAAAGAGTTGCTCTGTGATTAGTGAAGAGGAACCTAAAGCTTATCTCAACTTTCAGGTTTGATCTCCAATTTAGGCTCTGGAGATGAGGACACCAACCTACCAACAGCTGTAGAAGAACAAATCATGATCTAAATAAATAAAAATCAGAATTTAGATGTTCCATTTTCTGTGACCCAGATAATAATTTTAATGAAACGAAGTGGGTGATTGCAATGAGTCACTTGGCTCTGATCAAAGACTTTTGTTTTAGTTGTTTCTGCATCTGATCTCACATATAACAAGGAGAAAACAAGCTGTACCAGACCAACTAATGGCAGCACTTAGAAAAATTAGCAGGATACAACTTACTCACCATTTAGAATCTGAATTGTTACCAGCCTATCACTTATAACCCCAAATTTCACCTCCTTTTAAAGGTTTTTTTTTTTTACATTAGAAAGATGGCAAATATATCCACTCAAAAGAACATACATAAAACCACAATTTTAACAGGATACAACTCACTCACCATACAAGAAAATTCCTATAGTTAATACCTATAAACACTTAATAGACTATTTTTTATTAGAATCAGAAAAATGATACACTGCAAGGAAACATCTCATTACGTTAGTCAGAACTGTTTATCAGTTCCTGTTTTTGGAAGGTACCTTTGTCAACTGCTCTTGTGATGGTCTCTTTAGAGGTCTGAACTTTCAGCTAATTGGTCCCTCTACTCAGCTCAAATTAGCCCAGTCTACCAGTTTAACCTAAAATGAATCTATCAGCCCTTAAATTCCAGGGTTTGCAGTTTTCTTTTGTTTTCGTATCAGTTTCTTAGAGGCAGCCTAGCATTGGATTCTTGCCCTTCCTCTATCCTTTCTGACTCCCCATCTCTCTCTGTTCTCCTTCCTTTATTGCTAGGCTTGTTTTCCTGGCTCATCCCAGCAGTGGGTAGAGATGCCTCCATGACTGGCAGATGTGCTAGGGGCTCGTAAGCCTGCTTGCCTGAAAACCAGGCAGATTCTTTTTTCCCTTCTGCCTATGCTCAACGTGACATCTGTAAACGCCATAGCAACATTATGATGAATTTGCATTTTATCTGTCTTGGTATTTGCTTCATAGATTAACAAATAATGTTTCAAAACACAAAAGGCGAAAACAAGGACAAAGCACATTAAGAAAATAAAGGAGATAAATGGGGGGTGGGGAGGGGAGAGGACAAAAGAAGACAGAAAAGCGTAAACAAAGAGAACGGCTCTTTGGACCTGAACTTCTCCAATTCACTCCATGAAGACATCAATACACTTTCTCTAGATGTTTAAAGACAGTGTCTACTTTCTTTTCTTTATAGTACAGCCGACAAAGATTCCCGAGATCTAATTACGATTGAACCTCAGATTGACGAACACCAGAGTTACGAACTGACTGGTCAACCACACACCTCATTTGGAACCAGAAATATGTAATCAGGCAGCAGCAGAAACCAAGCAAATACAGTACAGTACTGTGTTAAATGAAAACTACAAAATAAATAAATAAAGGGAAACTTTAAAAAAGATTTGACAAGGCAAGGAAACTTTCTGTGCTTGTTTCGATTACATTTCGATGGTTAAAAGCAGCATTTCAGTTCTGCATAGCGAAGTTTCAAAGCTGTATTAAGTCAGTGTTCCGTTGCAAACTTTTGAAAGAACAACCACAAAGCTTTGTTCACAGTTCCAAACCTTTCGGTGTAAAGAACAACCTCTATTCCTGACGTGTTTGTAACTGAGGTTCTACCGAATCTGCGTGGTATCATCAAGTTTTTATTACTGCACTGAGAAATGGCCGGATAATGACACTCACCGGTACGAGGTTTCTGGGAGCAGATCATCAATAGAATAACTCGTAACATTGCTAACTGGAATAGTAGTGTCGCCAAGGTCAATGTTGTAAGAAGTAATCTCAGACCCATTATTGCACGGTTCCTCCCAGTTTAATACAAGGCACACAAAGGGTGATATCTGATATGCATCCATCCGCTCATCCTCCGATACAGAGAGGGTAGAGACTGCATCAGGTACTGATGCTGGAGTCTGGCAGGTTACCAGATCACTGTAAGGTCCCGCTCCTGCCTGGTTTATAGCCTGTGGAATGAAATAATGTTTTTAGAGGAGCACATGTTTCATTTCACATGGCAATCAAATAAGCTTATATCAATGAACCTTGTCATCTGGAAAAGTTAGATACCTATCAACTTAATAATTCATCACTTAATGATTCATTTCCTTTATCTACCTTAGAACTATTAATATCTTTCTCTATTACTCAGAGATGTCACTCATATGGTCTGAAGTATCTTTAAGGACTATAGATAATTTCCCAGCATAACCATGTTAATTGAACTTAATATAGCCATTTTATCAACAGGAACTATTATTTTGTGAGAGAAAATATCACACATTGATCATGTTGTCAGCGATGCCCATTCTTATCTAACAAATAGGATACTTACCCCTTTCAGAACCGCAGAAATGAAGAGATGGAAGGAATCATGAGCGGTCATCAGAACAAGCGCTCTGCGCTGATGTAGGACCAAAGGAACCCAGGGCATCCCTGACAGGTGGGATTTTTTTTTTTTTTTTTTTTACACTGTTCCTAAAAATGACCAATGATGGGGATTCCAGAAGCGCCCCTGGAAGCCTATTGCAGAATTTAATTTTGCTTAAAGTTAGAAAGCTTTTCCTAATATCTAATTTAAATCTCCCACTGTAAATTAAGCCTATTACATCTTGTCCTATTTTCAGCAGACACGGAGAACAATTTATCACCAACCTCTTTATAATAGCAATTAACACAGTGGTTTTGAAACCACAGGTCAGGACCCAGTACTGGGTCGCAGACTCTCAGGTACTGGGTTGCAGCGCTTCCTGCTGCTGCCACGGAAAGACTGGAATGCACTGCTGAAAGATGTAATTGTTGGATCATGGGCATAAATGATTTTTTTCAACTGGGGCACGAGAAAAAAAAGTTTGAAAATCACTGCTTTAACGTATCTGAAGCCTGTTATCAGGTCCTCCCCCAGCCTCTTCTTCTCAAGACTAAATGTGCTCAGGGTTTTTTCTTAACCTTTTCTCAAAGTCAGTTATTCTAAACTTTTTACCATTTTTGTTGCTCTCTACTGGACTCCCTCCAGCTTATCCACATCTTTCCCAAAATGTGGAACCCATAACTGACCACAGTATTCCAACTGAGGCTTCAGCAGTACAGAGTAGACTGGAGCAATTTCCTTTCATATCTTACATATGACGCATTAGGAAATACAGCCTTTTTTGCAACTACATTTTATTTTTTTAGTTGTTCTCAATTTGTGACCTGCTACAATCCCCTGATCTTTTTCAGCAGCACTACCACCTAGTCAATTATTTTTTGTAGTTATGTGTGTGATTTTTTCTTCCTGAGTGTAGCGCTTTTCATTTATCTTTATTGAATTTAATCTTGTTGATTTCAGACCAGTTCTTTAACCTGTTAATTCAATTTGTTTTGAATTCTAATCCTGTCCTCCAAAGCATAGCAATCCCTCCCAGCTTGGTGTCATCTGCAAATGTTATAAGCACTCTCCACTCCATTATCTGAGTCATTAAATACAGAGTAGTACCAGAACCATGAATGACCTGTGCAACCTCACTAGATGCATACTCCCAGTTTAACAGTCTTTCAGCTGTTTGTGCATCCATGTGACAGGGTGCTGTCAACAGCTTCAAACTGGACTCTATAGACCCCAGCACTCTGATCACTTAAAATATCCAGGGCACTGGCTGCAGTTAACGTGGACGGGAGCCCTTACATCTGCTGGTAGCCATGATAAGTTAATGAGGCAATTAGCTCACCAGCTGGAGAACCCAGAACGGAAAGCAGGTAGAATAAAAGGCTAACCCAAGGAGAAGTAAAGGGCTCCTCATAACTGCTGCTATATTGTTGTATTGTACCAGAAGCTTAAAAAGGAGATAAACAACAAACACGCACAGAGAAGGTGCCTTGGCAGACCTGTGTGCTGCTTAATTTACCAAGAGGGCTTACCAGCCAGGGTTCTCCTGGAGAGGAAGGGGGAGGCTGTTCATAACCTTACAATAGTACCACATGGATAACATTTCCCTAGTTCGCTTGTGAGAATGTCATGTGGAATTGTGTCAAAAGCCTTATTAAAACCAAGATATACCATGCCTACAGTTCTCCCCTGTCAACCAGACCTTTAACTCTGGCAGAGAAGTAACTAGGTTGGTTTGGCAGAATTTGTTCTTAACAAATCCATGTTGGCTATTCCTTTTAATCCTGTTATCCACTAGGTGCTTACAAATTGTTTAATAATTTTCCCCAGTAGTTTTAAGGTTTTGAAGTTAAGCTGCCTGGTCTATAATTTCCCAGGTCCTCTTTGCTTCCCTTTTTAATAGTGGGTATAATATTTGCCCTACTATATTCACCTGTCTTCCAACAGCTACTGAAAATAATTGCTAATGGATTGCTTCAGCTAGTTCCCAAAGTACCTTAGAATGAATGTCACTAAGCTCTGATGATTCAAATACATCTCCCATATATAAATATTCTTTACCCCATGCTTTCCTTGCTTTGGTTTGTGTTCTTTTCCCATTTTTTGTTAATATTGATTGTGTTGAATTATCGCTAACAACCTTTTTCAGATTAGCCCTTAGCTATCAAAATCCCCAGTCAGATGTTTTGCTTACTCAGGCAGAACACCTCTTTACTTCAGTGGGCATTTTGCCTGCTTAAGAGCTGCTACGGTGGGTCCTAATATAGAGTTAACTTGCAAATTTCATACAAAAAAAATTGCATGAAAATAAAACATTAACAGCACAATGTATACTTTCTTCTGAAATCACAGATCAAACATATATACAACAACAACAAAAAGTATATACTCCTGTTTTTCCATCAGAAGATGGAGTAACCGTTTTATCTAACTCCTCGGCCAAATTCAGTGATACCAGTGGATATATGAAGTTTCAAAAATCTGGCGCAATGTTTCTACCTTTGAAGTGTCATCCATTAATGATCAGTCTTTGTTATTTCAACATTTGCATTTGTTTAATGTATCACTTACACCTTAACAAAATATTCTAGTAAAATGGATAAGCAAAGATTAATAAAACTGTGATACTTCATTACTATGGCAATGAATTAGCTAGGATTTATATATATTATTGCTCTCTATTAATTGGGTTCAGAGGTGTTAGAAAGTACAAAGCATACTGATGGGGAACTTGTGATAGAATAATTCCCTCATGACCTGTGCTATCAGTAAGCCAAAAATCTGTGTAGAGGCGCAGTCTTTGAAGGGATGGCTTTGAGTTTCCATTGTAGCGCTCACCACACACCTTGCTTTATCCATGGTCGAGTGGGACAAGCAAACATTTTCCCTAACAGAAGAGTAAGATCTGCAGAGTTGGACTTTGCAGCGTCTTAGTTGGGAGTGGCAGAGCAAAGTGTGTCCCTTAAGTTTTAATGTATCTGAATAATTTTGTTCGCTATGCATGAGATTAACAGAAAAACAGAATGAGGTTTTCTATTTGATGTTCTGTTCAGCTGGGGTGTGGTGAAGAAGAGATGATAAAGTTAAAAGCCCTTAAAAACAAATCCTGCTTCAGGGACATCTTTTGTCTAGTGAAGTGCTCCTATAGTTATCAAAGCGAGCCTCATTTTGTGGTCTGTCAATGATATTATGTGTCTCGCCTGTAAACCAGTGTTCGGCAATCTGTATCTTGCTCCAAGCAATTTGTTTTAGTGGTGCTTATAACTGTTTTATTGGACAATCTCATCATCATAATTGATGGGTATTTAATTCTCGTTTGCTTACCAGATGTTTCCTTCCTCCTATCCCTCAGCCACGGAAATGGCACAATGTTGGAGGGCATGAGGGGTTTGAGGAATTTTCATTAATGCTACTCAACTTTTAAAAAATTGTTTTAAACAAAGATAAATTAGCCACCTTCCAGTCATTTATATTTGATTCTCTCTATTATTGGATTTGTATTGATTGAGATAATGTGTGTTTGTTAGAAGAAGAGTAATATGGGTTAGACAAAATTATTTATATATTAGAGTGAAAAATTAAGTTTTCCTTGTAATGTCTCTAATAGTCACGAAGGAAAGTATGATTTGTATTTCTGACCTTTATCCTTTTACTTATTTATTTAAAAACACATTCCCAAAGCAAATCTCAATTAATCATTTAATGTTTTTCTTTTGCTCATGCCTCATAATTCTACTCGCTGCCCTGTTACTGGTTAAGACTCTAGTGCACTCTGAAACACAATTTGTAAGACAAATTACTATACAGAATAAGGGCCAGATCTGCAGGATGAGGCCCTCTAGAATTCTATTGGATAGATTACTCGTGGGCTTTAATAAAATGTATCCACATTGCTAAATATTTTTCTTATCTTCTGCCTCGGGTTTAAAGTTTGCTGGAGGTGTTAAAAAATCTGTGTTAGACATTAGTGTAGCGGAACATTTCTCTGGTGGGTAGTTTACACTCCCCATCCAAAATGTACACTCCCCATCCAAAAAATATTATATAGTTGGCTGTTTCCATTTTTATTTTATTTTATTTTTTTTTAAAAAGAGTTCTCCATTCACCACAAAACTGGTTTCACTGTCTCCTCCCAGCCCAATGAAGTCTAAACACCAATTTAGAAGACAAAAACAAAAAGCTTTCCTTCTTGGACATATGGAATGTGCTTTCTTGCTCCTCTCACACATGCTCTTTCAATTAATTTTCCAAACTAATGACCATACAAGCTATAGGTATAGTGACAATCAAGTCAGAAGAATATAACAGACCATGAGGGAGGATGGACTGTGGGGTTCTATTTTGAGGCTTTTTGGCTTTGGTAAGCTGCTGAAGAAGTACAAAGATGCTTACAGGACACTTGAGAGTTCAGAAAGAAAAGAAACACTTGACTGAAGGCTTGTGGCCTTCGATCAAAGGGATGAACCTGGGTGGTCCAAGCTAAAAGATTTTCAAGGCAAATTATTTCCTACCCTTTGCCAGCTGGGTTGGTACTTGATTGGATTTACTGCTGGTGTTTTGTCTTTGCACATAAATAAACCTTGCGGAGGAGTTGCCAGAACTGTGCAGGCTGCGCCCAGAATTTTACCTCACTCTTCTTTACTAAATCTCTTTTATTTTTTCAGGGGACTTGACAGGAGAACCACCCAGTTTCACCATAAAATTTATGTTAACTTGGTTGCTTTTTATTGAAAATAATGGGAGAAGCATAAATATCAAAAGAGAAGAAGATCATTACAGAGACTCACTAGACAAAGTTCAATTATATAAATTCAAGAGATGAGGTGGTGAAGATGGTGAGTACATTATATTGACACCTGCAACCTCCAATATGTATATGAATCTTATCAGCTACTCAGATGGTTTGCTTTATTTAATAAATGAAACAGATGTTGGAGATTACTCTTTCAGCTAGGAGAATCTTCAACATCCATTTGGGAGGTAATGTCGTTTACATACCATTTCCAAGTTTGGGCAAGTCAAAATTTGGGTGTTGTTTTTTTTCAAGTTTAAAACATTATATTTCTATTTTAATGCAAGAGTGTCTCTATCTCAGCCGGCTGTTTGTCATCAGTATTATTCATTAAAATTGAAGCATGTGATGAACCGGAGCAGTTTTTAAAGTGTGAAAGTTCTATTAACGCTCTCTGTTCATCAATTTGAGTTGTTAGAAATAACTCTGATTACGCAGCAGTACTGTAGAACTTAGCAGAAAGACACACTTCTTCTGACTTACAATGTAACTCATTTCAAAGCAGTTCATGACAACAAAATCTAATGAAAGTAAATTATGTTTACATCTTAGATTGTGATCAATTCAAAAGATAGCAAGCTTCTGTACCTGTAGTCTACAGCAATAATGTGCTGCTGCTGACAATTCACTAATTTCAAAACAAGTATCTGTGCCATTATACACGAGTTCTAGAGATTCCTCATCTTCTCCCCACTCTAATCTGTATTCAGAGATGTCAGCACCAGAGGATTCAGGACACTGCAAAACATACATTTGTATTTAGTAAGTCAGTTTAAAGCCGGACGCCTACCTCAACACATTCAACTGGTCAAGGAGAAGAATGTATAAAAATGAGTTCATAATGAGAAACCATGATCACTGCAAATGGACACACTGAATTAGTGCTCTAGGATAGATTACCAAAATCAGGCTACTTTAGCAGAATTGCGCCAAAACAATCTGCTTGAAAGAAACTAAGGACTGGTCAACACAGGGAACTTATATGAGCAGACCTATGTTTGTATCAGGGGTGTGCAAAATCCACACCCCGAGAGACAGCTATCCCAACCTAACCCCCGGTGAAGACAGCACTAGGTTGATGGTTGAATATTTCCATCAGCTTAGCCACTGCCACTTGGGGAGAAGGATTACTTACACTGATGGGAGAACACCTCCCGTTGGTATACATAATGTCTACATTGAAATACTACAGTACTGTTAGGTGTGCCATTGTAACATTTAAGTGTACTCAAGTCTTAATTCACAGAAGTACAAAAGCGAGGACATTTACATCCACTGTAGGTGTTAATTTCCATTAGAACGTTCAGAATAAAAACTTCTCACCACTCTGTTGACTTGATAGCAGCACAGCCTTGAACCAAATAGAAAAGCTTGCTTATAAACCAAAATTAGTGGCCTCAACGCATCTGTGTGAGCGTCATGGCTGAATGATGTTCTCAAGTCATTAAGAAATGAACAATTATATTTCCCAGAAAGTCATACCAACCAGAAACTATTGTTTCTGGTGTGTAGAGAGGCCTATTGTTCCAGGTGCCCAGAGAAAGCCAGTCATCAACCTGATGGGAAAGGTACAGTATAGTAGAGTCAGAGAAGCTAACACAGCTAAGGATGAAGGTGAAATTTAAGCAGTGTGACCCTTGATATGGCACACACTTACTTCCGTATTACAATATTATAAATGAAGTTTTGCCTTTCATGCATCCAAGTGAGCAGCAGGCTCTCCTCCTATATTCTGTCAACTTGAGGACCTTCAGGACAACCTGACTACACCCTAGAATCTACATATGCCCAGAAGAGTCCCCAGTTACTGTAGGGAAGTATGAAAAAAAGCATGTAATTCATAGAGGAAGTCTATGGCAGAATTGGGAACTGAACCTAAATCTCCTAAGTCCTAGACCAGTACCTTATTGACTAGGTCACCCTTTATCTCTTGACCTAATCACCTGAAATCAGGTGACACCTGACTGCTTTGAGAAAGCCTCTTTGACACAAAAAATCTCAAAACAAAAAATTGGAGGGGTGAGACACACACAAACCAAAGTACATATTTGCAGAAGCTTCCATAATAAACTAAAACAGTGAGATTTGCACAGAATTTGTTTGATATCAAGGGCTATGTCCACACTAGAAAAAGTTAGGTCGACTTTGTTAAATTGACTTAAGGTCGACTCTAAGTTAACTTAAAGTCCACCTTATTAAGTCGACTTAACTAAGTGGACTAAGTTGACTTGACTTTAAGTCGACTTAGTCCACTTTGTTAAGTCCACCTAACCACCCTTAAGTCGACTTAATAAAGTCGACTTAAGGGTTACTCCACGTCCACACCGTCCTTAAGTCGACTTAAGGAGTCGACTTCAGGCTTAAGTCGACCTAATGGGTGGCTCTTATTAAGTTGACTTAAGCTTTCATTAAGTCAGCTTAAGGAATTTCTTAAGTCGACTTAATGGAAGTCTGGTGTAGATAGGGAGTAATTTAGGTCGACTTAAGCCTCCTTATGTCGACCTAAATTGCTAGTGTAGACAGAGCCAAGGACTCTAGCCGCAGATAAAAATTTAGCTGAACAGTTGACTTTATAATTTCAGCTCAGAAGCTAGTCAGCGTATTGGATTCAACGTATTAAAATCCTGGAGAAATCATTCTTTATAGATCTATGACCTATAATGAGATGAAATGGTAGAAGATTGCCTTATCTCCGTTCCCAGGTCACTAATAAACCTGGGGTGACTTAAGATCAACTCTAAAAGGAAACACAGGAACATATATATATAAAAGAGCTTTTTTAGTTTGTTTGTTTGAGTGGGCCGAGATTGTGACCTGCCTGAATTAGTTTTCAACCACTGATGTTCACAATAGTTTTGATAAGCAAGATAGAAATCAAAAGTACAAAGAATGTTTGTCTTACCTCCCAGCTTACAAGTACACATGTGTCAGACACAAAGGAAAGGAATGGTGCTCGGTACTGGGCAGGCGGCCCTGCTGCTGCGGTGATTTCTGTCGCTTCAGAATATGGCCCATACTAGGGAGGAATGGGAAAAAATATATCACATACACATACACTTTAAAGGGTTTTCATAAGCTGCACATAGAAATATTAATGTAACAAACTTGCTTGAAGACAGATGAGGACTCTAATGTACTTCTTATCAAAGCACAGCGTTAGCTCGGCATGCTTCATTTCACCTCATTGGGGTGTTAGAAATCTCAGCAGCCTTCCTTAATGTGAATACATGGTTTGCCTAAATCACTGGCAATCCTAAGCCACTTCACAGGAAATAGCCTTTTTTATTAACTTTTATATGTCAGTCTGAACAGTTAGCAAATCAGACTGTGATAGTTATGCATAATTAATATTTAATATGTAAGAAAGGAATGGCTCTCATCAATTTGCAGGTATTGTTTATTTTTCTAATACAGAAACTAATTTTGATATAGTTTCTTCCTGATTTGCATTTTTTAAAAGCTTTACAATGTGAAGTGCTGAGTAATTGTCAGCAGGGGTCCTGCTGTTGAAGAATACAAATCTTTAGAAACCTAATACATTTCTTGGGAGCAGTCTCATAGCAGACTAAGCAATGTATTAGACTGGTCCTGCTGAGGATACATTTTCAACATGCTGGGAATGATGCTCGCACAAAGAAAGACAAGGCCGAATCCAACATCCCCTGAGGTCAACTGGTATCCTTTGGTTGACTTCAATGGACACGGGATCAGCTTTTTAATTTCTAATGGAACTAGGTATGTGGGTCTGAGGATGACTTTGAAAAAATATATGTACCAAATGTTAACTTAAAACACATTAAAAACCATTCATATACAAAAAGTTTTCCCTAAAATGTCCAAAGACCCACTTGACATTACTAAAGTATAATTTGCCTCTATAAAGGTAAAAATCTTTTTTGTTGTTAAAGACGTGTGGGGCAATATACCTCCTTCAGTATAGTTCTAACACTTTAAATGTTAGACCAGTTTAGCTGAAACTACATTTAAACAGAAATGCCATTCTCAAATTTGCTTTAAAAGGCCACTCTGGGAAGGGGCCCCCCTAAGCCTCAACACACTGTCTTTTCCCTGAGTTTCTCAAAAGCTTTCATTTTATTTTCCACTTTTCTCTTTTCCCAAATACCTCCTTTTCTGTTTGCTTTCTTCCTTTTCCACATTCTCCCTCATCTTTCCACTCACCAGCTTTAGTCGAGTGATTGTGTGCACTGCTGGTGTTACTGTCTTCTCATATACATGTTAAGAAACATTTTTAAAAAAACTCCACTCTTCTGGCATCCTTCTTTGGATGCTGCCTTTGTTGTGCAGAACATTAAACCTTACCCCTCCGTCGTTCAAAGCCCTCACTCTGAACCGATACGTTGATCCAGGAAGAAGGTTGCTGACTGTGCACTCTAGATCAGGGCCACGATACACCTCAGAAATAACCTCTTCTGGTTCTGTCATTTCCACACTGTATTCTGAGACTTCACAACCACTTTCTGACACAGGGACATCTAGAAAGAATCAGTATAATTTATTTATTATTGACATTGTCACGGATTATGATGATCAAGCATTGATTCATTCATCTTATAATGCAGGTAGGTACCGTCTCCAATGATTTTACTTCTCTGAAACGTGTTGCACACCCAAACGTACGTAAGTGGGATCACTCACACAAGTCAAATTATTTATGTCCATAAGTTTATTTGCGGAATCAAACTTGCAGTAGAAATGTGTCTCATGCTGTAAAGATCTGCTAATTAGGTGTCTTAATACTCCAAGTAGGTCCATTTATATCAATGGAGTCCACATCTGATAGCAGTCACAACCCCCATAGTACATTACTGTATAACGGGGTCTGATACTCGCTAAACCCATTCCAATAAACAGTTTACCATCCTTCCATACAAGGAATAACCACAATAATACTGCTAAAAGAAAACATAAGTCTAGGGTGAATTTTTAAAGTAACCTTAAAATAATGAAATTATCATAGAAGGAAATATGTCATAATAGCTCCGTGGAGCTAATTTTATTGTCAATACACTCAGTTTTGTGCAGACCATTAACAGAATTAACTCATTAGCTTTTAAATAGTTATAATGCTAGCTCTTACATAATGCTTTTCATCCATAGATCTCAAAATGCTTCACAAAGGAAAGTTAATATTAATAACCCCATTTAACAGACGGGGAGGAACCCAGTCCTTCATTCTTTGAGCAATTCAAAAGCCTGGCAAAATCAATGAGGATTTGGGGTGTGCAAGGACCACACGGGACAGTCCACAAATCCTGTTTTCTTAACAGCTTACTGAGATCATGTGCCTATTTTGGTTATTCATATTCTTTGAAATACAATATTAACAACATGCAGGAAGTCTACCACTGAAACCAACCAGCGCTGAGCTCTGCAAAGTGGTGCTCAGCCACAAAGCACTGTCTGCTACAAACCAATGTGAAACTTTGAACATGAGTGCAACTTAGACCTCAGGCTGGACCTGAAATACATTTCTCAAATGGAAATGGTGTCGAGAAGGACTATCCTGAGTGTGACACTCTATATTGCCGCTGCTGGGTCAACAGGAGATACACATTCTATGTACTGTAGATTGCGCATCTCCTGTCGACTTACTCTCCCTTACTGTGGTGTCTTCACTGGGCTGCGCTGATGGGAAATGCTCTCCATTTGATGCAATGTTACTCATTTCTAGGGGGTGGAGTCTATGTTCCCTCTAAGATGCGCGGGTGCGTGGCCGCACAGCGGCCGTCGCACACCCATGCACCTATCACAGATGCCTGTGGAGACCTACGCAGCATTTTCAGTATAGGCAAGCCTCAGACACTTCTAACAGACAACTTAGGGGAGAGATTTCACCAAGCTATCACCTTGTAGAATGTCACAATTATACTATTCCATTCTCACTGAACAGGCAAGGAGCTACTTTTTAAAAGAATCCCATTCTACTTTGCCTTAATAAAATGTTTTTATAAAGAAATTCCCTAACATTTTCAAAGTGCTCTGACTCGGTATAAATTGACATGTGAAATTCTGAATGAAACAGTAGAAAATTGCGGCCAGGAGCACTGGAAACTAAAAGGGATCTCAAGTGATGTGACTTCTTTTCAGTGAAAAGCCCATGGTAAGAAACTTTGACATAGGCCCTGATATTATAGTATTATATAAGCATAACTTCTACTGACTTCAGTGGAAACAGATGGCAGGACTAGATCCAAAAGAAAAAAAAGAGACAACTAATTTTCAATAGCCTATTACAAAGCCCACTGAAGTCAATGAAAAGTCTCAATGACACAACCGGATTTTGGATCATGTTGTTTCACCTACTGCACCTGACACAAACAAATAATAAATAGCAGAATGCAAAATCTTATAGACATTTTTAATTGATAGCAACTCCTTAGTTTCAGATCCTGAAAGTAAATTTATTCTTTAAATAGCTGCTTGAGTTTTGACTCAGATAAATAGTTTCAATCCTGGATTCTGCTTGATAATGAAAATGACTGTAAGTACTGATCACTCACCCCACTGTAGCTGAACTTCTTTATGTTTTGGTTTTCCCAACACTCGTGGTGGCCGACAGTGACCTGGTGCGACACTTAGCGTACGGACGGGTAAACTTTCAGAACACTGGAAAAGAATATGACCATCGACAAAGAGAGGCATGGTTCTAAACAGCGAACAATGATGTGAATCATGGTCGTTACAATCTAGTCCCTTTAAAGAGATATCTAATCAAATTATCGTTTTGCTAAACAAGAAACTTATGGTAAGAAAACTTTAGGATCAGAGACTACCAAGTGATTAATAGAGATTTCACTAATATGAGTATGCATATTTTTATTAGCATCATTTATGTAATATTTTTACTAGTATTACTGAATATTTTAGTAAAGGATTTTTCACTTTTTTATTGTATTAATTTTCACTTGGCTCTCAAGATTATGGGGTACTAATGAGCTCTCAAGAATAGGAGGTACTAAAAGGCTTTTTAATAGAGCAGAAAAAGGCTTAACAAGAACCAATAGTTGGGAGCTGAAGCTAGACAACTTCAAATGAGAAATCAGGAGGATTTTTTACGATTTTTTAAAAAAAATAATGAGAAGTGATTAACTATTGCAACAAACTACCAAGGGAAAAGGTGCACTTGAAGACGTCTTCAAATCAAGACTGGATGTCTTTCTGAAAGATATGATTTAACCTAACAGAATAGCGTAACTCAGGGTAATTGTGTGACATTTAATGGCCCATGATATACAGAAAGTCAGATTGGATGATCTTGCAGTCCCGTCTGGCCTTAAACTTAAAATAGGATTTTTGCAGAGTAGTACAAGGTCAGTAACAGCTGGAAGGATTCTTTTTGAGAACATTCAGTTAAAAAATGCTATTTTCCTTTTTCCCTATACTTCCCATGACTGATCCCTGAAAAGCACTTTTTAGGTATACTATGCGCTCCAATGGTGTTCTCGAAACTAAGGGTAACATTTTCAAAAGCGTCTTATTCCTGTGGCTCCTTAAAGACTAACACCTTTCCTCTGGCACAAGCTTTCGTGGGCTGCAACCCACTTCATCAGCTGCAAAGCCTATGCCCAAAGAAATGTATTGGTCTTTGAGGTGCCACAGGACTCTCATTTTTGCCATATACAGGCTAATACAGCTACCCCTCGAAAGTGCCTTAGGACTTAAGTTCCAATAGGGGTCTACAGCACAAAAGGAGCTAATAAAGTTAGGGTTGTTCATATGCATCCTTGAGGGGAAGACTCACTTGCATCCACCAGTTTGTGCAGCCCTCTACTGATCTTTCAAAGCTTTAACCAGATGCTTAACTTCATGTAAGTAAGCAGACCTGCTGAAGTCTAAGGGAGTTTTCAGTAAATAAAGTCTGCAGGACCAGGATCTTGGTTAGTGTTATTTTGTAGAGAAATGAACACAGTGCAACAGCACTCGACATTCAAGAGCATCTGAGTTTCCATGGATGCAGTCAGCAACAAAAAGACAGGCAAGATCCACACAGCAGCAAGTCAAAGTGAGGAATCCTTAATGTTTTTCTTTTCTGGGGGTTAAAATGTGAGTTTGGTGTACCAGAAGGCTGAGAAAACTGAATTAATTACTTTTACTAACTAATATATTTAAATAGGGTGATGCCTGACCATAATGGCTAACTATGAACAACTGCACAGGAAGCATAAAAATATAATAGCTGTACGCAAAAATTACTGGGTAAAAATTGTTTTGCAGGAGGCCAGAGCGGATTACCATAAGGGTCCTGCCTGACTTTGATAATATATGAATACTTCAGGTTGTTTTCATATGAAGTAGAACCTCATTAATTCGTACTTTTCTCAACCAAGGCCCAAATTTTGCATGCACAAAGATAGCAACATCTTTCAAAATTCAGTAACTTGCATAGGGGACATTAATGGAAATCTGATGTGTTACTATATCCAATATTATTAAAGTTTTAGCCAACTACATCACCTATTTTTTAAAGCCAAAATTATTCTGCAAAACTGAAATGTAGAGGGGATAGGTGAAGCTCTGGAAAATGCAAAAATTATAGTTCTCACTGTTAAACTTTTCTTACCTGGCTGTGTCCACCAGTGCCAATACAGCATGCCCGGAGTTTATACAAAGTGCCTGGTTTCAAGTGAGTACAGGTATATTCTGCAGCAGACCCACTATATGCTACTGTCCATTGATTTGCTGTAAAATTAAATGGATTCATTCAAGTCTGCTTTTGAAAACACAAAACACCCTCTCCCCCCTCTATCTCTCTTGGGAGTTACAGATTAAAAAAAACCCTTTAACATGGTTTTACATAAATACTTGAATCCTTTTTTTCGTGAAAACAAAATGGTCAGACCCTTTTAATGATTATATTATTATTATTTAAAGAAACCTTTTAAAAATCCAACAGTAAGTACAGTCCTGGATCCTTAAATTCCACTGTCCTACAGAAAGGAACAGGGGCACCTAAAAACACGGCCACCCCAAAAGAAACAAAAACAATGCAAGTACTCCGTGTTATTCAGCGTTATCCACCTGCCTGCCAGACAGGTGGAATTTTAAAGCTGCAGACCAGCAACTGTAGCTGGTTCTTACACAGAGTGCAAAGAGGAGAAAAAGTACTTGTTTTTTGCTTCCTATCTTCCCCATAGCACCTAGGTGAGGGGCAGCCTTAGGAGTTTAAGTTTGATAAGTCATTTTACCTCTATTGTCTAGTTTTCCCATCAATAAACTTGCTATGATACCACCTACTTCACAGGGATGTTTGCAGTGCTTAAAGTGATCTGAAAAAAGTGTGGGGGGGAAGTAGGGCGGACATCTATCACAATCTGGGAGCAGCAGCTTTGGTAGGACAGTTGCTAAAGGGCACTCTTGAACAACTTGGCTTAATTTTTATCTTTTCTTCCCCAGGTCGGCAAGCCCTTGTGTCTGCCTACACCTCACATCCCGCCCACTTTAAGCAGTTGGTGCTTAATTCATTAATGTTTGAAGTCTTAGGAAAAAAAGGCACAGAAATACAATGTAATAGCAATAATATTATATTAGCAGTAATAATATTCTACATAGCTATAGATTTTAACCAGGTACAAAGGGAACACGCTTAACTTAGAAAACCTGGTCCTGGAATCCAGATCAGAACTTTAATTAACGATAGCAAATATTAAACAGTTTAATAAGGTATTAACTCAGGCTGTGTCTACACTTAGAACACTTCACTGGTATAGGAATACCAGTGGGCTGTCCCGTGGGGGGAGCGGGGCCCAGGGCCAATTGGCCAAAGCGGGGTCCCCACCCCCCCACGCTGGAGGGGAGCGTGGCGGGCTGACTGGCCCGCTCTGCCTACCAGGGAGCCGGCCCTGGGCCGGGAGGCCGAGGCTGCTGGCGTGGGGAGCCGGCTCCGGCAGCTGAGGCCGCCTGCCAGGGGGAAAGCGGGGACCAGAGGCCGACTTGGGGGAGCAGGACAGCGCAGGGCCCACATACCCGCGGGGCCTGGGACGATCGCCCCATTCGGCCCCCCCAGGGACGGCCATGTCCAGCAGTGAAGTGCTCCTAGCTCAGAAGCAACTATGCTGGAAGAGCTGTGCTTTGTACTGGTATGGTGAAAACATGCCCTATGAGTGAAACAAGCTTTCCCATGAAAAGCACAGCTCTTTGCCTGTATCATTGTGTCTACACTAGGGATGCCTGCTGGGGATTACACCTCTTTGTAAGCTAGGAGAAGTCTGTAGTGGATACATAGCCTAGGCCAGAGAAACCTTTTTCTTCAATTTATGTTTTAATGTAATACTTGGTTTTATAATTAATGTTTGGTCAAATTAATAAAGGGTACAGGAAAGATGCCAGACTAAACCGTTTATCTAAAAATACCATCTTTGATATTTGATGCAATTATTTTTGTACTACTATTATTACTTTAAAAATATTAATAGCCAGAGAACCCATATTTTTAAAATGATAGAATACATCTAACCACAATGTATTAGAATAGATAGATTCTTGTCAAATTTACCTTCAGAATTTCCTTCAGAAATCTCTAATAGGTATTTTAGGATTTCTGAACCGCCATTATCTTGTGGAGGATCTGAAAAACAAGCAACATTGTTGTTAATAAATTAGATTTGGAAAATGGAATTTACAAGAAAATAAAGAATACAGCATCAAATTTTGATCCTTTAAAATCACGCATATATCTAGTATGGAAAGCACTTGTCAGATGCACTGCCCACAGCATAAAGACCTAATCCTGCTTGGTGCAGAGGTCTCTCTAGTCAGGACCTTGCAGGTTTTATTCTAGTGGTCTATCCATACTATAAACAGGTTAACTAGGGCACAAATAACTAAAGACAGAGTTGATGGAGGATATTTACTAAAAATTGCTGTTGTCTGACTGAATCAACAGGTCTAAAGTGGAAGATAAAAATAATTATATGCTGTCAAATGTGGTATTCATAATTCTATAGATGATGATTTTGGGATCCACTCTCCAAATCTATGGATCATTTCCAGACAAACTGGAATCTTAGAATACACTGTGGATTTGATCACCATACAGCATACTTTGATTCATATATGCTTCTCTTGAACTTGAATAGAATCAGGAGCTTTAACCAGTTGTAAGAATCTATTTTCACTGTTTACTCAAAACTTTAACTCCAGAGAGTCTGGTTTTCAAAACCGGTGCCTCGGATGCTCCATCATCACTTCTGCTGCTCATAAAAATGTCACCTCGCTAAAGGCATGCTTCTCTTCTCTACGGCTATGTCTACACTAGGAAAAGTTGGGTCGTCTTTCTTCATTCGACTTAATAAAGTCGACTTAAGGGTTACTCCACATCCACACCGTCCTTAAGTCGACTTAAGGCTTATGTCGACCTAATGGGTGGTTCTTAAGTCAACTTAAGGAATTTCTTAGGTCGACTTAATGAAAGTCTGGTGTAGGCAGGGAGTAATTTAGGTTGACCTAAGACTCCTTAAGTCGATCTAAATTCCTAGTGTAGACATAGCCTAATAGCTTACCGTCTACATGCAACATGACATGCCTAGAAAGGATGATAAGCAGACAAACTGAGGTGTGGGGGAAGTTGAGAGAGGGAGAACAATGGTGACAGTAAAAGGACGGCTGAGGTGTGGACGTGCTCTGGTTGTTGTTCTACATTATTGGTTTAATCTTTATTGTCCATCTCACTTTGTATAAGTAAGACAAGAGAAGCAAGTTTTTAGGAGGGATCTGAAGGAAGCAGCTTAGTAGGCAGGTTTGTGGTGTCTACTCTAAGCACTAAGGGAGTATGGAGGAAGACCAAGGTGTTTGTGAGCGGTATCAAGACTGGCATCATTAGCAGAGCAGATGTGGGCAGGGTATATATGATAAAAGGTCTTGAAAACAAAGAAAGAATCCTGAACTTGATACACAGTAGATAGGAATCAATGAATTGTCTCAAAAGACAGTGTGTGTGTGTGTGTGTGTGTGTGTGTGTGTGTGTGTGTGTGTGTGAGTGAGAGAGAGAGAGAGAGAGAGAGAGAGAGTTGGGAGGAGAGAGCATATTTGAGCCACCATGCTTTCACTTTAAAAATATTTTTGAACTCTCCTATTATGAAAGCCACAGCTTTTCACCACATGCTCAGGCATCTTTCAGAGTGATCAAATGCTTATAAAAATTTCTGAACACGTTCATCTCTGGACTGAGAAGCAGCATGTGAAATTTGAACCTAATGTGCCATTCACATAGGTTTTGTTTACACTTAATTTATGTTACACCATAAGAAAATTGTGTTACAGCAAACTGAATCCGTTAGCTTACCCCATTGAACACTGAAGCCATGAGATGTTATTGGACCTTTAATAACAGGTCTGGAAGGAGGTCCCGGTCTGTCTGGGCTTGTTGTGCAGACCAAAATTTCACTTGGACAACTCTTTCCTTCCACATTAGAAGCAATCAGCTGAAAAAAAACCCAGCTAATGTGACTATTCAGTTCTCTCTTCTGACAGCTTTGCCTGAATTCATCTAATATAGTTGGCGCAAACACCGTTTATTAAAATAGACAGCATGTATCAAGTCACAGCAAATTGTGTATGATTCTAAGACAAGGTAATTGATCATAAAATTGGTTCATTAGCAAGTACTTTCTGAGTTTTAATGTGTCCCCAATTTACTGTGTTGTGATAAATTAAGATGAGAAAATTCTCAATGTCTTTTTTAATGCAAGTCACATGGCCACTAACTGTTTATTCAAAGAGAAGGTAAATAATAGTATCTGTCTAAGATCGTTTTGGAAATTTCTTCAGAATTTATTATTGTTATTTGAATTACCAGAATGCCCAGGACCCCTAGTTTATGGGATAGCACCCATAATGCAATGCAAACACTGGACACACATCAACAAAAAGTTACAGGCACATCTAACATATGCTGGTCCGCACTTAGTGAAGCAAAAGAGATGCTTCTGAAATATATGCTCTATAGGCCAAATATCAAAGTCTTTACCCAGGGAAAACACCGAACGACATCAGTGGGAATTTTGTAAGACTGACTTCAGGATTTGTCTCTAAATATGTTGCATAGCAATTGAATATTGAATCAACTATTACACATGCCAATTATAAAGACAAATAAACAACCTTTTCCACCTGGGAGCCTCAGCTATTCTAACTCACCTTTCAATCCACACTTCCATCAGGTGGGGAGAGGGTGTGTGCGCATGCACGTGCTAAGGATGCTCCTCAGTTGACTAAAGTCACCATTTATCCCACACCCATCATGCACTGCTGGGTCCTGTTATTACTCTATTGCCCTATTGCCTCCCTTCCGTCCACTTCCATTCCAGCATCACCGCTTTTTTGAGCCATGCCTGCTCCCCTTGCCTCCCTAAGTGAAGCTGAGTCCCGCTCCTGGGGCTGGCATTGCTACCCCGCAGACATTCCTCCGCTCCCCTTTTTTGGCAAAAACTGAGCATTTGTCCCCCGTTTGAGCAAGATCACATGGGACAAATGCCCACTTTTGCCAAAAAAGTCATGACATCTGGGACAGGGCTTAAAAAAGAGATGTCCCGGCCAAAACGGGATGTACGGTCACCCTAGATAAGCACCATCATAAGCCAGAATAAACTAAAGAGCATAGTATTATGGCAGCCCATCCATGACTTCCGGACTCCAAAGTTCATGTAATTTTGCATACTTTTACACGGGATCAAGACATTTAATTTAAACTGGTCTTTAATGCCTGAAGCAATCCTCTCTGTGCAAAACATTTTGCTTCATATCTGACCCACTGACATCCCTAATGCATGTTCTTGAGATGAAAGAAATTTTATCCTCCTACGAATTTACAATATTCATACAAAAATTTAACAACCGAGCTATTTTCAGAAATTTTGCTCTGTAAAATAATGGTTATGTGCTGGAAGCCCAGTGGATATGAACTTTAGAGGTAACAGCCTCTTTCCACATAGTATTTACCGGCAATAAAAAGTGAATGGAGTGATGCCACCTTGTGGAGAAATGATAAATTTACAAGTATGGGATTTTCAAAGGCCAGACCAGCCTATGTTTGCTGTTGATTGTTAGTGAGCAGATATTTAGCACTCCTCTTGCATAAAATCAGATATAGTAACCTTGGGCATTTTTATTAGTATTTTTATTAGTATTGTGTCTGACATCTTCAAAGTGCTGTATTAATGAGATAGAGTTCTGAATTTTGTTATAAGATATAATTTTATAAAAGCCATAACATATCTTAGGGAGAGCTATCACTGAAAGAAGGAAACATAGAACATTAAATATAAATCTCTGGACAGCCAAAAATTCACACTTAATAGCTGACAAAGCTTCATTTTCCATATCTTGGGTGAATCTATCTCCCTGAGTCCTGGGAATAGCCCTGTTTTCTAGGTCTGTCTCAGTGTCCTTGTCTGTTTTATAAGAACAGTGTTTTTCTGCTCCAGTTTTTATAACCAGTACAGATTGGCCATCTGAGGGAGTTATTGAAACTGAGTGAAATGCACTTCAAGGACCATCAGAGCCCTAAGTCATGTTGTTACATGTTGACAGCCAACCTTCCCATCACCAGAGGAGGCCTTCTCACAGCAATCTGCCCCCCCTCCTGCCCACCTGCCTGCGTGAGCCCTGAAATTAGTACCTCCTGCACGCGCACAGAGTGAAACCTACAGAACAAGCACTCCACGACCATCCTCCACAGATCAAAGCATGGCATCTTCCGCAGATGGTCTACACAACGAACATGTTCTGATATAAAACATATTTTAACTATAACATTATCATTATTGGAAAAGAGACCCCTCAAGGGAGGAGACATTTTTCGCACCTACCAGGTTTTAATAATTTCAATAGCTCAGTATTTTGAAGTGTTAAGGGTTCCTGATCACGCCAATCTTTACAAAATGCCCTGCCACAGAAAAAGGAGAAACAAACTTACCCTAAATTTGTATTGTGTGCTTCTTCTGAGATTTTTCACAGTACAGGTTAGCTCTTCTCCAGTGTACTTTGGATGAAACACGCTATCCTAAAATGTTATTTAAGAACAAACCACATTTCTATAAATCATCAGCTTGCATAGATGCCATTTGTATCATACAACACATCGTGTCAGTACAGATTCCAAAAGTTTCTCTTGTTTTCTGTTATCTGACTTTGTCATGGTAATTATTTTCTAAAAGAGTGAAGAGACTAATTGAGCTGAATAATGTGCCATTTTGCTATAAAGTAGTGCAAGAGAGCAATTTAGGTAACAGCTTAATATATTTAATAGAAATGCAAGTGACAATATACCTTTAAAAGCAAGAATCGTACATATATCTAGGCAGAATGTGGCAGACTCAATTGTTTTAAGGATGAATTACTTCAAATCCTATGACTTTTTCTTTGTGGATTTTTAAGTGGGATTCTGCACAACTCTGCATTACAGATTTGTCTCTCTCTGGGTGCAAAGCAGAACTTTTGTCATCTTAGTTATCCTTTCAGACATGGGTGACTCAGGCATGAACAGCCAGGCAGGTCATACAGCTCAATCCTTCAAAGTGTTGAGTGTCTCATGAGCTGTGGAGTGTTCCTGACTCCACTTGCCTACAATGGGCACTCAGAACTTCACAGGAGGGCTCAGCTCATTGCAGGATCACACCCTTATTCGATAAAATGTTTTTAGCAAATCACCAATGTAGCAGAAAGCCATTTTTTCAGGTAACGCAGGATTTATTTGGATAAAGAGACGAAAAGGAGTTTTTTCTTTTGGTGGCGGTATGCATTAGAAAATATCCCCTAAATTCAGTTGCTGGCCTTCTTTCTTTTTTAAATACAGAGCATTCTACTAAACTCATCCTTCTTTTGATGAGAATTCAGTGAGATCTTGTAAAGTAGCTATCTAAATATCAGAACAGAAAAGTTCTCAATTATATAGGGCACAATCTGTTCAGTGGGGCTGAACCAACATAAGTGAGAACAAAATTTGGTTCACTCTATCCACTTTAAAATAATCCCAACACAGAACTTACATTATCTTCCTCTTGAATTTCCAGGATATAGGAAATCACTTCTTCTGGTGTACATCCTTCTGCCTTATTCCACTGCAACGTTATCCACGTGACACCTGCTCGAACCAATCTTGGTGCAGAAGGGGTCTGAGGAATATTACCTGATGTGTAGCACACAACTTCCTGGCTGTACCCACTGTACAGGGACAGACAGAAAGAAGATATCGCATAATGCACTCTAAAAAAAATGTGTTTGACTATATTGATATAGGAATATATTGTTTGACTGTATAGGTATGTAAATTATATGTAATCACACAAAAAAATTACAGTAAAATGACATTCAGATTGCAAAATCAAGCACTCAAACGTTAGGAAATGCCAGAATTAAGGATGCCTGTGCAACTTTAATTCAGCCCCCTTGTCCGCATGTGTTATGATGCTGTCTTTAATGACATGGTCGCATGTGTTTACTTCCACAGGACTTTTCCCTCAATCCATGCACACAGAAAAGGAGGGTGCTCTCTCAATGAGAAGTTATTCATGTTTCCTATTGCTCAGTGTGCTGTCTTTATGCCTCACTTACTGCACTCCATCCAAACCCTGCACTAAAGGGAGAATTATTAATTTCCTCATGAACATTTTCATGGATCTCATCATCAGATGGATTTCCACTTCAAACGGATGTAGTCAGTGCCTTGCACGTTGGCAAGTTCCAAAGAAGTAGCAGAGTGCTTCAGAGCCATAAATTAATCTATCTCCCCTGTGCTGTAGGAAGATATTATTAACCCTATTGTAAAGTTGGGAAATGAAGCACAAGAGTGAATAAAGCCAAAAGTGTCCACTAATTCTGGTTTCAAAGCCCAGCTCTTCGCTACTTCAGTTGGAGTTGTGAGCACCCAGCATATCTACAAATCTGGCCCCAGGTGTGTCAATCTAGACAATCAAGAACAGGCAATTATTAGTCACTTGTGAAATTTTGGATTCAGTGATTTACTCAGTATCTCATAGAAACTCTGTGGCAAAAGGCAGGGAGAGAATCCATTTCCCCAGGACAACATTTAACTGCCTTCACCATGAGTCCAGGTTTCTCTTCCACGCTGAATTTGCTACACACCTTCCAGCTTGTGCAACAAATGAGGCAGGGATCTTGTCCACAAAAACCTCATTCACTACACAAACCTGATTCATCCCCAGGACATGGTCGATCTGAAGAAGACAGGCATTGGTTGTGAGGAAAATACAATAAATAATCATGTAATTAAAGACTGTTTCCTAAATGCACATACACAGACAACCTTAATTCTAGCATTTCCTAACATTGGAGTGCTTGATTTTGAACTCTTAAGGTTCTTTTTAATATATATTTTGTGTGTGATTTTTTCAGTTTTTAAAAAAGCAAAGGGGAAAAAAATCAGAAATTTCTTTGTGTGGTTCTGTATTAACCCCCAGGTGGTTCATCAGCCGGATTCTTTTGATTTAAAACACAAACTGCTGCCACTTGAGCTAACAGAGTAACTGCGAAGTCTGCTAACCTCTGTGTGGGCCAGCCATTAGAAAGGAATTAAGAGACACTTGGCAAGCAGGTTTCAGAGTTATTTGCCGACAGACGAGTAATCTTAGTTCTCAGGAAACAGGGTTTCTATTTCTGGTCTGGAAAAAGTGTATTCTAGTAGATACAGACTCTTCTGCTCCTGTCCCCTACCATACCCTTAACAAGTTTGTTCCCTTCTGTTCCTGTCCATCCTTATTCTCTTTCCCTTCTGTTCTTGGCCCCACCGGTCTCTCTTCCCGGGCTCTGTCTGCATCCAATCTCCTCCATTCTTCACCTTCTGCATTTAGGCCAGGTCTACAACTACAGACCTATATCAATATAACTAAATCACCCAGGCGTAGGAAAAATGTACCTCTGTAACCCCTTTTTCCTCCATACTTCTGGGTTCCAACAGGGGAATCTGTTAGCGCACGGAAGATACTGCCTGCCTGTTCTCAGCTCTAGCATTCAGTGCCACAACAGGCACTTGCTAAGAAGCAGCTCCAGGAAAAGTCCTGCCAACTTAGACCTGGAATGGAGCATGCTCAGTAGGCTGTGCTAGGGTAGACTGGAGGTCTGTGGGTGTAGAACATGCTCAGTGGAGATTGAATGTTTGGAGAACTTTGCAGATAGTTGCTGTTGAATATGTAAAAATAACTCCTTTTAGATACTTATCAGTCATCCGCATTTTGATGGATTTTCACGGAGACATCAAAAGGCAATTCTGGAACACTAGCACCCTCCCCACTAATTTTCAAGTCCCTGCTCCAACACATGAAGATGTTAGAGCTTCTCCACTAAAAAAAAAACAGAAACAAGAGTCCTATGGCACTTTTAAAGACTAACAGATTTATTTATCGCAGGAGCTTTCGAGGGAGAAAATCCCATTTCGTCAGACGCTTTGAAGATGGGAAACTCTTCAAAGCGTCTGACGAAGTGGGATTTTCTCCCACGAAAGCTCATGCGATAAATAAATCTGTTAGTCTTTAAAAATGCCATAAGACTCTGTTTGTTCTTCTGCAATAGACTAGCCCGGCTACCCCTTTGGAACTCCACTAAAAGAGTTATAAAAAGTTAACATGGGCAAAAAAGAAATCCCCCTTCCCCCCCCCTTTAACTTCATTCTCTGATATGTCTCATCCATTCCGGCTGAAACTTATAGAACCAAAAATTAAAAACTCCATTTGAGGTGGAAAACGAGAATGGAAAATTTCAGCCCAAATGATTAGTCTGGAAAATTATAAGAAACTGAAAACTGGGATGTTTATAATGGGAAGTATTAGGTGACTGTAACAACCACAGCAGCACTACCTATAATCATTAAATATCAATCCTATATGTTCTTGCTGCCTATGTCATGGATTAAGCACACAAAATAATATAAAGGGACTGACCATGAATATAACCACGCTGACCTTCAGCCCACTCCCTTCTCAACCTGAGAAAAGATGGTGTTTGGAACACAGGCAGAAAATTAACAAATCTGGGCTCTGGCAAACGGGAGGGAGAGGACAAGTCTCGAAATGGAGGATCCTGCACAGACAAGGCTCTGTCAGCAGTCCCCTCTCATTTATATTACACCTGGGTTGAAAAATGAGTGTGCTTCATAGAGAAAAGATGATCTCTCAGGGTATGTAGGAAAGGGAATCCATGTACAAACCGTTGAGAAATAAAGGTGCGTGATATGTAGAGGAAGAAGACATGGACATTAAACACAGCGGTTTTATTAAACCATACAAATCTAGGAACTGTGCGTTTTCGGGACTTTCACAATGGCAGAATTTCCCTCAGAAAAACACGTATGTCTCTCTTCTGGTATCTGTATTTTTTAATTCATTCTTTTATTTCCCTCCTCAACTAAATGTTCTAAGTAACAGAACAATTAAAAAGGACTAATAATTTTTAGAATGGGTATTTTTGGTAAACTTCAAAAATATTTTAGTGTCTTCACAGGCTATGTCCCCATTCCACCAATGAGTTTGTATGCGGGAAACTCTCCGCCACCTAAACTCCCCACATGAAAAAAATGTTAAGCACACTCTGGCCCACTAGCTGTTGTAACATCTTCCGACATGTCCTTTTAGCAGCTCTCTGATCTTGTGAAATCCATTAGCCAGAGCTTTGACTGATTCCCACCAATTTGCACAGGCATGAATTTAATACCAGGTGCAAGGGAAATGGAGAATGAGGACCAACCTTGCTAAAATCCCCATGAGCCGTGTTAGCCCCGCTCTTGCCCCTGGCTAATATTCCATTTTTTAAATTCTCCTTGTGGCTGAGCCACCTAAGGCTTGCCAGAAATGGAAGTGACCACAAACTTTTCTATAGATGACAAAGGAACACATAAAAAAAACGTAGGATTCCTTTCAAAATCTGTAACTCAACTTCCTTATGCTTGCGGGTTTTGTTTTGGGTTTTTTTGGTTCCCTGATATGCCTAGTGGGAATTTTCAACAACAGACATATTCTTTTTATATTACAAACAGGCCACAAAACATTATTTAACACCTCCAAAGGAGTCCATCCTCTTAGATCTATTTCATAATTCTGAAAACTTCAAGTCAGTTCCCTGTGAGATGAGTGAAAGCTCCTGGGGATCTATTCTGAAAACACTATTTGCACAGCAATAAAACTTTAGCCATTTAATAGACAGCCCAAAAGGGGAAAAAAGAGCAGCCTCCAGGTACTGATACTGTCTTTTTGGAGTTAGGTCTTTCAAGTCCCTTTGTCATGGCAGAGATTTCAGTGACAGGAAATGACTCACCTCGTGCCTATGTCATTCTGAGCTGCCAATCTGAAGGTGTAGCCCATAGCTGGACAAAGCTTAGTCAATTTGCAATGCTTTTGGCTCCCAAAGTAACATTCTCTGAAACCATTGTTTCTCTTTCCCTAGAAAGAAAATGATCCATAATTGCTTCTTCTGTTAATGTATCTAATTAAACAAATCCAGACATTTCTTACTGACCCTTTTATTCCTTCCTTACTTAGTTATCAAAATGACCAATTCTTGAAATTAGGGTTAAACACTTTTGCACAAACTAGCACCAGCAATATTAAAGATTTAAGCCACAACAGCGTCATTTCAAATAGGTTTCTAGTGTGTGTGATATTCAGTTTGCAATCCCCCCTCTTTGGTAACAACCTTTTGTGTACTTGAAAACTGTTTCCATGGCTCCACTCCTTCTCCCTGCTGGCCCCGCCCCCACGCACAGGGTTCCTGTCCCTGCTGGCCACGCTCCCCAGCAGGGGGCGAGGGGAGATACCAGGAGACAGGAGTCGTGTGCAAGCCGTGGCTTCTCTTCCCTGCAGTCCCCGCTCCCCAGCAGGGAAGCGCAGCCAGCAGGGCCTAGAGCTGCAGCATGTGGCTCTTGTGGTGCTGTGGGGTGGGGCCAGTGGGCGGAGCTGGAGCGGCGGCGCCGCGTGCCGCTCAGGATCGGCCCGCCTGCCAAGTTCGGCTCATGTGCCGGGGGTTGCCAACCCCTGTACTAAGATATTCAGCTGTTGCGATGCGTAGCTGCTGGAGGCATAACTGAGAGTACCATTGAAGCTGCTCTGAGAAACCCTGGGAGTCATTTCAGGCCCTGACCAACCCAGGATTGGTTCTATTTTGATCTGTTAGCACTCTGCACTCACCCTGCATGTATGTGAATGACTACACAATGCAGTGCAATGAAGAATCAGGCCCTGGTTTGTAACAGCTACCAAAGCACATGACAGGAGCTATACGTCACAAGTCTGAACTGCAGCAAGTTCCTAAGAATGCCGCAAGATGAATACACCACATCTACAACGCACGCGTACAAAATCTAGCAACAATCGTGCAGACCTCCTGTGGTGCACAGAATTTGGAGTCACATTAGAGACATTCAACATGCTGACAAACAGCCATCTCTTACTTTTCTTCATACAGTATCATTCTCCGTTTGCTCAAGTACTCAGTTTAGTGCACAATCTATTTAGACATTTTGAAGCAGCTGCTACACAGCTCAACTAAATCAAGGGAAAAATGCTTTAGGATTTGTAACTTACCTAACCTGACTCTTATTTAAAAGATACTTATAAGTTACAAGTAGTTTAGGACATATTGCATCCTTTGACCAACAGTTATTGGATAGAAAAGCTATAGGAGAAAGAATGGTAGGGGACACTTCGCAGTTCAAGGCAGTATGTCTCAATGTCCAGGTTATACAAAATCTATCCCCCACACCCACAGATTTAATGAAGTGCAAAGTAACAGGTATGAGGTTATTAAGAGAAGATCTTTCCTCTTTTCAGGAATACAGTGCTGCAGTCTCCGACACTTTTAATGATGATTTTTCAACTATTTAACACTTTCCTGACTCTAGTACATTTGTTGTATTTGCCACAATGGTTTCTCTTTTCTTTTTTGTTTAAATATCATCCATAGTTTATCTGATCATTTTTCTGTGATTATTGGTTCCAATGACTATTTGTCTGGCACACAAATGCAGGCCTGAATGAAAATTCTGTATTTTGCTCCCTTCACCAGAAAAGCTGTTCATAGATGGACTCAGCAAAAGATGAGCAGGTGGTTGGTTGATTAAGGTATACCGTCCTGACAAAAATGATGCAGTCGTGGGAGGTTCAGACACCAGAAGCATAAATACTAATTTCTGAATTAAGAGCAAAGGACAATCTCCAAAGAATTCCAGTATATTATATCATGCAAATGTCATTTTCACAAAATTTGGCCAAATCTTCGCAACTGTGCAATTTGTTCCCCAACCTCCTCTTTTTCCTCCCCTTACACCTCTGCACAATCCCTCCCCCCATAGAGATGGCAATAATTCAACTTTATAACAATATTAACATATTTAGGAATAAATTTGGTGCCAGAGCTGGTATTGCACATTATCCTGACCTAGACTGGGCTCACTGATATTTCCAATTACTCAGACTGGCTGGTATTTCAGATACTGTTGGCACTAACTGGAAAGGCTGGCTGATATTTCTAATTATCCTGGCATTAATAGCCTGGAAATAGTCCTTTTTTAAGATTTATGAAAGCTTTAATGCAGGCATAATTTTGGAAGAGAACAACAGACAAGCTGGCACTGGCTCCTGCCCAGAAGTCTTACAATCCTCCCAAAATCCCCCTCTTATCTTTCAAATATTCAGCTTCGAAGTTTTAATCTTACAAAGAAAGTTTCATAAGTTGCTTCCAACACTCCTCATCATTTCCTCAGCCATGTAGATTCAAAGGGGGGAAAGACATGGACTATGACCTGATCATGAACCCTTCTTTCTCTTGTCCTAAATTCCAGGATGGCCAATACTATGCCTGATCTTCTGACTGGCAAATCTCTGCTGCAGTGAATTAGGGCCTGCTCCAAGAAACTGCTCTACAAGTATGGTAGAAGTTGCAAAAGAAATTATAATCATACGTGGTCTTAGCTATGGAACAGCCTGGGCATTTGCCCAGGGCCCCAATGCAGCGAGGGGGTCCCACCTGCAGGGGAGCAGGGCGGCATGGAGGCCCCCATCCTTGACTTTTGCCCACGGCCCCGGATTCACTAAGATCGCCCCTGATTATAATAGAGAGTAACTGTAGCCAGTTGAATTAATTCCAGGAGATTTGGTCTGCCTCTATATTGGAAATGATGTTTTTAAAAAGGGGCGGGGGGAGGCAGGAATCCCTTTGCTTCCTCTTTAAGAATCCTCATTACAGAGTGTGGTGACACAGTGGCTGGGAGATCTAAGAGCGCCTATTCTGAGGAGCCCTGATGTTTGAGAGGAATCCATGAAGTAGAAACACCATAGAGATAGGCTGAGCCACTGGATACACTGGCAGTTCCCAACCTGTGGTCTGCGGTCGCATGGTGGTCTGCAAGGCTACTACAGGGGTCCATGGTAAAGAAAAATAACATTCTCATGAAGGAAATTCTTTCTGAGTGCATATTGTTCCTTTGTTATTACATTAGATTTCCATAAAAAACAAAGCGTGAAAAAGAACTAGTGGCCTGCAAAATGTTTGTAGTTTGGAAAGGGGTCCCCGCACTCAAAAAAGGTTGGAAACCACTGAGATACACCATAGCTTCAATGGAGAGAGAACATGACTAACTGAACCATAACCACAGTAGCAATGGAAAACCCTAAGCAAACCCTAAAGTCATCACCACCAGGACTGCAGTCAGACATCAAGAGGATGATCTATTCTGGCACATACTATCCTTGAATTCCTATTTCTTTGTCTCTTACTGCCAGAGATCAACAATCAGTTTGGCTATGTCTACACTGGCAGTTTAAGTCGACTTAAGGAGGCTTAAGTCGACTTAAACAAAGCCGCGTCCATACTAGGCTTTCATTAAGTCGACTTAAGAAATTCCTTAAGTCGACTTAATGAACGCTTAAGTCGGCTTACTAAGAACCACTGGGTAGGTCGACTTAAGCTTGCTTAGGTCAACCTAAGCCCAGTGTGGACGTTTAAGTCCACTTTGTTAGGTCGGCCTAAAGGCAGTTAGGTCGACTTAACAAAGTGGACTTAGTCCACGTCCATGGACAGCACTTTAAGTCGACTTAATAAGGTTGATTTTTAAGTTGACTTAAAGTCGACCTTATTAAGTTGACTTAAAGTCGACCTACCTTTTTGTAGTGTAGACATAGCCTTTGATACAAGATCTCAGAATCTATCTGCCTGAGTTGTTAAAATAATGTGTTTTGAAACACTGCTATGGGCATAATCTTATTAATGCTATCCTTGTCATCCTCTTCTCCCCTATTTTTGGTTATATACATGTGTTATACCTTATAAACTCTTGGGCCGGGGACTGTATTCTATATATTTGGAATCCCTGGAGTCAAATGAAGTCCCTGGGTACTACTGAAATATAAGCAATAAATCATAACAAGATGATACAAAACCGATCTCTTTGTGCAAGTCTTAACACTGATGTCAGAATCAAAGAACAGACCTCCCATCGCCGTCTTGGAAGACAGCTCCCAATTGAGTGGAAATTAATGACAGCCCATCACAATTCTGACACACAAAAATATATAGGCCAGATTATCAGTTGATATAAATCATTGTAGTTCCATGGCCTTCAGCAGAACTAAACCAGTTCACACCAGATGAGGATATAGCCCAACATTTTATATATATATGTTATATATACATATAGTACTACCTCTCAATCACCAGACCTAGACTGGGAAACAGTATATCTCTGTAATTATTACTCAAGTTGAAATGCAATATATATATATGTAGGAAACTGAAGCTCCTTTTGCTTTACAGTCCATGAAGAAACAGCACATGGGATGGAGGTGTTCGTCTTGGGCCAACAGACTCCTACCCCTTCCCCAAAGGAGAAAAAAGCATGATGTAAAACCATCAGACTGTATACTTGCTCACCCCAACCCTCAAAAACTCTCTGGGGATACGCTTTTGTACAGAAAAAGTGATTGACTGCTACTTGTAATTAGAGACTCATCACACATCATATCATATCTGATTAGCCACTGCAATGAGTGCCTCCTACAGTGAGGTCAATGGAGATTTGTCAACGGATGAGGCCCTGGATCACTTTCATCTTATCTCCATTAGGACCAGAACAAAGAACAAATCCTATAAGCATTATCATCTGTGGTGCTCAAAAGCTCGTCTCTTTCACCAACAGACGGTTGGTCCAATAAAAGATATTACGCCCCCCCGTTTCTCTTGCATTATTGATTTCGGCCCCGTCATCATTTATCGTATGTTTAGTGTCTGCTCAAAAAGGGGACAAGGGAAAATCTGTGCCACAAAGGAGTCTTCATTAATGGACAGGGTTTTTTACCTGCCTCACTGCCATGTTGACACGATCTCACAGGGTGCCCAACTTGAGTTCAGAAGCTCTCTGGAATCCCATCTGAATTCCAAAATATCTGAAACGAGGGCCCAATTCTGATCCTCTTGAAGTCAAGGAATGTTTTTCTATTAAGCAGGATCAGGTATGCAGCTGTAAGCATTAAGCTGGAGCAGTACTTAGTAACACGCACAGATGTTATTGCTGCTTCTGTTATTAACGACCATTCCCTATTAGATCTTCAGCTATTTTAAGGGAACCATTTTACTAGTCACTGTCTGGAACCTTTACGCATCTAGGAGCTCAGTATTTAAAAGAAAATAACGGTGCCACTTCAATGTTTGTAATTCTTTACACTTTTCAAATTATACTAAACAAACAAGCAAATCAACAAACATTAAAGCCAGTCTAATCCAAACAGGAAAAAAGAAAAACCACACAATTCCTAGTATGAATTGCAGCAGGGATTGTGTTCATGTCCTTAGTATTCAGCTTCCTCTGGACATATTGATAGCAGACCTTGCTGCTCAGGAAATCCTTCAAATCCTCATTTGGGGAAAGGAAAAGAAGGTGAGATAAACTGGCATATAGGAATATTAAGGAAAGTAATAACACTCATGCTATGTGAATATGATAGGATATCCCTTGACTTAGCTATCTGAGAGCACAATCCAGTGAGCCTCACCATTTTTCCAACAAGAAAGCATTACTTGCAATTCCACTAAAGAAACAAATGCCAATTTATTTGTGCTATAATCCAAAACAGACGATCCCAAGGAGTTAGTGAGGACTTTGGAAATCCCCACAAGATGCAGGTAACCAGGTAACAAAAAACAACCATCCCACTAGGTCAATTCAAGTCTCTCTGGCTAATAAAACCTGTATCCCTTGAGAGGAAACATTTTTAGAAGAGAATATTATCTCAATACCTCTTACAGGTACCACCATCATGGCCTACTATAGATAAAAATTGTTCGGAATTCAAGCTGGACCCTAGTCCCAAATCGCCTACTTAAGTGAAGCATTAGGCTGCTTGACTGGGTCTTGGAAGACAAGAAAATCTGCCTGAATGTGCTTTTCATAGCTACTTGAGTCACTCCTGGACAGCCTTGGGAATGTGGAATGGACACCCTGCACAAGGGCATGTCTGTAGAGCTGCAGAATGCACTGTATGCGCTATGTCCTGATGGAGTACTCATAACCAGGTGAAATCTTTAAGCAAACACAGGTCTGGAAGTTTCAAGTGACTGTGGCCATCAATGGATATAAAATGCAGTCCTCTTGCTGCATTTTAGTGTACTACCTCATCCCCTGACTGGGACAGTGTCATATCCCTTTTGAAGCAACTTTATTTTTACTTTTGAAAATGTTGCTAAATGAACTCCTGGAAGCATTTTAAATGCTCACAACCTAACTGAAGATAGCCTGTAAAACAGTAAGGTATTGCTTCACACGAAGATAACATTAAACACACCCCAAGGCTGGAAACATAGTGCAAAGAGTGATAGCGCCTGTTATTGGTTGTTGCTATGAAGTGTTAATAGGCTGCTAAAAAAGCCATCGCTAGTGTGAACAGATTGCATGCTTTGTTCAGAGGCTGTTCTGTGGCAGTCGTATTCTTTTTCCAGGGGGAATATGCCAGTTCACATGACTTTTGGCCCTGTGCCTTCCCTTGATCAGTTTTATTGCTCTCTGGTTCTCTCTTTTGCTCAATGCCAATTTTGTTTCGGTAGCATGAGGCTATACTCTTCCATGGGTAGATCCCATCATTTGTGTTGTAGTTCCCATGTTCTGATGGCTTGTCATGGGAATCATGGCGAACTCTTAAGCTATCCTTCATTATAAAGAGCCGTCATTTTTTGAAGGCAGATTACCATTCTCAGGATGGCTTTCTAAATGCCATTCGCAGGATGGCTTTCTAATGGTATTTACTAGATAGATTTCTCATTTTCTGCTCATGCAAACCCATGCATACTCCTTTTGTTTTGCAGACAAAATTTAATTTCCTTCTGATCACTGATTTTCCTGTGTTTATATTTTATTTGATGCCCTCCAGCTAATGAATGTTGCTTTAGCTGAGTCCTGACTAAGGCTTTGCTGTTGCCTGGCAAGTGTTCTCCTCTTCCCCGATGCAGGGCTGGCCCATGGGTTTCTGGCACCCTAGGCAAACTATGATTTTTGCGCCCCTGTCAGAGGGCAATACTTTTGTATATATATTAGTATATATTTTTAAATAGAGAAAAAAATTTACTTACATCTAATTTGGTGCCCCTTAAAGAATGTGCCCTAGGCAACCATCTAGTTCACCTCTATGGTTGGGTCAGCCCTGCCCCTATGTATTTATGTCTTGATTTCCTGAGATATAGTACAGCACTATAACAGAAAGTCTGTGCTTTCACTTATGTGTGTTTGGCATAACTATGTGAGAGGGTATAGAATAATGAGCCTGGACTCTGCTATGTACCTGGATGCCATAACTTTTGTAGTGAAGCATGTACGTAAGTACAGAGAAATATCAAAACCGATGAAACGTCAAATGAAGGAGCCAGTGCCTTCCAGAGTACATGTCTTTCAGATGGAAAAACAAGACAGAATACATTCCTTTCAGATGGGAAAAGAGACAATTCTCTTCTGCACATCACCTCCTAAATTTTAAGAATCCTTTTGGATCATAATCTACTTTCAGTTCACATATCAATTCAGCAGTCCATTTCGGTGTGCAAATATTGTTTTTCAACCAAAATACTTCAATCTATTCATTAGCTATTGCACAACTAGACTATTTCAACAGCCATTTTGTTTGCTCCCCACCTCTTCCAGCATCTCTAGACTTTAATCCTCTCAGACCCATGTTAAATCATTATGAGGCATGCTAAATTAATTTATTGTGTCCATTATTCTCTCATCTTCACTGGGTGAGGGTCCACTCAGAGATCCAACTGCAATGTTGTTACTGGGGAAGAAATGTAATCTAGTAACTAGACCAAAGGGCTGGGAGCCAGGATGGCTCTCAAACACTGTGTTGCCTGAAGGAAGCTACTTAAGGATCTCTGTACCTTAACTGACATATCTGCAGAACAAAAGTATAGTATTATACCCCTTTTTAAAGATTAAAAGGCTATGTAAATACAAAGCATTATTATTATTATTACTATTATTGCTCTTGGTTAAAATCCTTTCTATATTATTATGTAAGGGCTCTGTAACAATGAGAATATTTCCATTGACTTGTGTGGACTCTGGATCAAGCTCTGTTCATCCTAAGCAAGTATTCACATTCTATTAATGATATGTTATTGGTTTCCACTCTCCCTCTTTCCCCATTTTACAAATATCCCATACTTTCACACCTCACCCTTGTTTGATTATACGCTTCCACTGAAATTCAGAGGAGTTCTGCATGAGAAAAGATGGCTGGATCCTGTTGCAGAAGATGTGATGCCTTTCAGGACTTATGTCCTTGATTATTCCAGTCTAGAGCTTTTTGGTTCTCCTTGTTTGTTTTCTGTTTATTCTTATTTTCATTTTCTGCTCTGTCTTCCCTGGGTTAGTGTGCATGAATTTGTGCATGTGAGGCACTATGCATGCATATGATACTGAACAAGTAATAAATGAGAAAAATAAATGGAAGGATTTTCCCTCTGACTTCACTCTTCTTCACCTTGCTTTTTTGATGTTGCTGTGGTTGATAACCTTTCCTACCATTGTGCACTGTGGGCAATGAGCCATCCTACAACTATTGTTTAATTTGTTTACTTCCATGGGTTTCTCATCACGCAGGGCATCACTCACTGTGAAACGGTATAGAATGGATGTTTGCATGGTATGTTCTTCCAGATGTCAGACGTGATATAATGATCTGGAAATATGTCAGTAGCTGAAGACTGCACACAAAATAATATCCTTATATACGGCCAGAAGATGTTTCTCAGACAATATAACTAAACATCCCCTTCTTGGCCTCCTATTCCTGCTTTGGCATCTTATTTCACGCTGGGTCTAAGCCTGGAAGCCCCAACATGATCCAACTATGATTCTATCCTCATGTCCAGAAAGTCTCATTTCAATACACGTCTTCCATATTCCCTAGACCTTCCCGCTGAAAAGTGGGGCCAAAATACTATTGGCATAATGGATGAAAAGAAGAGGAATGTTCAGCAATGCTCCTCCGTCACCTGCTTTTTGCCACTCCTTCCCCTTCGCTCCCATGGATATATTGTTTACTTAGAATGTAAGCTCTCTGGGGCACAGACCTCATCTTCTTTATATAGCATCTGTTAAGCAACCAGCACATTGTTGCTACTAAAGAAATGATACCATTAATTTGCAGACATGTGAAAAAGGACGGCCGGATCAGAGTCTAAGCTCTTTGAGGCAGGTACTGTGCTTCTGTTCTGTGTCTGAACACTGCTTACCACGGTGGGGTCCTGGGCCATGACTGGGATTTGTCAACCCTACTGCTTTACAAACAAACAAACAAACAAACAATAAACTTATTACACAGAACCCTGATCAGCAAATAAATGAATCTAGAAGGTGCAAAAGACCCACAGATGGAAAACCAATTTCCCCATCTTTCCTCTATCTAATGCCATCAGGATTTCATTTTCCTGTGGTTTGGTTCTCCAGCATGATTCTTTCTCTTAACAAAACACATCTGTCAAATAAGAATGTTATTTAATACATAATTTATTTATTTATTTCTTACGTTTCTGTAACTAGTTACCACTTACCTCATCCCACTCTAATAGGTAGCTGGTGATTTTCGAACCGTTATCAATGGGTGCCTATAAACAAAATAAAAAATGAGGTCTTGGAAAGAAGTTTACAAACGTATTTCCTTCCCCCAGCCAAATGGCTTCCTTTTAAAATAAAACCAGAGCTCTTATTTTGCACACAGCTTGGTAAACATTTTAGTAGGTAATAAGAAGAGTAATTAAAGTAATTAAATACATACACTTTTAAAAGTAAGTCTTTTTAGTGCTCGGGAAAGGTTCTACATTGAGAGACCCCATATCTGATGTCTTAAAAAAACAAACACAATACAAAAACTACGGCATAGGCAATGGCAATACAAGCAGCCACATTGTCTGGCCATTATGCTTCACCTAGAGTGACCAGATCTAGGGGTTCGAGGGCTGTCCAATGCCTACATTCTATTTAATCAATGAAGATGCCAAGAGAGTGCCCAAGACCCAAGAGTGCCACTTGTTTACCAGGAAGTGAACCGAAATTGGCAAAATTATAGATAGTCTTGGAAAGATTTGAGTTTTAATTGGTAAATGCTGGTAAATATCAATTTCTCAGTATGAAAATATTTCCATGACTAATAATTAAAATGTACAGATCAGCAAAGAAAGAAAAATGCTGCTTGAGAACTTATTAGAGTTTCATTTAAGGATATTTACTTTGTATATTTTGATGTGATGGTGACAATTTGTATTTTAAGAATTATTAAGATTTCACTTTTAGAATTTCAATATCGACATTCATTAAATAATTATTGTCTGACCCAGCCCAATTTCCAGCAACTGTGAAAAATTACATCAATAAAAATAAAAAACTGATAAAATAATAAAAATGGAACATTACCATCCCTAATTATAGATTAACAGAGAGGCATCAGAGTGTAACAAAATTCCAGCACTAGCTCACAAAGTTTGAATTTAGAACTTGTGAAAGGTTTCAAATCTTATTTCTAACTATCTCATACATGTAGTTCCCCAATGCAGTACATGTAACTTTTTATTATTATTTAGGGTACCTAAAACAATGCAATTTTAAAACATAACAGTCTCCCAGTGGAAACCAATGATATAATAGCACTAAATAATTTTACATGTTTATTCTAATTATACATAACTGTATTTCACTTTGCTTTTCTAGATTTCAGATACTTTACGTTACTCACCTTCCACTGTAAAGTTAGTGAACTTTTGGTCCTGTGCGAGGATTTGGGTGGGAAAGGACATTCTGGAGCACAGCTGTGAGTGGTAAAGCTAATTGGCTCTGAACAGGATCCCTTTACTGAATTGTACACTGCATATACCCTGAGAATGAACATATATGAATTTATGAATTTGCTGACAATTAAAAAAGGAAATTTGCATTTTCTCAACCATAGAACTTCACTTGCAAAGCATTCAGAATGCTATATTCTCATGGCTGAAGTTTTTTTCACATCCCAACAGCTCTCCCTTTAATATTTTATTCTGTATGAATGTTCAGAGTAATTCACAGCAGAAGATATATATTATAGCACTTGTCTAACTACTTCCACACACTAATCATTTCCTTCCATTGGTGGGAATCTCCACTCCCATTTTTCTTGACTGCTGCTGATGTTTAGCCCACTGTCCTAGAATCTTTTTGATCCAGCAAGAAACTGCTCAGAAACCACCTAGCCTATTAACCTATTCACTGCTGAACTAGCATTCAATTTTCACTCAGCAATGTTAATTTAAGTGCAGTAACCATATAAATGCACAGATTGCCTCATGTGGTGTGGTGTGTGTAGTTAGCTGGTGTGTCAGTAGATCTTGTGAAACCTGAATACAGCCTGGATTCAAGGTTTGCTGTGTTTTGTGTACTTGGGAGGAAGAAGTTTACACAGTGGTCAAACACATTCCCTCAAACAAGCTACAGTTGAACGTCAGCTTAACTTCAGGACCTGGAAACATAACATTGCAAATATCAAGCGATCAATTTGTGAATGCCTAGAAGATAATAAGGTGATAAGTAACAGTCAACATGAATTTGTGTATCACACCAACCCAACGGCCTCTTTTGACTGAGTTAAAAGCCTCTGGTTAGGAAAAAGCAGTAGATATGGTATTTGTTGACTTCAATAAAGCTTTTGATACTGCCTTACATGGCCTCCTAAAAAACAAACTTAGGGAAATACAGCCTAGATTGTACTATGATAAGGTGGGTGCATAACTAGTTGGAAAATAGACAAGTTGGGGGATAAGAATAGTTATCAATTCACAGTTAAGCTGGAAGGGTATACCAAGTGAGGTCCCACAGGAAAAGATCCTGGGTCTGGTTCTACCCAAAATTTTCATCAGTTGATTTACATAATGGTATAAAGTTTGTGGATGATACCAAACTGGGAAGTGTTGCAAGTGCGTTGGCAGATAGAATTGATATTCAAATTGTCTTGACAAACTGGAGAAATGGCCTGAAGTAAATAGGATGAAATTCAATAAGGACAAAGGTGAAGTATTTCACGTAGGAAGGAACACTCAGTTGCACCTACATACAAAATGAGAAATGACTGTTTGGGTAAGAATACTGCAAAAAGGGATCTGGGGCCATAGCAAATCACAAGCTAGCTATGAGTCAATAGTGTAACATTACTGCAAAACAAGCAAACCTCATTCTGAAAGGTATTAGCAGAAGTGTTGTAAGCAAGACACAAGCCTTGCTGATTAGGATTCAACTGGAGTACTGTGTCCAGTTCTGGATGCCACAATTCAGGAAAGATGAGGACAAATTGGAAAGAGTCCAGAGAATAACAAGAAAAATGCTTAAAGGTCTAGAAAACACGGCACATGAGGGAAGTTTGAAAAAGAAGTTTGTGTTGTTTAGTCTGGAGAAGGGAAGACTGAGTGGGGCGATGATAACAATTTTCAAGTACATAAAAGGTTGTTACAAGGAGCAGGGAGAAAAACTGTTCTCTTTAACCCATGAGGATAGAACAAGAGCAATGGACAAATTGCAGCAAGGGCGGTTTAGATGGACATTAGGATAAATTGCCTAGGGAGGTTGTGCAATCTCCATCACCGGATATTATTAAGAATAGATTAGACGAACACCGTCAGGAATTGTCTAGACAACAGAGTCTTGTGGCACTTTTAAAGACTAACAGATTTATTAATCGCATGAGCTTTCGTGGGAGAAAATCCCACTTCGTCAGACGCTTCAAAGCGTCTGACGA
>ML685816.1:7517635-7635564 GCA_007922175.1 Pelusios castaneus | reverse complement strand
CCCCAACTTGTCTTTCCTTTCTTTGGGGAGAAAGAAGTGAACTGTGTGCTAGTAACCCTCCCATTTCTCCTGGATCTTTGAGGGTGTCATAGGTGCCACCTCACTTCTATATTTTCCATTTGTGGATCCACCAGGCAGGATCACTGCCCACCTCAATCCAGAGTCTTCTAGAGGGACTAGAGTGTAACCTCTATAAATCTGAGTCTAGATAACCTTTTCTCTCTTATTGCAAATGCTCAGGAGTCTTCTGAAGATTCCCTATCTATTTTGCTAGAATTATTGGGATTACTTTCCTTACAGGTTTAGTGCAGAGCACTAGAGGCTTCCCAGTTTCTGTACACAGCGTGTGTACATGTGAGCCCACAAAGAGCAAATTGCATGCATACCTCAATCTAGGTAGGGTCTGCTTGCAACTCCAAAAACAAGGGAGAGCACTGCTAGTTTAAGCTTTCAACATCAGGCCTCAGTTGAAGACAGTCACTAAGGGTTGCAGGATGGATCCCTAAGGGGGGATGGTTCTTTGGATGGATGGAAGTTGCTGAAAACAAAAACCTCTCAGGCAACCTGAGAAGGCCGGTTCTCAGACAATCCGTTCTGGACTGAAATGAAGGGCTACTTTGCAGAACCAAATGCTATAGGTTTGCATACCTCCCCAAGCTCTCAGCAGGTTGAAGACCTGTCAGATTTTTTTATTTTTCATTTAAACTTAAGCATTTTGTTTTTCCATGGAGATCTTCTGTACAGCAGAGCAAAATAGCTCTGCACATCTTTCAGCTCAGAGAACAGTCACACCGTGTCTAGTGACTTTTGGGTTGGCTTTAGCCTTTGTGTGGAATGTGTAATTCAAAAATTTGTTTTGAGTAAGTAAGAGTACTTTATGTATAATTGCCACCAACATATATAGTATTCATCTTCTTCAGACAACCAACAAGAGTGGCTCACGTTCACAAAAAAAATGCTTTTGTAGCTTTGATGGCCCATGGCATCTTCCAGTTAGCAGCAAGGAGTGAGAACAAATGTAATTAACTGAGTCCCCACCGGATGGCTGGATTCACTGTGTTTGTCCCCTGTGCGTAACTTTAATCCAGAAATGAACAGCAGCTGTAGGCAGCAGTTCAAACTAGGTGACTTCAAAGGGAGCCTCTTTCTGGCCAAGACTGCAAGAGCTGCACTGCCGTTTCCCCCAAGGTAAAAGTTGCTCTTCGAATATATTGAGGTGATGTCTTCACTCAAACGGTTACAACAGCACAGCTGCAGTACCACAGCGCTTCAGTGTAGACACAACCCATGCTAACAGGAGGGGAGTTCTCATTGGTGTAGGTAATCCACTTCCCTGAGGGGCGGAAGCTAAGTCAATTGAAGAAGTCTTCTGTTGACCTAAAACTGTCTACACTGGAGTTAGGTCGGCACAGCTATGTCTACCAGGGATATGGCTTATTCATGGCCATAAGAGATGTAGTGGGGCTGATGCGAGTTCCCAGTACAGATTTTCATGCCTGAACGGCTCCTGCCTCCTGCTAGTGTCTATTGTTAGATTTGCAAGATCGGAGAAAGATACGAGGACAACCTTCTCAACCCTTAAAGGTTAAACTAGGGTAAGGGAAAGTGGCTCTAAGTTCCAAGTGTCCTGTGTTTCTGGAGTTATAAGGTAGAATTCATCTTAAAAAACATGAGTGTCTTCAAAAGGTCCAGACTCCCCTATCATCCATAAGTATTATATGATGGGCACATGGAATCTCACCAAACCACGAGGGAGACTGTATTTGAAATGGTGTCAGTAAATATATACTTCTTGAAGCAGAGTAAGATGTAGGTTCATAGTGAAGCTATCCACACAAGAGCCTGAAGCTTTCTTGTGCCTGATGCATCAGATTTTTTTTTCCCAAGAACAGTGTGGGAAAACGTAAACTTTACAAACACTGCCAAGGTCACCGAGACCTAGGATGATCTCCATACTAAGTGCTTGTCATGCACGTTTATTTATGGACTTTACGCATTTACTACTCCTGGCCCAAAAACAAGAATTCTGTTTTGTGACAAATAGGAAGGTTTCCACATTTCTTTTCATTCTGCATTAGAATGAAATGAAGACCTTTTCACATTTTTTATGAAAAAGAGAGCGTAACACCACTTCAGAATATCCAACAGCCTGGTGCGGGGAAGGTTAGGAGACTCACCTGGGATATGGGAGACGTAGGTTCAGGTGCCTAAATTCAGAACAGGGAGCAATGGTTTTAAGTAACAAAAAAAAAAAAAAAAAAAAAAAAAAAAAAAGAGTACTCTGCTCCTCTGGAAGCAAGGATCAGAGATTTCTGTGAATAGCCAGGGTCAAGGACTGGATATCACACGGGAATGTTTCAAAAGGACTCAAGGACTGGGGGTGTGTCTTCTGTTAACCTGCAGGACGAAGGCAGGGGTGACAAGCTGGTGATGTTAGGGAGCTAACACAATCACCACAGGCAACGACTCCTTCTTGCTAGAGACGAGGTAACAAAGTCACTCTCAGTTCTGGGCACATTGAGAACCATCACAATTATCTGCTAGCTGCTACGACTGAGACTCTTTTTGGGGACCCAAAAACAGGCTTGTTCCATACATTTGAAGAGTTTTTACCCTCTTGCTCTTCCACTTGAAAAATAATTTTAAGATATTCCCGGAACTCAGTCATGTACTTGTTTTAAAAAGCTTCAACACCAGCGAATTGACATATGTTTAATTGTTTAAATTCAGAAGCAATCTTCTGTTTATTAGGTTAAGCCACTAAACAGAGTAGTAAAATTGATGGGAAAAAGGGTGCCAGACTTTGTCTAAAAAACAGAAGGGAACAATAGACAGAAGGAGTGAAAGGAAATTTTGTTAAGGATATTGACATAAATGAACAGGATGTGAATTTGAGGCCCAGTTTCATAAGTAAAGTCTTAAAGAAAGCCATAAAAACACTGATAATAAAAGCTGGTATTAAAATATCAGTGAGAGAAGCTGAAATGTGTTAATAATGAAAAATAACTGCAAAAACATGTAGCTCTATAATCTAAGAGAAACATGATCTAAAACTGAATGCCTTCTGTTTGGTGTTAATTTGTCAGTTTTAGAGAGGCATATATCCTTCCACTACAGACAATCCTAATTCTGCAAAAGAAAGCTGATCTGGCAATATGAATAAACAGCTTCAACAGATTTTGCATCTGAAAAGTCATTTATCATGGGATCTCTAATTAAGTTCTACAGTTTCAGGGCACCAATATTTTTGTGCTCATAAGTTCCCCATATTCACATAGACCTTTAGTACAAATTTTCCTTTTTTACAGCCAAGTTTTTGCATAGCCAATATCTACAACACTAGAATATACATTTCCAAATATGATTTTCAGTGTAAAGGTAAAATCTAGGAAGCACACAATCATGCTGATCTAAAATATCCAGATGCTGGAAAAATGATCAAATCCATTTTTTTTAAAAAAGTCAATATTAATAAAGGGTAGGATAGAGTAATGGATGTAACCTACTGGGCAACCAGTACTACTTACAAAAAAAATTAGGAACACCGATTTGATTTTGCTAACTACCAGCCATGATGACATGTTGGATAGATGCCAATGGCTTTAGTCAAATGCTTTGATAAGCCAAAGATATACTTAGGGCTTGTCTATACTGAAAAAAGCTGCAGGATTGATTGAGTGGTCAGTATAGACCTGCTCAATCGATCCCAGAACTGCTCCCCTGTCGACACAGTAACTCCACTCTTCCAAGTGGAGTAACGCAGCATTGACGGGAGAGCATTGCCAATTGATGCAACCGAGTGATCAGTAAGGTAAGTCAAAGTAACTAAGTCAATGAGAGCTATGCATTCAGCAGTGTAGGCTAGGCCTTACATACACAGCACTTTAAGAGCTGTGATATATTCTCTAGCCAGTTGATAAAGCTATACAGCCATTTCTTTCAGTTTAGTGATGACAACACTGTGATAGAAAATGCACTGTTTGGAAATCACTCAATTTATAGCCTAAGAGATGGAAAGATACTACTGAATACTTAAGGGCTATTGAAAAAGTACTGTGAAATTCTTGAGGGATATCATGCAAAAGACAAAAGCATCCATCTTCTTTTTTAGATATAACTGAAGAGATTACATTTAAGAGCTTTTCAGATTCATAACAACTCACCTGACATGATAATCTGTTGCTGGCCTAAGGTCTTTCAGGTTATATTCTAATTCTTCTCCACTGTAGAAAGAAATCATTTATTCATCATGAAAAACAATACCTTAGTTAGTACAGCTACTAAATTTCTGGTGTGCAGAGGCTCCTCCAAATGATGCATTTAAAAAAAAAAATTCCAGAGTAGGAAAATAAAAGTAAATAATATAGAACTATCTAGGCTAACAAGGCTCCATATGAAAGGAAAGAGCAGTAGCTATGTTTTCCATTTATAAAGTAACCCTATCGTAATGATTTGTTTCTACACCGTCTTTATAAATACATATCTATGCCCATTTAGTAGGTCTCAACTGTCTGTGAATTATGCTGAAACGTGATTCAATCCTACACCAGGCCCCTGATGTTTTACTTTTATTAATGCAAAATACCTACTTCAGAAATGCTGAATCATCAAACTGGGCTGGTAAATATTAGATCAAAAGATGCTAACATTGCTTGAACTTCAGCACCTTACAGTAACGCTTCACTCGTGACCCTCATTTTGGGATCTTGTTCCATGCTATGACCTATATTTGGGCCTCAGCAGGGAAGTATGTAATCTGCATTACTAATAGTCAGAATCTGTGTCCATTCACATCAGTGGCAAGACTCTTACTGACTTCTGTGTTACAAGATTGAACCTTAGATATTGAAGGTGAAAGAATGAGAGGATGAATAAAGAGGAATTTTTTTAAACTAACACCTGGCCACTCATACAGTTTATGGGGCCCCAAATTGTATGGGCTATGGGAGAAGAATCTGGCTACGTATTGTCTGCCCTTCCAGTCCATCTGCTGGAGACAGAAACTTAGAATGACTCACAAATTGCTGAATCTGTGGAGGATTTATCTCTCATGGGACTCTACATGGCATCTTGTGTTATTTCACAGAATCACAGAAATGGACAGGCCAAGTACCATTTGTGCTAACAGTCAACCCTGAGTACAACAACTGAGGATCATCCCTCTAACATCAGTACTTAGTTTATCCCTATTTGTATTAAAACTTAGGAAAAAAAATATAATCTCAATATAGTATTTATGCAGATCTGAAATACATATCATACAGACTCAAGTTAGGCCTTGGAGATCTAATACAAGACTAGAAAGTGTTTGGGAAGCAAAAGGGGACATGTCCCTTCAAATCTGAACATGTGTTTACTGTGTTGACAGAGGTTACAGATAGGCAAAGCAGTTATCGCCCTGCAAATTCAGGATTGTTTCCTAGAACACATTGACACATGAGTTAGTGCAGCCTGACCTCTTGAAGAGATAAGGTAATCAATATTTTGGAGGAATTTCTCTTGAATGAAATACCAGTTACCCTAGTCACTTATAATGGAGCATGTATATAATCTGTCCACATTGTAACTGTGTGTGTTAAGTCACAGGACAGCCTGAGAATGGAGATGATCTTGGCTACAAAAGATTATTATGCTACCTAGATTCCCTTTAGTGAAATTTGTGGAGGACCACTACTTCATAATAGCCAATTTGACATCTCAGCAAACTTTTTTTTCTATACCAGTGATCCCTCACTAGGGGAAGAACATATGGAATTGCACTACACTTCTTTGATTATAAAATTAACACATAGGATCAGAGAATTTAGAAACAGAAAAGCCTCACTAGAATTATAACTTAAATCACAGTTGGGCCTGGTGATAACAAAGCACACATAGGATGATTTTGCTGGGGAGCCTACATAACTCACCTTTGAGTGTGTGTTACAGGTCCCCCTATGTGCTGTTCTGCTGAGGATATGCGCTATTACAATCCCCAGCTACAGGGTCATGGCTGTTAAGCATATTACAGCTCGTGGTTTTAGCTCTGGCAAGTGGCTGTAACACCAGGAAAGTGCATGTGAGAGGGTTTTGATATCTTGAGGGATGAAAAATGGTCACTCTATTCAGTGGAGAAGATTATATGTGCCAGGTCTGCTGGGGAGTGATCCCTCCCACACACCTGTTCTCAACCGAGATATGGGAAGCTTTCTCAAGTGGGGCAGGAATTACAAAAAATGGGACAAAGCACTTTTTTGTGTAATTGGTCGGATACCAGGACAGGACCTGAAGAACCAGGATATCTCATTTTTAACTAACAAATAAATAAATAAATATAGAACAACACAGGAAAAAAGTACATAGTTACCTGTAAATTATCTTGTACTTTCCATCCCTCCCCTTATCTGATAAGGCAACCTCATAGGTACAAGTGTAAGGCAAGCCATTATTGTGTCTATCCACACTTAAAAAGCCAGTTGGAGGAGACCACGTAAGTAAAACTGTTCTTGCTTGAATATTTGAAACCTATAAAAGAAATGTTAGGTAGTGTGACTTTTAAGTACCGTATTCTCTTATAAGTACCAACGATATTTGCTCTTTACCAAACAATTGCTTGTAAATACCACCCCTAAGAGTTATTAAGGAAACTAAGCAGCCATTAGTGAGAAATGAAGAAGTGTAATTAATTAGAAACTGGCGGAGAGATGAAAAACAAAGACCTAGGCTTCCCTGTGGATAGTTCAATGACAACTGCTTCTCAGGGTGCAACACGTATCCAAAAATATCCACAATTGCATACATAGATAGGAAAAACAAAAATAGCTTAGGAGAGCTTCAGAGCATAAGCCAATATCTAACTAACGTTAAATGGCTAAGAAGAAATTTCCTCTGCAGCAGGCTAGTTATTCCATAGTTATCCATTCCTTGCACCTTCTTCTGAAGCAGAAGCTGCTGGCCACCACTGGAGACAGCATACTGGATTAAACTGGCCACTGGCCTGATTCTGTATGACAAATTCCTATGTACTTATGTTTCTGGCAGCTTTTATTTGTGACCATCTCTAACTAAGAAGAAGGTGATTAATTGCATCTTCTAAAATAGAAGAAGGAACTCTCCGTGCAAGCCAAATGACTGAAGACTGTAATAACTGAAGCATTTGTAAAGCTACGCTAATGGGAAAGGCTAGAGGAAAAATATTTAAAAACCAGCATCTGTCACAAATTAAGTCCAAAAATGGCTACTTCGGCTTTGTCTGCACTGGAATATTTCTGGTCGTGAATTCCCAGTGAGTGCAATTCTATTGGTGGATTTGGCAGTTTACACAAAACTCATAAGGCGTTCTAAGCAACGTGTCAATGACGTCTACACAGCAACCACCAGAGGAGGTGCACCTGTTTGGAATTATGATGACCTCTTCTGACCTTAAAGTCTATATATCCTATAGTCCTAGCGCAGACAGAGTCTAAAACCAGCCCAATTTTAACAGGAGAATTCACTGGCCAGATGCATCACATTCATCATAAACCTGTACAGTAAGTAGCTTCCAGTTGAATAGACTTCTGATACAGTGCTGAGAAAGAAAAAAATATTAATATTTCTAAAATTAGTGTTTTACAGCGGCTATCCTGAAAAGAAAGTACAGTATTTCTAAAGTACATTTTCTGAAGACATCTCAGCAATAATTTTGTAGCGCTAAGCACTCTGCCGCATAATCTCGAGTTTAGATGATGAAAATGACTAATCTCTTAAAACTGCAACACCAAACGTAACAATGAAAAAAACAAGTCTACGTGAGGAGGAGCTGAGGTTACATCCCAGTGCATGATGTTTTATGTTTCTTATTAATTTCTGCTACCTGTCAACTTTTACTAGTTTTATTGTTCTAGCAGATTTCACCAAAATACTTATAGAGCAAAAGTCTCTGTTATTTCAGAAGGTGTAAGAAGATGAACGATTTAGAGAGTCAGTTATATTTTTTCTATACTTTTCCACAGGAATTTGGCACTCCTCTCCCATTAATGATAACAGTACTTGCAAAACTAATTTGCTGTGCAACTGTGCTTGGAATTTACCCCTTGAGGTCCAACATAATTTGCAAAACTGTAGCTTCACTGGGAATGGCTGGAATATCCAAGTTTAAAGATGTACTTTCCAGCAAGAAAGAGTTCTGGAAATCTTTAATGTTCATAATACAGATCATTTAACATCTCATCTGAAAAATACATTTTCTCTAGCTGAAAAGCACCTCAACTATTGCTCCTTATATTGATATATTAAGCAGATGCTTTCTAAAGCCAACTCTTAAGTCTGAGATTTCTTTAACATACTGACAAGGGAGTGAAACCATAAAATGTTTCTCATTCCAACTTAAACACTGCTCTCAAAGTTATCAACAACATTTTAGTTTAATGTCAGTAAACTAAGTTAACCATGCCCAAAACAAAGCATCTCTTCAACATAAATTTAAGTTGTATAAGATGAAATTTTCAGTAGTACCCAAAACATTTCTTAAATATTTTCAGGTTAGTTTTACACTAATTTTCCTGCCATTTCTAGTTCTCTTACTATTATCCTAGAGCAATACAATAATTGTTTGCTCCAAAAATCTGGACTGGTTAAAAATTACATTGGATTAGCCAGACATCTGTAAGAAAAGCCCAAAGTTTTAAGTCAGACAAAGCAATTGAAATCTATCAGGTATCCTAATGGAATGAAATCATGGCCAAAACTAAATATATTTACAGCTAAAAAATTACATTTGATAATAAGTATTTTACAAGCCAGAGAGAACTAAGCAATAAAGATATCCAAATGCTAACTTTTTTTTTTTTTGAACATACATTACTACCCGATCAACTACTGTGAGCTATCTGCTGTTATTATGGACATATGCTTGCAAAATTGTTTTTCATAAATTCAGACATGTATTTGGAACTTGATACACAGTATCCAGCCAATGTTCTATTGAAATTTTTTTTTTATGACTACTAGCTAGGACACACGTATGTATGCTCTCTATTTGGTAAAAAGCCCTGTCCTTTAATGAACTTCAATAATTTGTAGAAAGTCAAGTTTCTCTTAAGGTAAGAGAAACAGTAAATCATATGGGCTACCCATCGGAAATTGCTGGCACATGTTTAAGTCAATGTGGCTTTGCAGTGGCTGGTTCACATAAGGATAAAAGGTTACTATGGCTGCCAGTTAAGGGAGTCATTTCATTAACTAAAGTGCTACAAGTTTAACCTTTTGGTGCTGAAGGATCCAGGTTCCAGTTCTTCTACTGACACTTGATAGTGGTGGTGGTGAACACACGGCAATTGTTGATGTCAAAGATTGAGTTTTAAAACAAACAGGTACCCGACAATTAAAGTGATTCCTAAGTGAACCCTGAAAGTGGCAGACACTTTTGCAAAACTCATAGGACATGCAACAAAGGGTAAATACGCAGGGGTTTGCATGTGGGGCAAGGAGGGGAATAATTGGCAGGGACACAGAACTTGTCCAGCCCCAGGGGAGGAGACCTCTGGCCCCAGGGGCACAGAATGTGACCCTGCAAAAGCAGCTGATTTTTTATTCTTGCGCATGTCCCTGTGTATACATAAATGATATTAATTATTAGATTACAACAGAAACTGCAACTCTGAGGCCATATTTTTAGCATGGCAAACCACAAGAGTACTATGCACAGGAGAGTGAGAAACTGGAGCAAATAAATTTGTACGAGTCAAGGGAAATACAATCTGCTTTCCAGTGAGTGAACAAGCTTAATCTGACACCACAGTCACCAGCCACTGGTTGTGTATCTTTAACGTTTTCTTTAACAAGCGCTTCTCGGTATGAACAAATAACTTCTGCAAGGATCACTGAATATTCTGCCCACTGTGAAGGAAAGAATGCAGCCCCAACTATTCAACTTGAAAACAACAGGCATGATCCTAAATGGTTCTCCGTACTTTCAACATCTATTTGTCTTAGTGGCAGCTGAAGGAATTGAACACCTTTCAGAAGATACCAAGTACTTGGGCAAGATCTGGCCCAAGACCCCTTCCTGAATTGTTTCTTTACGCACAAGAGAGCATCACAGTTATTTCATGATACTGGGTCCAATCCTGTTCCCACGGAGGTAAATGACTCAATATTCCCACCCTATTGTCAAGGCACTGCAGCTACTCTAGCTTTTTCAAGCTCAAAATAGGGGGTCAGACTTCTATCTGTGTCAGGACTCATTATAACATCTACTTTTCCTCCCTCAGCCAGTGCAGGATTGTTACCCAAAGAATCTTTTCCAGACCAGTTTTATATTATTCAAGGAAAGAAGGAGCTTCCACTACTTTACCATTGAAATGGTTCCTCTGCAATAGAATATTTTTGTTCTATTAACCACTGAACTTGCAGTATGGGTATAAAATACTGAAGTGCAGTATTAATTCTAAACAGGAATAGTATAGTATTTATTCATTTTTAATATTGTCTTAATTCTATCACACCAAAATACTATAAACTGGAAAATTTCTTTGTCGCTGGGGAAGATGATTCTCCTTTGTGCGCTGTCCTGAAAGGCCCAGAATACTCTTTCCAGTTGGGTAACCTGAGGGACTTCGTTTTACAAGCTATTGTACTTGATTTTTACAGATTTTTTTTTAAAAGGTTGAGAAGTAACTACACCTTCTTTTTCAAAGGAGGTTTGTGCGTCTAATAAAAAGCATGGCTAATTAGTTTCTGCAGAATTCTCATCTTATACAGTAAACGTCTGCTTTATAAACTACTGAGAAGGTGGTGGAGTAAATAATTATTTGAAGAAAGCCCTTATAAAATAATCACATCCCTGGCACTACTCTATTAAAGAGACCAGACTGATAAGTATCAGTTCTCCCAGCTATTCAGGTCAAGAACAAGGGCTGAGGTTTCAAAACAAGTTTACTTTGAAATTTTGTGCTGGTGTTCCCAGGCTTTTTGTGATTTTGGGGGTATAGTGTATGTGTGCGAACTATGCTGAATGCAGCATTCTTTAGCTCCCCAGAGTGCAATGTTTGAAAGGCTTGTGGGTCAAATGAGCTCATAGTTTTTACTAGGTCAAGTTTCCCCTTTCAAATTATGGTCTGATGCTGCAGTCCTTAATAAGGAAAAAATCCCCATGACTTGAAAGGACAGCAGGAACAAGCTCCTTATTATAAAGCCAATCTTCATTTGAACTCAGACCGAGTACACCTGTACTGCTTCTTTACTCTCTCCCCCCTCTTTCCCCCATGCAGTTGTCAGCATTTGCTGAAAGGATGCAATATCCTTTCAAACGTCTCTATAGCTGGTTAGATCTAGTCCATTGTAATGAAACACAACAATGGCAGTCAGCCATTTTTGAAGCTTGGCCTCAGGTTTCTGCTGCCTTATGAAGGTGGTTACTTCAGAGAATGAGTTCCTTGTCTGTGATATTAGGAACTCACTAGGATTTCAGGTTAAACAAACAATTCTGGGGGCGGGGGGGAGAAATCAAACTATATCCTTTAAAGGGCTGTTTTACAAAAAGAGAAAATTTGGTGTGACTAGTCTACGTGAAGATTCCCAAAATAGGTACCAATGTCATTTATTGTACAATGTACTCTGCTTGAATTTAAATCCACTTCCAATTCACTATTTACTATGGCCTCATTACTTCATTTGTTTTACCTATACTCTATTTCTTGGATTAAACAATTTTATTTTTCTCTTTTATATATGTTCTGCTGGGAGCTCTGGAGTCCCTCCTGTGCCCAGCAGCAGCACCTGGGATCTTAGGATTCCCCGCCGCCCCCTGGCTCAGAGCTGCAGGATCCTTTACCATGCACAGCAGCTCTGAGCTCAAAGACCTGTTAATGGCATTTCAGAATTCTGGAGGCTCCCCACCACCAGGACCGGAGCTTCAGGGGCCCTCTATCACCCACGGCAGCTGACAGCTGCAGCCGCCAGCCTTGGCTGCCCGTGGCAGCTAGAAGCACCGATCATCGCCGCCCCCACCTGTTGCATGGGCCATGGGCTGCAGCAAAGAGATCCAAGGTTTCCATGCTGCTCACTGCAGCTTGGAGCCCCAGGTTCCCTTTTATCCCGCCCATAGGGGCCAGGAGCCATCGCCCCCTTCTAAGCAAAAAATTGTCACGAAGGTCACAGGAAGTCACAGATGCCATGACGTCCATGACATAATCTTATCCTTAGTTATTGTTATGAGCTGAGTGAAGAGTTTTTATGGTTCAGTTAAAACATCATTGAGATTGACAAGTGCCAATCACCCTTCAGTTAATATACCTGTAAGCAAACGTACTACCTAAGACAAATGGTGTGTACACCCACTCAGGAGCTTTTGGCTGAGTGCTGCTTTGGGTAGCTGCGTGTAGGAAAAAAGATCATACAGAAACTCAGGTCAGACAAGAACAGACAGGGAGAGGGGAGGAGCGAGAGAGATGACCTGAAGAAACAGCTGAAAATATGGGAAAAAAACCTGGGAAGTGGTTTTTGGATCAGAGGTGCAGGCTAAGTGTGCGCCTTGGTGTTGTGAACAAAAGAAGCTGTTTTCTGCTATCGATTTTCTCTGTGATCAAAACCACAGGATTTTCTTTCTTTCTTTCTTTCTTTCTTTCTTTCTTTCTTTCTTTCTTTCTTTCTTTCTTTCTCAAATAAAAAAACTGCACCAAAGAAATACCTGACTACTCCCTCCTGGAACACCCATAGGGCCTGAAACTTTGATTAGCCACTCAGGTCAAAACAGGGCAACAATATGAATTTAATATTAGCATGAGATTGGGATATGGTGCTAGTCATGAGTGTTAAAATCACAGAGAAGCATGCGGGGTAACATTACCAACACAATGGTCAGACTACACCATCATGTAATGAACATGTCACATGTATTACCAAGAAAAAAAAAACTCATAAAAGCTGTTTTAGGAATGTTTTAGAGTGTACACAAATTTTAATGGCCCATGAGTCCAATTGTACAGTATTTAGAGCTAACCATAAAAAGTAAAATTGACCTAAAATAGCTTCTCTCTGCATAAAAAGGTCACAGATTTAACTTCAGGATTCTGAGGATCTTCTAATGCTAGACATTCTTTTCTAATGGTGTAAGTCTCCTCCATCCAGCTCTGTCATACTCCATGACACTCTGAATACCTTTCCCAAGAAGAAGAAGAGCTCTATGTAGCTCAAAAGCTTGTCTCTCTCACCAACAGCAGTTGGTCCAATAAGAGCTATTACTTCCTGCACCTTGTCTCTCTAAGCAAACATTAAAGCAATTCTGAATACTACCCATTCTGGGTAATGGAACTTTGAGTATGCCTGTTTGGGGAGAGCGTGATTCCACATTTTAAGGGGGGGGGGGGAGGAAGGAAAGTTTCTTTTAAAAATGGGGGCTTTGGGCTCTTGTCAGAGGTTTCGATGTTGGCAATAGTCTCACAGAGATGGCTTGTTGGGCAGAATGTTTCTAAGAACATCCTTTCTCAGGTCTCAAGCTATCGCCTGACCTGTGGTGGAATCATACAATTTTCCCACTCTCAGACCAGTCGCTTGGCATCAACTGCATCTCAGCAGGTCTGACTGAGGCTCAGACCCTGCAGTTCTGTTCCCTCCAGGAGTAATGAAAACAGCACCCAGTAACTAAGTAGCCTTCTTAAAGGAGAGTGTTATTTATTTTGAACCTAAGCATTTAAGACAAGACAGATCTCAAAAAAATAAACCAGCCTGTATACATGCTTGCCTTTTGTTAAGGCTCGTTCCCCTGGATCCGAGATGCCCTCCAGGGCATCTCTCAGCTGCTGACAATTGACATTTCCCCCACTTCCCCGGAGGGTTTTTTAACTGTTTAGTGTTCTTTGCAGCCTGGAAAAACAACGCTTGTATCTTCTTTGGCAACAGGATAGGATTCTCAACGCTAACAGTTTCCCCTCATTGTCTTGTAATTGTCCCCCAAGCATTTGTTTGGAAAGTCTTACCAGGATCCATTGGGTTCATTCCCTGCTTGTTTTTCCCCACACCCCCCCTATTAAACTAGAACAGAACATTCAGATTGGAAAAATCTTACACCCAACATATAATAACTGCACCTCACTGATCACATCACAGACAGTGTTCATAAAATTATTACACCTCAGTATTCTTGCAATATATTACATAGCAATCCCATGGCAGTCACAACAGCGAACTACTTTTCGTCTGCAGAACAATCCGCTGCTTATGAATGAACACCAAGGGAAAGTTAATTGCAATAGTATAGTACAGAGGAGTTAGCTAAAAAATATTAAGTCAATCACATTTTTCATGACAGATGTTTGCATGAAAAAAATAAATTTGGGGGAAAAAAGTCTGTGTAAATCATTGCACCTTCAAGACAGCAGGGATTCACATTCCCCATTTATTCCTTAAGGCCCCAGTCCTGCAGACATGCACCGATGCAGAACCTGAAGTGCATGGAGTCCAGTATATCGTGTGGACATATTGTCTGCCTGGTGCGACTGGGACTTTACTGCAACAGAAACCTATTTTCTTCACTTTTCAATGTTATTAAACCATAAAATTTGTTTTGTTCTCAGAATATTGGTTTTTAATTCCTCATTTATTATTTCAAATTAAAGCTTTCTGAGGGTAGGGGACAGGAGAATTGATATCAGATAAATACGGTCTTTTATTATTTTTGTCCTTACATGTGTATTATATTATACAACACATACAATGAAATAATTAATATTAATAAATTTATGCATGGGTTTCAAAGTGCTCAACAAATAGCAATGAATTCAGCCCCAGACTATGCTATAAAACATCTAGAAATTATGCCCATTGAATGGATTGGCAGTTTTGCCTCAGTAAATATTCTGTTTGGACAACAGAACCATGAGCCGTAAAAAATGTTCTTGGATGAAAATACATTTATACAACATTCTAGTATATAATAATTCAGGGACCATCCCCTATTTCACCAGCCTTGTATCATGAACAAAATAATACAACTGGCATATTTATGAAACCATTGTTTTTTTGTAAATCTGGAAGACGTACCTGTGGTTTCTCTATTCCAGAAAGAATGTCCTGAACTCTTTTGGTTTCTGAGTCGTGTTCTGTAAAACAGACGGAAAAAAAAGTAAATTATTACCATTAGATGGCAATAATGTTACCAAACTCTATCCTCCTCCATCGTGAAATTTTTGCTAGGAAAGACAGAGAACAGTATGACGGTTCATCAGAAACAGTTTCTGGCGTCAGAGTCCGCTCTTACGTAACAATGGCAAAAGAAATATCAGCTGTGGTTCCTTATCCATGAATATAAAAGATGTATTATGGTGTAAGAGGGGCCAGGGGAATTTTCAGGTCTTAATGACTGTGGGTACAGAGCTGACATCCACAGACTTCCGAAAGTGATTTATAATTGGTTTCATGTGGGGACTTGGGGGGGGAGGGGGGAGTTCGTTCCAGAGAGAAACTGCAAAAAAGACCCACGGGCTTCTATAACTCAATTAATGTTGAGCCTAATCCTGGCTTATTAACCGAAAATATCTTTATTCAGTCATCCATGGAGCTCCACAGCAAGGAGAGTCCTCATTTCTCTACCTTTAGCCTGCTCTTCAGGAAAAGTAATAGCCTTTTTATTTCAGTGAAAGTTTGCTGATCCATATAAATGCCCGTCTCCCCCTGGAAGAATTGCCTCAGTGTGTAGCAGGAAGGACAACCCTGCCTGCCTCTTATGACCTGGGGTGCTTTTTAGCCTCAATCACTTGACAAAAATTAAACCTCAGTATGGATAAGACAAATCTGACCTGACAACTATACAGATGAGCCTGAACCCACTGACAGGAGACCCAGAAGTTGATCCAAACCCCAAATTCACTATTGGTTAGGGAGTTCCGGGATTCAGGGCTCCCTTCAGTTACTTTACAGAAGCAGACTGAAGCCACGAAATTTGGATCCAGACTTGAAAATTCTGAAGGGGTTCAGAACCAGTACTTCTATGCCTACAGTGGGTTATAATAGAAAGCTGTTACTATGCCACTGAACATTTCTTTATGGTCATTACATCACCCTCAATTACAGGCCCAGAAGCTAAGTTTGATTCTTTCTTGACCTTAAATCCTGAACATGTGGACTGAATTTTCTCTTCTCAGTCTGCTGTTAAGCAAGGGTACTCTCGGTGTCACACTAAATAAAAGATGAAAATCAACCCTAAAGCTCAATGAAATTTCACTTTCCTCTCCTTGTGAAAAATGACAGCTTTGTACAGTAACTAAGTCCTTTCTGATGCCTTGCAGGGAAGGTCTGAAGGTTCAAGCCATTCTAAATCCTGGAGCTGAATAATGAGACCTAAGAGAGCAGGCTAAACCCCAGCAATGAAAAAAATGTGCAGGCCACAGCTTTCTAACCAAAGTTAACACACTCCTGATCCTAGGAAAGCTTTTGATGCCAGTTCACTAAGCACACAGTGTGCACACACCCACTCGCCCACTACCCCAGCCGCCCACATTCCTCCAGGCTCACAATGGCTTGGGGCCAGACACAGAATGCCTGCAATCATGACTATCCCCATGTCAGTCTGGAGCTAGGACCTAATAAAAGAAACTTTATCTGAAAACTCAGGAAAGTAAAAAGACCAAAGTCAATGCCACTAAGGCTATGTACACACTACCATTTTTAACGCGCAATAATCCTCTTCCGCATTAATTCTCCCGTGGCTGTTGTTGCGCGAGATCGCGTACACACTATGCTTGCTCTAACGGAACAAAGCCCCCCCCCTTCTGAGCGCAGTCCTCCAGGAAAGCGAAGGGGATTGTGGGTACGTATCCCAGAGTCCCCAGTATCATCTCCCGTGGTGCATTCCGCTACTGACGCTACCCAGCGGTTGCCAATAGCAACGAGCGCGAATTTCAAATTGAAGCAACCTTCTTCTCGGCACTGCCTTTTCAGAATCGACATGGATTCAGCTGTGATCTTGAATGCTGCCTTCAGCATTGTGAACACAGCCCAGATTCTGTTGCGGTTTGCCTTTGGCTATGATTCGGAGCATGACACGGATGACTCGGTCTCGGATGATGACAGCATTGAAAACCAAACGGACATTCTGATCAGTTTCGCGGACCAGCAACACAGCCTGAACCGCCGTGTTTGGTCCCGGCAGACGAGCACAGACTGGTGGGAACGAATCGTCCTTCAGCTGTGGGATGATGATCAGTGGCAACAGAACTTTAGAATGCGGAAAGCCACATTTATGGAGCTATGCCAGGAGCTTGCCCCTGCCCTTCGATGCAAGGACACGAGGATGAGACCCGCCATGACCGTGGAGAAGCGTGTGGCTATCGCACTTTGGAAACTGGCGACTCCAGACTGCTACCGCTCGGTCGCAAACCAGTTTGGGGTTGGACGCTCGACCGTTGGAGTGGCACTGTCACAAGTATGCAGAGCCATCAACCGTATTCTGCTCAGGAGGATGGTGACCCCGGGAAACGTGAGGGAGATCATCGCAGGATTTAATGAGTTGGGCTTCCCGAACTGTGGGGGTGCAATAGATGGGACTCACATCCCTATTCTCGCTCCCGACCACCTTGCCTCTGAATACATCAACAGGAAAGGATACTTTTCGATGGTTCTACAGGCACTGGTGGACCACCGTGGTCGCTTTATGGACATTAATGCTGGCTGGTCTGGAAAGGTGCACGATGCACGCATCTTTAGAAACTCTGGACTATTCAGAAGGCTACATGCTGGCACATTTTTTCCAGACGAGAAAATAATTGTGGGCGGTGTAGAGATGCCAGTGGTGATACTTGGGGACCCCGCCTACCCACTGATGCCATGGCTCATGAAGCCGTACACCGGGAAGTTGGATCCTGACAAGGAGCGTTTCAATTACCGGTTAAGTAGATGCAGAATGGTTGTGGAGTGTGCCTTTGGCCGTTTAAAAGCGCGCTGGAGAGCGCTGTATGGCAGGCTAGATCTCCACGAGGACAGGATCCCATTAGTTATTTCGGCTTGCTGTGTTCTTCACAATATATGTGAAAGCCGGGGGGAGAGATTCAGGAACTCTTGGACCACTGAGGCACAACGTCTGGAAAATGCCTACCAGCAACCAGACACGAGGGGTATCCGGGGGGCGCAGCTAAGGGCAGTTCGCATAAGGGATGCGTTAAAAACCCATTTTAGTACTGTTGGTTAAAATTGTACCTTTGAATATAGTTACTAACCATTTCCTATATGTTTCAACTGTTAAAAATTAAGCTTTAGAAATTTTGTGTTTTTCCCCTGTAAACATTCATTGAATCAAAAACCGTTAATGTTAAATTAATGAAACAAATAAAGAAAGTCTGATTAAGTTTAACAAGGATTCAACTTTATTTAATTAACATTGATCAAAACTCGGGTTTGAGGGGAGTAGGGACTAAAGGTGGGTGTAGGTGCGGGACTCAACTACATATGTTGGGGGAGGGGTTCTGTTAGGGTTACACCATGGATGTCCATGGTGGTCTAAAAACTGTCTGGGGGGGGAATGTGGCGTGGATGCACTGAAAGGCATATGAGGCTGATGATGGGGGGTGCGAGCCTGTAGCAGACCGACCATGGTCTTGAGGAGGTTGGTCTGCTCCTGCATGATGCCTATCAGGGCATCCTTCTGCTGCTCTCTCCTCGCACTGCTCTGTCTCCTGTCCTGCCTGCACTGCCTCCTCCATTGCCTTGTCTCCCTCGCAGAAGCCTCATGGAACTGCATGAGCTCCTGGAAGACGTCTTCCTTGCTCCTGCGAGGCCTCCGCCTTATCCTCCTCAGACGCTCAGCTGCAGCTGTAGACTGTCCACCGAAGGTCATTCCTGTTCAGATATGAAAAATGTAGAATGCCGCTATTGTTCTCGCCACGGTCACGAGCAAATGATGTTGTTCTCCCCACACATTCCTTCAATACACAAGAGGGGACCTATGGGGGGGCGGTAACAGATTTCCCAAAGCTTGGTACGGGTTGCAGAGCTAGTACAACGGAGAGTTGACTATTGCCACACCAAGTTCTGATCCCGTGCCCGAGATGGCTGAAATAGAGGCAGATCTCACACTGCTTAGAGTGCCTCTGCAAGCGAGAATGCACCTCCTTCATGTTGCCGACTTCAAGCCGGGACCTTACGCTGCAGGACTGTGCGCAGCAATGTTGCCCGCAGGAGTGCTTGCGAGTCTGAAAGGAAGAGTGTCCCTGAATGGTGGAGTGCAAAGGAATGCTCTACCATGTAATCTCAAGAGAAGACTCTGGAAATATTTGGATGACGCGTTCAGTGAGTTGAAAGGGAACGACTACTTGGAAATCGAGGCATACATCGATGACGTTTTTAAGTAATGCTAGTAACACCTTTACAGTTCTGTAAGGAACAGAACTGAGGACACCGAAAACAAAAACCCCTTGCAAAAAAACCATGTCTACGCTGAGCTGTAGCACCTAGAATAGAGGACATTGCGAACGGGACTTACCAGAGCTGCCTTCTGATGATTCCTGGGTAGGCGTGGAGAAGGAATCAGTGGAGCTTGTTTCTGGCTGGGTGGAAAATAACTCCTGGCTCCCCGGGTCAGTGGCTCCGTTCTCTCCGTCCTCGTAGTCTTCTTCTTCTGATTCCTCGTCCACAATTGCCTCGTCGCCTTCTGCTTCCTTCTCTGTTTGGGGTGCAGTCTCCGAGGTGTCTACCGTGCAGTTCGGGGTGGTTGTGGGATCGCCGCCCAGGATCGCCTCCAGCTCCTTATAGTACTTGCACGTTGCTGGCGCGGAGCCAGAGCGCCGGTTAGCCTCTCTGGCTCTGTGAAATGTTATCCGCAGCTCCTTCACCTTTGCCCGGCACTGCAGGGTGTCTCGCTCGTACCCCTTTTCGGTCATGGCTTTGGATATTTGACCGAAAATGTCAAAATTCCTCCGGCTGCCACGTAACTGTGACTGCACGGCGGACTCTCCCCAGATGCCGATCAAGTCCATCACCTCTGATGCTGTCCAGGCTGGAGCTCGTTTGCTGCGGCGCGACGACATTGCGAGCGAAGCACACAGAGGCAGCAGCACCGAACAGCGAGGCAGAAGGGAGAGTGGTGAATTCAAAAATTCGCGGGACAGAAGAGGAGGTCGGGAAAAATGACGTCACGACGATAGAGTACAGGCGGAAGTGCAGAAGGGATGGAATTTGAATTGTGGGCCATTTCCGTTATATTCACATTGCGCGATAAGCGTACACACACTGGCAATCGCGCAACAACTATTCCGCGTTAGCAGCAACCACGCTCGTTTAGGTGGTTTACATTTTGCGCAAAAAGAAGGGACTTAACGCGGAATAACTGTAAGTTGTGTGTGTACGCTCTGTTTGTTATTGCGCATTAAAGGGCTTTATCGCGCAATAACTTTGTAGTGTGTACAAGGCCTAAGCAGCAATGCAAGGAGTAGCAACCTGAATCTCAGCTATGAATTTAATTCACGTGCCCAAACACCTAGCTCTTTCAAGAGCCACTAATGCTCAGCACTGAGTTCGGAAGCTTCCACTGGCAAGATTTTCTTCCCACCACATGGACACTTGCATAAATTTAAAAGTTAAGTTGTTTAATCACAAAAATGGCCCTGACCCTACTGCCGACAGACATTTAGCTACAGAGTGAAATCATTTTGTGTCATCTGCAGCAAAGTGTTCCAGCACAAAAGACTGTAAACCACCAACACGAATGGCACTCATGCACACTGGCAGTTTCATAGGAGAGATCAAGGTCTGAGGAGTATCAGAGACTGATTTGTCCGTATTTGCATTTCCAGTTGTTCCTCCGATTTGAAGCATTGAGGCACATGGGCACAGAAACATAGAGGCTATGTCTACACTTACTAAAGTTAATTTGAATTAGTTAATTTGAACTAACTAATTCAAACTAATTTTAGTTAGTGCGAATTAACTTAATTCGAACTAGAAAAATTTAGTTCGAACTAAGCAAATGCCATTCATGGCACTTGCTTAGTTCGAATTAGCGAATTGCATTGAGTTCAATGGGCCGGTTAGTTCAAACTAAGCAATTAATTCGAACTAGCATGGACATGTTGGTTAATTTGAACTAACTAGTTTGAATAAACCCTTAGTTCGAATAGCATTTTCAAATTTATTAGTTCGAATTAAGGAAGCCCTTAATTCGAACTAATGAAAGCCTAGCGTAGCCATGGCTTAAGATAGTTCGAATTAAGCTTCCTTAATTCGAACTAACTTGCCAGTGTAGACATAGCCAGAGAAACTTGTATGGCCTTTATTTGGCTATGTCTACACTGGCAAGTTAGTTCGAATTAAGGAAGCTTAATTCGAACTAACTTAAGCCATGGTTACACTAGGCTTTCATTAGTTCGAATTAAGGGCTTCCTTAATTCAAACTAATACATTCGAATATGCTATTCGAACTAAGGGTTCGTTCAAATTAACCAATGTGGCTGTGTTAGTTCGAACTAATTGCTTATTTCCAACTAACCGGCCCATTGAACTGAATGCAATTCGTTAATTCGAACTAAGCAAGTGCCATGAATGGCACTTGCTTAGTTCGAACTAAATTTTGCTAGTTCGAATTAAGTTAATTCGAACTAACTAAAATTAGTTCGAATTAGTTCGAATTAACTAATTCGAACTAACTTTAGTAAGTGTAGACATAGCCTTTGTGTTGTTGGACAGACAACATTCTCAGGGACTTAGTCCAACTACAAACCAGTTCCAAATCTGTTTAATAAACCAAGGAAGAATTTTCACCTTTGAAGCTTTATGTAAACATTCAACATCAAGGGTGTTCTGTGGCTATTTAAACAGTTAAAAAATGGAATAAAGAACCAACTGCAGTCATTCCCATCTTAGCAAAAGTGCCTGGATTGTGCAGGCAAAATGTAAGACCCTCAAACTTAATACAAAGAACATGCAAATGTCACACCTAGGTAAGGACGTCTGTGTATTCCTCCATTCATGACATTTGCATCATTCATGCACGATCCTTGCACTTACATTAGGCTTACTCCACTGCTACAATATCATAAATCACACTAAATTTTAAGAAAGGAAATAATTGTGACATCATAGATACAGCAAGAAGAGGTGTTCGTCACAGGAACTTTCAGATCATATACTATACAGAGCGGATGGAGCGTGCCTTTGAGGTTTAAAAGGCACCACACTGCATTCAGACACAGAACAGCTCGAACAGTAATAATGATATCAGATCACACACCTTAAATGGGGGAAATATAATCTAAAGAGACAATGGACAACAGAGATGCATATGAAAGACAAGTAGTAACATACCGACACAGGAATCACTTTTTAATAAAACCATTAATGTTCTTTTATTATTAATTATAATGACAAAGTCCCTCACAGAGGTGACAGTTCACATAGCCCTTCTTCAGTTTTTGTGTTTACTGTTTTATGAACCAGATGAATTCTTAACAGGCTTCTCTGGGCTGCTGAGTTCTGCTCAAGAACAAATATGATTCCACAACCTTCTGGGCAACACAAGTCTGTGGTAAACTAGAGAGATCATGGATCCTTCCCTCAGCAGAATGCTGGTCCTATCTGCCACCAGATGGGGCCAGTCTCTTTGCTAATAAAATACGTATGCAAGTGGCAAGCTTGAGTTCTTTCTCATGGGCCAACATGGAATGAATGCCCTTTGGAGACAGCTCGTGGTGGGGAAAAAAAGAGGATGCATATAGTGACTTCGAGTCAGCTGGTAGATTCACTGTATTACCAGTCTCTAGAAAGGCTGCATCCATCTCTCATTAACAGAAGGAATGTTGTCGTAACTCAGGGCCTTAGGAAGAACAGTGGTACTACTGGATGGTACAGAGCACATAAATAATGAGTTCTCATTCCACAGATCACAGTCTCCAGCTCATGCCTGTTAAAATACCTAAGCATGGCTGTGCTCTGTTAGGAGGAGTACAGGTATCATGGAATAACTGCAGGTACGGTAGGGAAGAGAGATCACAGACTCTGCGTCTAATGGCCAGTAAACTTTGAAACCAAAACATTACCCGCAATTGCTTGAGAAACTGGGAGTACACCCATTTGTTTAAGGGCTTCCAGCCCCAAATGGTCAGTGTTGTTTGTTTCTAATCTCTGACCCTTTCTCACTCTTTCGGGTCCAACTGAAGTCAGCAAATTAAAGCTATGTGCATCAATCTCTCCACATTAATTCTAGGAATTACAGAGCCAAGTAGCTGGGGTATGCTGCTCTCCTTCTTTGACATCAGCAACAGAGGGGCTGGGGAGAGCTCACTCCAACACTCTGGATCGTCGTCTTTTTTAAAACTCTTCTACTTCACATCTGTTCCCTACATCTGCCATGGTAAAACTGTGTATCATAGGAGGAAGTTGGGGGGTTCCTTGAGTGCTCAGTGGATTCCAGAGGACACTATAAAAACCTCAACATCTATGAAAAAGGGAAACTTCTGAATGCCTTTGAGATGCTACAAAATCTGGTCCTGACTCCAAATCCCAAACCATTCCCAAGTTCTGGGTTGTTTGGATTTGGGGTTTTCATTTGATCCTTGGAACCAGCTGAAAAATCTGGATCTAGGTTCACATTCTGGTCCCCCTTCCTCCAAAATTTTGGTTTTGACCCACTGAGAGTGAATTTCCCCCAAGAATATGGAGCGGTCCTCTGGAGTCTGATGGCTACTAAGGTTGGAAGCTAGTTCTTGCTGTTCAGATTTCTGCTAACACAAGCCCCAGCTCCTTCCTGCATGTACAGTACAAACATAACAGAGTCCTGGGGCACTTTTAAAGACTAACAGATTTATTTATCGCATGAGCTTTTGTGGGAGAAAATAAATCTGTTAGTCTTTAAAAGTGCCACAGGACTCTGTTGTCTTTCTACAATAGACTAACACGGCTACCCCTTTGGAATTTGAGTACAACATAGTTCTTCCACCATTCCAACAGTGCCTTATAAAGCAAGGCAAGCTTAAAAAATATGTCAAAGTTTAAACTTTCCACAAATACTGGCGTTCAGATTTGCTCACATAGCAGCTGCTTATTATGCACAGCTACAAGCCCTAAACTCATTAAAATTTCCCCACTGTAAATACAGTTTACTGATTTTAAGGTTTGTTCTGCATTTTTTCCTTCACAGAAAACGAAAAGGTCCAGTAGATAGTTACTTTCTATAGCCAGCAGCTATTTACTGTTTCAACCGCTCCTCCATTCCAAAAGAATGACATCAGCATGAATGCCTTGCAAACCTTATGTCTAGTTCTCAAGCACAGCTCCACGCTTCCAGATATGCCAGTCGCTTCCAGATATGCCAGTCGTAACACAATATGCTTTCTCAGAATTTGTTCCAGGTTTAAGGGGGTTTGAGCGGCTCAAATGCTAGTAAAGCCCTTTTATCAGACACATAAAGTGCAATCTACAACTTGAAAGACACTCATCTCTCTGATATATCATATGCCTCCTTGATAAACTCCTAAGTGCTATTAATTAAGCCTTCCTGGGGATCATCATGGCAAGAGACTCAATGGAAATTAATAACAGAGGTAGATATTTTATAATCTTTTTAAGAACAAAATGAGCGCACAGTTATTCATACATGAGAAGAGAATGCAGAAAAAATAATAATGATATTTCAAGTATTAAATTACAGTCACGCTCTGGCTGCCATAGATGCACAGAAGAGCCAGTTTTCCTCTCCATTCTGGCTCCAATCTATAGAGCAGCCACACTATCACAGGAGTAACGGAGATGCAGTCCATGGCATGGCGGGGTCAAGAGATCATAAGGATCCTCAGGTGTATGCCTCTTAACCTAATGATAGGAAAGGAATGATATCCCCAACCATGAAGAATGTACCTGTGACTTGCAAAAGTAATCAGCAAGAGTACGGTCTCTTGTCATAATATGGCTATGATAATATAGCTTTCGTTGTGCGATTCTGTACTTTTATTAGAGCCATTTTCAAAATCATCCAGAATCAGGACCCATTTTAGTTATGTGCCTCGTAAGGAAACACCCAAAAAACTTCTCTTCAAAACAGCTGTGCCAACTTAAAATATAAACAGAGTTAACCTTTATATTGGACCCAAAAAGTCACCAAAATATTTCCTTTTTGGATCCTGGAAACCCCTGCTATGTCAAACTAGAAAAAAAGAACACAGGATGCATTGAAAACTGGCTTTATTGTAACCAGTGAACTACGAACAAGTTCAAACTTTCCTAGATTCAGAAGCACAGTGCACCGTACCTGTGGTGGGGTCTAACTGACCCATGTTTAAACTCTGAAAATAGACACCACCACCACCAACATAGCAAAGTGGCAGGAAATGGTCTACTACTCTGAACAACTGGAGCAAACAGGTGATGGGTTATGAACACACGAAGTTTTGCGGATGTGTGTTTGATATGTTTTTCTGTCTCGTTCCCTGGAAGAGCTGTAACATCTCCTTTTCCTAGGCTCTGGACCAGTACCCAGCACACTGGATACCTCTTTTCTAGAAGCCTGAGGCAAGTCTGCAATGCTGCTTTGTTGCACCAACAATTTCCTCATTTCTGTACCCAAGTCCCTGAGAAACAGCTCTCTCTTACCCCAAGATTTATTATGTCATCTGTGATTCAAAACTTCCAAACAATATATGTATTCAGGCATGCCATGAGCAATGCAGCAGCGAGCCTTCGCCCCAGCCAAGTGTAGGCTTGCTAGAAAATATATCTGATATGTAACTTTGCCTGAAACTCTTCCTAGCAAATGTAGGCTTCCCAGAAAATCAATTTGACAACATTATCTTCAAAGAAACCCAGTTTGCTGGACAATTGTAAGGATACATGAGGAAAATGTTATCTGGGATCTCAAAGAACCCCCTGGCCCCGGCACTCTTTTGGTGCATTGTTTTTGAACAAAATCCACTGAAAGCTATGATAAAATCTATGCCGAAAGATTAATGTAATTATATCCTAACTGCTGCCTCAAAATAAAAACACTGATGCTGAAATATCTGAGTAAATAATTTGCAGTTTAACTGACCCCAATATCTTTTGAATGACTTTTTGTTTTCCTAAACTTAAATCCCAGCGGGTATGCGGCCAGAGCCAAAGATAACAGGTTATCATTACCTTATGATGGGTGCGCAACCTTTTTTGGCCAAGGGCCAAATTGCATTTTCTAAGGCCACTCAAGGGCCACAAATGCAATTTGTGGGGTGGGGGTGACATCATGTGATCCCCCCGCTCCCAGAGGGCTGCACAGAACATGCTCGTGGGCCTCATGCAGCCCACGGGCCACAGGTTGTGCACCTCTGCCTTATGAGAATATTTAAAGAGGAGTCAGTGATTTGCCTATCATGGTTTTATTTAAGTTTTTGTATGTTTGGGATCCAAGAGAAAACCAAAGACGTGTAATAGTTGCATTTTTTCCATTGTCTGACATTGTGGAATCTTAACCCTTTTCAGTGACTTTTTTTTTCCTTAAACAAACACAACAGGCAAAATGATAAAACCAATGTAGAAAGATTGACCTCACCCTAGTTTGAGAATAATTAGTGTGTGAAGAGGCATTGGTTCGGCACAAAAACATTTATTTAGATTTTTGTATGTGTTGGGGTCAGTCAGTGCCGAAAACACTAGGGGTGCGTCTACATGGGTAACTTAGGTCGACTTAAGGATGCCTAAGTTGACCTACACAAAGCCACGTCCACACTGGGCTTTTATTAAGTTGACTTAAGCGCTTCCTTAAGTCGACTTAATAACAACTTAAGTCAACTTAACACCACCTCTGAAGGTCAACTTAAGCCTTAAGTCGACTTCTTAAGTGGACCTAAAGCCAGTGTGGACGGGGAATAACGCTAAGTCAACCGTATTAAATCGACTTAATGCCAGTGTGGACGGCTATATCTACTGTTGACTTAACAAGGTTGACTCAAGTTGACTTAAAGTGTAGCCACTCCATTAAGTCGACTTAACAAGGTCAACTTTAAGTCAACCTTGTTAAGTCGACTTAACAGAGTCGACAACTTTAAAAGTGTAGACATAGCCTAGGAGGATTAAATAGTGTTCAGGAATTATTGCTAACTATTTCCAGAGACATTTGTGTTTGCATTCTCGATTCCAAATAGTCAACATTTCTGAGCTCTGCAAATGACACTGAAGCTAATATACATCTTATGAAACATGACAACAGTGGCTCTAGTTTTCAAATTTGAGAACTCAAAGTTAAGCACCTTTGTCTATATTTGGGCACCTAAATGAGTGGTCTGATGGACTAAGGAGCTTGGGAACAACCTCTTCCACCGTCTTCAGTGGGAAGTGGGATTTCTCAGAACCTATGAAAATCAGACGACTTCTACTTAGGCACCTCATAATGGCTCTAGGAGTCTAACTTTAGGCACTCAGGTTTGAAAACCAAGACCTATGCAAACAATGAACATTCCCTAAATACTTGAAAAATCAAGAAATTAATGTTAAGAGTACAATTTTCAGAACCCAGCATAGGTCTATTCGGGCCAACACTTACACACGCCTGACTCCCAATGAACACAATGGAGCTTAAGAGTACACTTAAAGTTAGGCACTTGCTTAAGTGCTCTCCTGAAGGCGGATGGACTCACAGAGATGCTTCAGAGTTTCCCAGTAACTCAAGGTATGTCTACACAGCCGAGAAAAGGAACAAAAAGAAAAGAAAAAGAGTACCACAGCAAGTCTCAGAAGAAGTCAACTGATTTGGGTTTGCAGGGCTAATGCTATTGGGTCTGAAAATAGCAAGGTAGACATTCCAACTCAGGGTGGAATCTTGGCTCTGAGACTTCCCTCTCGCCAGGTTTCTGTCTACGCTGACATATTTAGTCCTACAGTACGAACCCAAATCAGTTGACTTGGGCTCTGAGACTCACCACTTTATTTTTGTTTTTGCTGCGCAGACGTACCATCAGCACTCTTGCACTTACTATGGCCAATATTTTGCCATTCAGTGGAAACAAGATCAGGCCCCAAAGGACAAAGCAATTTTTTATTTCAACTCACTTTATGCAGTTATGCCCTGTGCTTAAAGTTAATGTACTTTGCATTTAATGAAACTAAAAGCATTCTGCAATCTGGGCAATCACCAGGCTTGTGAGCAAGCTGGCGTTCAGAGAAGTCAAACGGGCATGAAGAGAGATACTCCTGTTAAGATCATATTTATCAAATTAAAGTGGATTTAATTTCTTAAATTATCTTAACTCTTGATATTTCTTGTAAATTAAAAAATGCAAAAAAAAAAAAAAGAAATTAGTTGCATCTGAAATGCTGGATGCAAGGGCCAAACAGAGTGTGTGTTTTGTTCTTTTCTACCTCTTTGTTGCTACTGCTGGAATCCAACAATAACAACAACTTCCCACTTTACTGGCTTAAGCACCTGAGTAAACTCCTATTGTGAACGTGCAGTTGGTCCATCAAAAGGCAAAAATGGGGCTTTCCTTTTAAACTGCAAATACGAAATCTATAGTGCACCAGTTTTACGTTTCAAGAAAATGCTTCATTTCTTACCAAGACAGGAACAGATGTACACCACCACACATGGCTACAGCTGGTTGTTTTTAAAGAAACATCAAATTAAACAGTGACACAACCCATATAAATGGATAAAGTACAAGTTAGATCTGCTCGCATGCACCCGTCCTTTTCTCCCACTATAATGAATAGCTACACATTTCATGTTTTACCCTTCTAGCTACTTTTCTGTGTCAGAAATAGTCTTTATTTTTGGACAGCTTCTACTGCACTATATATAACAGAGGTCCGCAAACTCTTTCGGGGTATAAGGGAAATATCTGCATAGGAAATATGGGAAATTTCCATAGGAAATAAGGGTTTGCTAAACATGGTGTTCATGAACCGTGGGTGTAAACATTTATGAATGGGGCCCCTCATCTTTTTCTTTTTGTAATGTGGTTATATCTGTCACACTAAGGTAATTTATAAACGAACAGTATTTATATGTTGCTATGAGTCAACATATTTAAGTGTCAGAGGGGTATCCATGTTAGTTTGTATACAGCAAAAACAATGGAAGCTCTGTGACACCTTAAAGACTAACAAATTTCTTCTGGCATAAGCTTTCGTGGGCTGCAACCCACTTTGTCAGATGCCTGAAGTGGAAACGACAGTTAGGAGGTATAGATACACTTGCAAGGGCAAGTGCTAACAGAGTCAATTCAGTTAAGGTAGATGAGGCCCATTCACAACAGTTGATTAGAGGATGAGATTGTGTGAACAGGGACTTCAACAAAAGAACTTCAAAAACAGACTTTAGCATGAAACTGCAGAGCTGGAACTCAACTGCAAACTTCACACAATCAGACTGGGTCTGAAAAGGGACTTGGAATGGTTATCTCATTACAAAAAGTAATTGTCCCTGTTCACATATTCTCACCTTCTAATCAACTGGTCTGAATGGGCCTCACCTACCCTAACTGAATTGACTCTGTTAGCACTTGCCCTTGCAAGTGTACCTATACCTCCAAATCAATGTCTTGATGTCTAGTTGGCAACCAGTAATGAGTGGAGTGCCCCAGGGGTCAGTCTTGGGGCCGGATCTGCTCAACATCTTCATTCATGATCTGGATGATGGGATAGATTGCGTGCTTAGCAAATTCGCGGATGACACCATGCTGGGGGGAATGGTAGATACGCTGGAGGGCAGGGACAGGATTCAGGGAGACTTAGACAAATTGGAAAACTGGGCCAAAAGAAACCTCACAAAGTTCAACAAGGACAAGTGCAAAGTCCTGCACTTAGGACGGAAAAATCCCATGCACTGCTACAGGCTGGGGACCGATAGGCTAAGTAGCAGCACTGTAGAAAAGGACCTGGGGGTTATGCTGGACGGGAAGCTGGATATGAGCCAACAGTGTACTCTTGTTGCAAAAAGGCCAATGGCATATTGGGCTGCATCAGTAGGAGTGTTGCCAGCAGATTGAGGGATGTGATAATTCCAGTTGACACTGGTGAGGCCGCATCTGGAATACTGTGTCTAGTTTTGGGCTCCCCCCTACAGAAAGGACGTGGACAAATTAGAAAGAGTCCAGCGGAAGGCAACGAAAATGATTAGGGGGCTGGGGCACATGACTTACGAGGAGAGACTGAAGGAAGTAGGGTTATTTAGTCTACAGAAGAGAAGACAGAGGAGGAATTTGATCACAACCTTCAACTACTTGAAGGGGTGATCCAAAGAGGAGGTAGCTAGGCTGTTCTCAGTGGTAACAGAGGACAGAACAAGGAGTAATGGTTTCAAATTACAGCTGGAGAGGTCGAGGTTGGATATTAGGAAAAACTTTCTCACTAGGAGGATGGTGAAGCATTGGAATGGGTTACCTAGGGAGGTGGTGGAATCTCTGTCTTTGAAGATATTTAAGGTCTGGTTAGACAAAACCCTGGCTGGGATGATTTAGTGGGAGTGGTCCTGCTTTTAGCAGGGGGTTGGACTAGATGACCTCATGAGGTCCCTTCCAGCCCTATGATTCTAAATGTAGTTTCCACTTCATGCATCTGATGAAGTGGTTTGCAGCCCACAACAGCTTATTCCCAAATAAATTTGTTAATTTTTAAGGAGCCCCTTTCGTTATATTTAAGAGTATATTGTTTCTAAAGTTACATTTTCAAACGCACTCTCTAAATTGTGTTGGCAACATTTGCACCTGTTTGAGTAAGCAAACTATGTTCAAGGTACTCAAAGTGAAGCACAGATGTTCTTTGCACATTTCCGTGTGTGGCTATGTTACAGAGGCCATCATGGTTTGAAGTGGCAATCTCCAGGAACCAAAAAGCATGAGTGTCCGAACAGCTGAGAGCAAAGCAGACTTATCCATTGTGGATTGGTCAAAGAAGTAACACACACTGACCAGTGTGTTAAATATTCAGATTTTCCAAGAATAAAACACAAAGCGATTTTAAAATGAAATTACTCTTACGTTGTTCTAGTATACGAGCATTATACACACAGCGCTGTATCTCATTATACTTTGCTGAGTATAGTTTCAACTGAAACTGTAGTAAATGAACATAAAAAATAATGAGCAAAAATCACTTCCACTACCGTTAACAAAAGGATGATTTTTAATCATTGCCTCTAATTGTGAAATACTGGCTGCAAAATCAAAAGCAGTAGCTTTTACTGCATGTTGCCTTGTTTGATCCCAAGTTGTCTCCCTAGTGAAACATTAAGCTTGGTTGAGCACAGAACTAACCTCAAAGTTTATTGTTTTCACTCTGCTTTTGCATTTCCTGCTCCTTCTGGTGTTATTTTGTGTCTTTAACTCTTCTGATTGGGACAGATTTGTATATGTCTGTGTGACAGATCATTGCAAAGTCTCCCCTGCTTATCCTTTTCTGGATATCCTCCTCTGACTGGAACTGCCTTCACAGTACTTAGCATTGTTCATACCCCAAGGGACAGCACTCTCTAATTAGAGAGAGTCAGACTGAGACTGGGAAGACCTCTTCAAGCTCTTATGTACCAATACAGCACAGATATAACATTTGGAAGTAAAATTTGTGTGAGCAGTCAAGAATGAGAAATGCAAGTTATTTTAAACTCCATCCCCAAGCTCCAGTAGTTACTGCTGTAATAAATAATAAGACTGATCTTATTACCACCACAGCCTACTGCTAACATTTAAGTATTTCTTTTAATCATTATATTTCATTGCGCTTTTACAGCTATTATCCCCATATTACAATATGGAAAATGGGAAGACAGAGAGCTTAAGCGACTCACCTAAGGTCAAAGAGAGAGACAGTAGTACAGCTAAAAACACAGCCCAGAACTCTGAACTCCTGCTTCTTTGTGGGAGTTTCTTTTGTGCTGTTTCAGACACAAACTTGGACCAAAAAATATAACCTTTTCTAGGAGAAAAGAGGTTCTTAGATACCTTACGCCCTTCTGTGGTGGTTGCCATTTGTGACAGTCCGACATATTATCCCTTCAGGTCCCTTCATTTAGCTGTGCACTCATTCTTATTCTCCTAATCTTGGTTCTAATTATTTTCTGTCACTTGTTTCTCTCTCTCTCTCCCCCTTCATCAGTATTCAGGGGCTACGATCCGCTTTGGCAAGAGAGCAGAGAAGCAACCCTGCCAGTCTGATGAACTGAGGAGTCATTCATAGAGAAGGTACCTTCTGAAAAGATCATTAAGTTACTCCTATTACTACCAATCGCCACAAACACATGGCCACAAAATCCCATGTGTTACCCCCAACCTAGCTAAGCTATGCAGAGCAGCAGGGAAGGGAGCGAGGATACTGAGCCTTCTTAAAATGTAACAGTGACCCACAAGAAATGCTCACTGGTGCCAGCTGTGAAGCAAACTTAACTGGAACTTACTGGTAAAAGTTTTCTTTTCTGATGTAAAAGGTGCCCTTAAATCATGGTAACTGGCTTCTCTGATGCCAGGAGGAATAAGAGGCTAAAACCCCACACAGATAACAAAAGAATGGATTCTCGCCCTCCCTTCAGTGAATTCAATGTTAATTAAAAGTGCCAGGCCGACAGCGTTGCAAACTGAAGGCCTCTCTTCAACCACAGCCAGCTTCTCCTGTTATGTACCTAAGTGCTGGCTCTACGGACTGTGCAGAGAGGGAAAGAGCAATTTTGTCTCTCTTCCCATTCAGTCTTTGGTTTTCCTGAACAGGAATGCCAGTTGTAGAGGTGGTCTTTGTATTCTCTGCAAATTGAATGATAATGACAAATTCAGACAAGCCACAAACTGTTACAACTTTCAACTGTTACTGGTGTAAGTAGGATTCAAACCTGTGATCCAAAAGGCTCTGTATCAATTACCCAATGCCCCACATCAGCCAGGAAATATTTTCCTCTGAAACAGGGTTCCAATAAAGGGAAAGGCACCTGTAGCAAACCTGACATAAAACTTAATCTTTCTTAGTCTTCAGAAACATAAACATATGATAAATGGCCAAAGAAAGCCTTTGATAACCCACCCTTGTATACACAATACTAGCTATTTTATGACCAAACAAGAACAAAAAAACCCAAAATAATCTGCACAGGAAAAAAAAAATCAGACTGCACAGTCGAAATGAACTCCATGGGAGCCCAAAACTTGGTCTGAATTAAAAAGAGAGCTGTAGCCAAAACTAACAAACAATCTGCTTGGCAAGGGACCTTGCAAAGCCATTGAGTACGGTAAAAAAAAAAAAAAAAAGAAAGGCAGTAGAGCACTTTACAAACGCAGACGGGCAAGAGGCTTGCCCACAATAGTCTGAAAATCTTTAAGAGGATACCGAAGGCCAATTCTGCCCTTCGTTCTAACTGTGCAGCCTCACCTAAAATCAACGGGGAATTAATTAAGGAAGGAATTTCCCCTTGGATTTTATTCTGAGGCAGCCGAAAGAGTTGCATGGCATGTTGGATGTCAGTCTTTTCGCAGTTCTACCTCTCTCGCTTGCTCTCTGCTATTTATGGATGGTTGATCTTTAGTTAGAAAGCAGCATCTAAACACCCCACTCGGAAGAGGTGCACAGACTGATGCTGTGGTATGTGGTACACCTTCACAGCTCGGGTTTGAGATCTGACGTGCCTGCAAACAGCAGCAAGCCCATGCTTGCCAAAGTTCAGCCAATAAAGGCTGAGGGTGTTCAAACATCCTCTGAACCTGCCTCCAGAGAGCTGGCCTCACTTGCTTCCTCCTAACCAACGGGGTCCCTGAAAACAACAAGGGTAAGACACTGAATTCCTGGTGCCACTGAGGGAAGTCACGTTTCCCATGTCAATTCAGTTGGTTTCCAACTTAGCACCAAAGAGCAGGGTTCATTTTGGGAATCCAGCTCCTCTAAAGAGACATAAAAATGGGAGACAAAAGATGCTTAAAAGATTGTGGATTCCTTAATAAATAACAACCCTATAACCTCACTTTCACTGAAGTTTGATATATAGTTTAGATAACCTTGTGAACCAAATAAGGTAAAAAAACCGAGGAATGCTGAGAGGTAGGAGGAACCATTTCAATTACATTCCCACCTATAAATTCATGCTGATCATGTTAAGAGTATGTACAAAACCTCATTTCTTAGTCATTTTGAGGGCTGGCAAGCTAAGCAAAGCAAGCTCTATTACGCTGACTGCAAGATGGATAGTCACATGACTCATTGCTGCTCCAGTTAAAGGCTTTTACAGAAAAATGTTATTTCTTCCGTATATTCTCCTCAACTACGAATGTAACATTCAGTGTGCTTAAACGCTGGAATACTACGGATTCTGCAGCCATTGTTTCTTTGTTGTAGAAATGTAATTTGTCCTTTTTGGAGCGGACGGTGCTGTTGGTATAGGGAAATAGTGTAGTTCTAGAAGGAGAGTGAATATATTGTTGAGATTAATCCCCACAGATGTTTGCAGTATTCTTCCACTATAACAGTTGCTCTAACTCAGGGGTCGGCAGAAGAGCCATTAAAAAAATTCCTTCAATAACCAAGTGTTTTGAGAGCCGCAATGTTGTAGCCTCCTGATGGGGGGTGCTGGGCCAGGGTGCCTGCCGCGGGGTCCCCTGGTGGGGATCCAGGAATGGGTGGGGAGGTGGGGGGGGGGGAGGTGGAGCCAGGAGTAGGCTTCTTGCAGGGTCCCCTGGTAGCGGGGCGCCTCAAGGCACAGGCCGTGGGCTGCCCGCAGGGTCCCCCACAAGAGGCAGCCAAAGAGCTCCATTCAGCTCTGGAGCCACAGATCCCTGCTCTAACTGAATGGAGTCAATTTCTAGAAGACTTGCTTATGCTGTTGCTGACCTTGACAGTTTTGGCCCTGCTGTAAGCAGTTTTTTTTTCAAAATGTGAGGCATTTCCAGGGTCTGTCTGTGTGGTACATGTTTCTGGAGGGGTGCAGAAGTTACTTATTTGTGTGGTAAAATAACCACTTCAGATGATGGCTAAAATGTAGAACCATCTTAAACATAATGATCAGTGATCCAGGTGCTCAAAAAGCAACAGGCACAGCCTGGATGAACGTACAGATAGGTAGGCTGACAGATTCATGTTAAGGATGAGTTCTGCTTTGCATTACACCAGGGACTGAACATCTGTTACCTATGGAAACTACAATGTTACTACCCCACTACTACAGCATTGATTCATTTATAATGAATTTTCTGAGAATTTACAAGTACGTTTGTTAATCAGTAAGTTAAAATTAATGAAAAGTTGGGTCATTTAGAAAAGCACCTTTAACTATGTCCCCTAGTGATGTCATGAGGGGAAAAATATTCAAAATGTGTCTTTAAAAATCACTAACCTAATCCGAGACCACTAACACAAAATACTTTAATTGCAATTGTTTCAAGACACCAGTGGAAGGCAGAATTAAGGTTAGTTGGGTTCTTTTGCATGTTTCTATTTCTGAGGGTAATCTTAACTCTATATTTCCTAGGTTTATAATGTTTGAATTAATATATCCCTGAAATTATGTTAAAATTATTAATATAGATTCTTAGCCATAACTCAATTTTAACATACAGTAGTTTGTGTCTGGGATTTATATTACCATAGACCACAGACTCTAGAGTCATGATTAAGATCCTACTGGGCTAAGAGCTGTAGGAACACACAAGAAGAAACAATTCCTACCTGGAAAGAGTGTAAAATCCAATGTGATGCAAGAGGCAACGAAATGTAACAAACAATGTGATGAATGTGTAGTGAAAACCAGAGTAATTACAATAAGATCGAATGCTTACGCAGATTAGGTCTGCATGCAGCTTGATGGCTCTAAGTCATTTGAGAGGTTTTGGGGTGTTTTTTTTTCCAGTTATTGCAAACGGGTGATCAACCTTGCTGTTATTATAGTTGGCTGATTTCTTACAGGCAGCACTATAGAAAAGTATTTGCTTTATTTACAACCACCCACGGCAGTGGCTGGATTTAGTTAACTCTACCCAGCTTACTTCGTTAGTAGCAAAGGGGGTCCTTAAGTGCTCTATTTAACCACCTGTGTGAAACACAGGGAAACCATGCAAAATCTGCTAGGCTAGAGCTTGTTGAAATAAACTTACAATAGAACAAGTTTTCAGTGAAAAATTCATGTTTGTTGTAATGAAATGTTTCACAGTTCGGTGTCAATTTGGTCAAAAATTTCACTGGGAAAAAGTAAAAATGGTTTGTTTCAATTTCATCTTGTTTTGACTTATATTAAAATTTTAATGTTATATGGCATTCAGTGCATATATTTTATTAAAACGTTACCAAAATACAAGCATTTCAGAATTTTTGTTTCATAGGAAATTTCAAAATTTGGCTTTTTGTTCTGATTCAGGCCAATTTTTTTGTCCAAAATGTCTGAATTTCCCATGGAATGGAAATTTCAATTCCCAATCACCTTTACTGGTTTCATTAACGACTCATCAAATGACTTGCAAACTTTTTGAATGAACCCCGGGGCCTGTTTCAAAGTCAGCCTGGGGCAATCATGCTTTTTTTCTTTCATGAAAAACCATAAGAAATCTTTGGTTTCATACTGCTTCAAAATAATGCCAAATGAAAACAGGAGATTCTGAAGGAGCTGCACCTGAACTTTACTTTCATCAGCTGGGCTCGCTGACACCTACATGATTTGAATATGCATGACTCAAAATGCAAGAAAATGCATCATAGTGACATCACAATGATGGCCTTGCAAAGAGTCAGATGTCACGCAGTGAGGGAAAATATTACAGCAAAGGGGTCAGTATAAAAAGAGAAAGTCTGATTAGGTACCTCATACAAACACCACAGAAGTTCAGACCTACTTTTCTCTTTCATTTACTGTAAGAAGTGTGGTGGGAATTTGCTTCATCTCATCCAGCCCAAACATCTGTGGCTGGACAAGAGGGCTATCCAACTGACGGGAAGCACAGTTGATTAACAGCTTCCCAAATTAATGATATTGCAAGTTTAAATTACACCAGTTCAGCCTGAATGATAAACTATGACTATCTGAACTAAAAATCTATTAAGTAGAAAATATTCTCAGGATCAAATTTGATTAGTTATGATCCTAGTTGGAGGAAAAGAAATGAGATACTAAAGAAGCAAATAGATTTTGTGTAAATTTTGGTTTATGGCTGAGATAGGCTTTGAAATTACAAACATTCCATCTGCTCACCAGCTGTGTTCCCTAATCCCCTTTAATAACACAGCTTGCACCTCACCATGAGAATCCAGGACTCTTCTAAACTTTACTTCACACTCACTGCCAAGACTGATTTTTAGACATTCGTCTCAAGTGAATGCAGGATAAACAAATTACACCGACAGGTGCCAGCTTTCTAGCGTACAAGAGGAAAAACATCATCATCAAGTTATCACAAACACCACAATAGTGCGGTATGGACGTTACACTCAAGCACAGTGGGGTAAATGCAGGTCGCTTTTGAGTCCACAATCAATTAATTTCTATTTCTAAGTGTAGCATCCCCAAGCCCTGCATCTGACAATGCAATCAGCATACTCTACATGAATAAAACAGTAGACAGCACTGAAGCTTTACAGAGTAATTTTCACCTCTGAGAACATTTTCAGATATTTAAAACAACTCACTAAATGGACTCCTGAATACAGCTACCTGAAAAGAATTAAAGAAAATGTGAAACTCCTGCTTGATTTAGATGAAACTCTGACCACATTTGCTAATATTTTGTTACAGATCACAGATGGTAGCCCAGTTTGGGTCAAAACTAACCCTATCACTAGGGGTTCAGCTTTGAGTTTTGAAGTTTATTTTGCTTTTAAGTTTTGGAATTTGCTCATTCAAAACCACCATATTAAACTTCACACCCTCAAATCTGGGGCATGCCACCTCCATTAAATAGTACACCTGAACCTCTGTCAACGATGTCTTTACCATAGCTTCATTTCTGACGTGTTTTTACACAGGGCACGTCAAAGCCTTGCAAATATAACTGGGAAGAAATGGAACTGTGCTGATTATTTAAAAGAAAGTTGAAGCCATTTGGTTTGATATGTAGCATAGATACTTCCTACATCCATGGAAGGGTTTTTCCATTGATGGAATAGGAATTATAACCCCTCTGTGAGAGGCGGTAACTAGGTTGACGAAACTATTCACCATCAGTCTAGCTGAATCTACACTAGAAATTAAGTTAAGTTCACTCCAGGCACAATTTTTTTCAGTCTTGAGTGACACAGCTAGGTCAGTCTAATTCTTAAGTGGAGCCCAAGTCCAAGTGAGAGAAGCATCTCAGAAATCTTACAGAAGTCCGGCTCACTGCATGAAGACAGCAGATTACAAAGTTTTTAGTCACTCACACTGACATCTCGGATAAGACACACCTGGTTCCAGAAACCTTGGATATCAATTTCCACTCTGCTTCAAAAAAGAAACTTTAAAACTGGGATTATCGAAGGAGCCTAAGAGAGTTAGTTAGGTGCTCAAATCCCATTGACATTTTTGGGATCTGTGGACACCTAGTCCCTTAGGCACCTTTAAAAATCCCAGCCAAAAATTTCAAAACATCTTTTAAATTTTTTTATATGAGTTACCATTCTGATTGTTAGATCTCCAGGGTGCTTTTTTTGTTTGTTTGTTTTTGTTTTGCTTTTTAAATAGATAGTGAAGAAGGCATGCAAGCTTCCTCCCCTTTAAATACTCTTTCCCCTGGCACTCGATGTTCCCTATCCTTCCAGCCAGGGAAAGCATTTTTCTCCTTTGCTGTATATAATTTTCTGTAGTCTGAATTACCCTGTGTAAATACATTGCAATACACTGTTTATATTGATCTGAAGCTATGAGACCACTGTGTGGTTTCTTCTCACAGCACAGGAATTTCTGGTAAATCAGTATTAAAACAGGAGAAGTGTTCGACAATTTCTTTTGTTGGTCTAGTGTCTAGAAATGGTTTAAGTTCTCAGCCTCAGGGGAAGCGGCGTAGCAGTGCTTTCCACTGACCTGTTGGAGATCTGGATTTGATTGCCAGTTGCCGCAGGGTCTAAATAGCATGACTACTTTATGTGGGGAAAGCCTAACATTCTTCAGCAACAGCCTTTCTGATGAACTGTTGGGTAGCATGAATAGAGCCCAAAAGATATTGTTTGTCCAGTCCTCCTCACCCAGAGAGGTGGTGGTAGCCATATGAGAGAAGAGCAGGGATGGAAGTATGCAAGGAAAAAGAATAAAGGGCTTTATGAGGAATGTGGAGAACCGCCCTGTGGGAAAAATAAAATCCCCTCACAGTCAAAACTTTGTTCTGCAGTTAGAAATGGGGACAAAAAATGAGAACACTGGATCTGAATCCCCCAATCCAGATCTAAGCTTTGCTAGTCTGACCTCTCTCTCACTACCCAGGCTACCCACAGACTTCGACAAGGCTCAGGTCTAGGCTTAGACTCGGTGCTGGGCCCAGAGTTTGTGACTCAGAAGCTTCTGTATCAGAAATGTGACCGAGTTTACACCTAACAAACTCACAATGAGAACTCTCGGCAGCTACTCAGAGGACCAAAGCTTTCTTACATCAAGCAATCCACATAGTCAATGAGATTGTGTGCAAAGGAGATCAGAATTCAGCCCACTGCTGTTAAACAGAGTCATGAGGTTTCAGTCTAAGCCACTTTCATCGAGTTTTGGTAGTTTGGCATTGATTCTGGCACAAAGAACTTAGATTATTCAAAATGTAACCAATTTGTTTTGTTCATCTTATTCTGTTGCCTGTTCAGTTCAGTTTTTGTAGGATCCAGAAAGACCTTTCTATGTAAAGAACTGCCACAAAAGTTTTATTACAAAACCAATGAAGTATGAGATGAAGTCTCTATCTGTGCATAGAAACAGAATTTTAACAAAGGCTTTTATTTAGATTTTTAACTACAATACCAACATAACTATAAAAGGCTTGTACCAAACTCTGTATTTTGGCTTGTTTACATTCAAGTCTGAAACTAGCTGAGTCTTTCAGGATGGTCAGTTTTGAAATTAAATGTTCGCAGGACTTGGGTGTTAAACACAGGATAGCCTATTACTGTAGTAAAGTGCAGGATTTGCTACAGAAGGTTATGAGTTCAAATGCTAATGAGATTGTGATTTCATTTAAAATTCTAAATAACTATGCTTTTGTGCACGAAATATGAGGACTATATAAAATTCTCTCCACGGTCCCAATGCTGGACGAGCAAGCAAACTGTAACAGGCCGGTATTCCCTTGACATTATTTTGCAACACAGTGAGCCTAAGGAAAAGAATCCTTAATGAGAGGGGAGAGCATTTATGGCCAACATAGGGCAGATGCCATGCAGACAGCCAATGTCAAAAATTTCTTGGTCTGGAGTTGGGTGGAACGAGACAGAATAGATAGATCAGCACTCCGCATGATCTGGACCCACTGGCCAGTCCTCGGCTCATGTGATACGCCTACTTTACCCCCTTCCACTTTCTCTGCAGAAGCAGAATCCTATTACAGAAATTGGCTTCAAGTAAGCAGAGGAGAGGGAATGCTATGCAGGTTCCCCCACACATTTGTTCCCCAGCAAAGCATCTTTATCAGCTGTATCTGACATACATCTGACGCAAAGCCGTAAATTTCGTCAGATTTTTATATGTTTTTGCGTGCATATAAACTTTTACATGAACTTGAGAGTGCACTTTGCTTGAACTCTGTCTAATATCAGTATGTTTTTAATACATTCACAGAGCTACAAGAGCTCACTTAAGTGGCTAATATACATACAGGAGTATTATTAGCTTCGCTTTCCCAGTAGATCTGCGTAGTATAGTGCATAAAGATAACTTTAGTACAAGACTGCATAGGCCTGGCAAAAGTGAAAATAACATGACAAAAGCATTAACGTTTGTTTTGTTCTGAACAATATGGATAAATACAATCTCACTACATATTTTAAAGAAAACATAGAAGGAGCAACAAAAGATCAAAACCTTTTAATATGTAGAAAAGCAGCCACGTTAGAAAATAAAAATGTTCAAGCTCCATAAACATGCAAGAGCTTTTTAAAAAAAAGCAAGCTAAGGGCCCCAGTTCTGCAAACCTCATTCACATTGAGCAGCACTCACGTCAGTCTTGCAACTGGAACCACCTGAGCCTTTAAAGCCTGCACACAGCCACGCTGAAGGCAATGGGGATCTACAAATACATATCCAATTGCTGGACGAGGATCCATATTAGATAAAGGAACAATAAGTGGAATGCTTGGATATATTAAAACTTCAGCTTTAGTCAAAGACAGAAAGAAGGACAACTTCTCACAGCCTACATCTCAATATCCCTAAAGTCAAGGCGACCCAAAATCATAGCATATGCAGTTTATTCAACATAAGGGGGAAAAATTTTTTTTAAAACCACAAACAAAAACAAAAATTAAGTCAGAACAAGTTCCAAAAATTAACTTTTTCACATCCGCAGACGAACACTTCTCATTGGTCTTAATCGATTTGTATTTGTCTATACTGCCCCAATCACTGTAGTATCCAAGTGCCTCATAATTTTTAATATATTTATCTCTATGTATAGACAGACTAAGGTTACCTGTGCACTACAAAGGATGTAGTGTAGACACAGCACATGTGGACAGGACTTTTTCCTGCCCTTATAGTGACATTACCTCCACAAACCATGTTAGCTCTGCCAAAGGAAACACACTGTCAGCATAGCTCTGTTGTTAGGAGGTGTAGCTTTTTTCCATGTATCTGACTACCATAGCTATGTCAGTATAAGTTTTAAGTGTAGTCCAGACCTAAGTGATCTGCACAAGGTCACATGAGGATGTTTATGATGAAATATAGAATCCAGGTCGCCCAAATCCTAGATTAGTGTTAGATTAAACCATCCTTCCTCTAATTCTTACTAACCCTAATTACAAAAAAAGGAATTTATATTCCAATTTTTCTGGAAATTCTTCCAAGTAGATAAACAGACTGGGTTCATTCAGACACTACTCTTAACAGAGATCTATGAAGGAGAGCGGATAGTCTAGACGTACTATACACTCAAGATTCAGCCTGTTTCTGTATATTTTGGGTAAAGTTTGTGTATCGTATTTCACTGCTCAGGGGAATATTAAAATTCACATACTATTTGAATCTTCACAGGGTGGTTTTTTCAACAGCAATAAAAATCTATTGTCAGCTTTGACAGTTTGTCTTCAGGAGACAAATCTGCTGTCTCCCCAATTTTATACAACTCATCTTCCATTAAGCTCTGGAATATTTTTACAAGGGGAACTTGATTTCCCTAACTTGCCTTAAATTCATGCTACTCAAAGATTGTTAGGGCAAGTTATGAACCTTACCAGTCATAAAGTGGTTGCAAAGACTAGAATGTGACTGTGTGTGCATCTAACAAAGACCATTCCACTACCCCACATGCTGACCAACATTCTCACTGTTTACTTGTGCACCCCCCTCTATCTCTGTCCATCTGTTGTCTCTTGTCTCATGCTTAGATGAGATGTCTCATGCTTAGATCCCACTGGGATAGGTCTTTAGTTTTGTTCACTATTCATACAGCTCTTTGCACAATAGGATCCTGGTCCATGACTAAGACTCGTAGGTGCTACAGTAACATCATCATCAACAACAGATTTATCTCCTTCTGGACACTCCACAAAACCACTACAGATTTTTGCTCATCCACCATGATTGTGTCCAACATGACAACGATTTGACAAGATCAAAAGTGAGATGCATTGGAGGAAAGCACCAGCCGTCTACCTGCACTCCATTATTCCAACCTCAAATTAGTACTCCATTTCCCTCACCTTCACAAGCATATACTCACCAATTTAATAAAGTTTTATTTTTAAAAGACGACCAGATTTATTAGGCTGTATCATTTATTAAAGCAGCAGCTCAGCATTTTAAAGTTGTGACAGGGATGAGTATGTCTGGTATCTAATTGTGAACTCCAAATCTTTGTTTTGTATTGTAATCTCCATTTTGCATTAGGACCTCCTTTTTGAACAGCATGCTGAACACATCATCTTGCCTAAGATAAGGTTATTAGATTGCATTTCAAATAGCTGTACTGATCAGGAAATGTACTTAATGCCTCGCTGAAGGACAATCATAGAACAATCTGGAGCCATCAGCTTTGATCAGTGGTTAAAGTATAATTTGACGGGCCCCGGAACCCTCCTAATCTCTGGGGCCCCTTCCTATATTGTCTGGGCCCCCTTCATGCATGTGCGGGCCCCAGCCCAGGTAGGCATTTGCAACCACTTTTCAGTACCACATGCATTGGTTATCGCTCCATAAAAATATTCATAATTTTATATGTCATTTATCTCTATAGCAATTATTGTCACAAACTAGCAAATACTGCATCACAGAATAAGTATTGCCATTAACTACGGTGGGCCATAGGATTTGCAAGCAGCCAGGGAAGGGTGGAACATGCGTTCTGCTGGATTTTTCTATTTTTAGGAGCCCCGGAACTCTGGCCCCTCATATCTGTGGGCCCCGGAACTGCATTCTGGTACGTTCCCCCTTACCTTAACCCCTGGCTTTGATGTCTCTCAACTGCTAGATCAACCCCATCGAACAATGGAACATCTACACAGAGGTGCCTGCATGGACCTGCAGCTTCTCAGGTTGGACACATGGGAAAAGGAAAGAGTTTGCGTTTAAGAGGGGGTGCTTCTCTGAGCAGCAGAGCAGACTATCACCACATCTAGGCGATAATGCCGGGACAGAGAAAAGGTACTCTGCCTAGACTGAAATTCTGACAAACGAATCTCTAACTTGGAGGAAGGGTGAGATCAGTCTAGGTGAGGATGTGTGTCAGGAGGGGACTTTTCTTATTTTGCATAGATCTGTTCCTCTCTAGAGCTTTTTAATAGCAAAGTAATTGTTATTAAGAAACTCCTTAGCTAAGCCTGTGTTCTTTGCTTCCCTCCCAAATCACCCCCAGAGGGATCAAACTAGAAGCTGGAGTCCCCACAGCCACATGGAACTTTGAGGGAGCAGGTGTTATGACTGGTGCAAGGCCTTGGGAAGTTAGCAGCACTGTTTTCAGAATCTAGGTTAGCTAGATTGTGGAGTCGCACATCTCAAATTAGGGCTCAGAAGAGATGATAAAACCTGAGTGTGCCCTAGGAACCTACAGACAGGAAGAGTGATTAAACTATTTCCAGACTTACTGGGTGTAGAAGCTTGTGAGGCCCAGCCGTTGGGTCCACTCACAAGAGACTGGTGTGCTTACAGTGCGCTTACAAATATTTTATTTATCATCTTAGCTGACTCATAATATTCTTGATTTCAATTTTCTTCTACATGTACTGTCTCTCCATGTTAATTATTCTTACCTGTTGTACCTAACTTGTTAATCAGACCATCACTTCCCAGTTAGGTGCACAGATGCATACCATTCTAGATTATTTCATTAAAGGACATTCTACAAGAAAATTCACTTTCCTTCTTTGAGCTAGAATGACTCAAGCCAGTTCTGCACCCAACTTTATCACCTACTTCAACCTGCCTGCTCCTATAGTCTTTAAGAGTATTTATTAGTTACTATAAATGAAAGCATAGCTTCCAGAAGCCTTTTCTAGGATATGTTAGGTACCAAGACAGCAGATACATATTTATTTTAATGCTAAATAAAGTTTGTCTGAAAGTCATTAAACCAGACCTCAACAAATCTGTTTCTGGTCGCCATGGTGACCAGTTTTAATAGCCTGTCACCTAGCTCCACTGCAGAAATGTACAGAGGAGCGCCCTCTGGCGACCAAAAGTAAAATTGCTGGTGCCTACCTGTGAGCCAATTTTATCCACCCCGGAGTTAAATCAATTTGACAATTTGGCTTACTCTGTTCAACAGAGTTTTTAGATTGTAGAATAACATTTTCAAAAGCAGTTAAGTGACTTAGGAATCTAAGGCCTGGTCTATACTTATGGGAAATTCGGCGGCAGTTGACGGGAGTTATACAAGCTATTCAGAATAGTTTCTGTAACTCCTGTCTACTTCTTAAATCCTCTTCTATGCCATGTCTTCACTGCACTGCACCGATGGGAAATGTGATCCCGTCAATGAAGTGCTATGCTACTTACCAGGGTGCTCTTAATAAATCGACCTGCAGCAACTTCCAGGTTCGACTGAGTGCATCTTTACTGACACCTAATCAAACTCAAAAAATCAATCCTCCACTGTCGGCGATGCCACTGTTCAGGTAGCCATACCCTAAGTTCCATTTTCAAAACTGTTGTAGGGCCAAGTTTTTAAAGGTATTTAGTCACCCAAGACCAGATAAGCACTGGATTTTCAGAAGCACCTCTTTTGAAATCCCTGGGCATTAGGTGCCTAGGTGTTTTTTAAAAATCCCATTAGATGCTTATCTGCATCTTTAGGCACCTAAATGCCTTTGGAAATTTGGCCTTTAGGCACTCAGGAACCTACGTCCTGCCCATTGACTTCCAGGCGCCTAAAAGCCTAAAAGTCACCTTTGAAAACAGAGCTTAGAATTCTACGTTCTTTAGCCTGACAGCATTTTCCAAAGTGCCTGTTTTGCACAGAAACCGCTGTATTTGTCAGTAACTAGCAGTTGCTGAGGTGGACAGACAAATGGGAATACTACCACCTAGCATTTAATGAATGACTGAAACCTAGGTTACATATGACTGTATTTTATCAATGGTATGTATGCGTGTATATACAATGATGGCACAGAAAGCTCTTTGATCTATCTACAGCTATTCTTTTAACTACTAAATCATCTTCTAATCGCTCCTCCCACTCTCTTTGTTCTCCATCCCCTGCTTTAGAGCATGTCGGAGCCACTGCCACTTACAAGAGACCACCTGCTTGCAACAAGAAGACAGAGACAGCTAGCAAAGCACACGGCAGAGTAATCCTACTGTTTCATTCATCATTCCCATGGCAGCTGTTAGTGCCATGTCAGCTTGCCTACTAGGTCTAAATAAGAAACTGCATGACAAGATGTTAGGAACAGAATCAGAGCAAAATAGCTTCTGCAAACCAGGTATATTTTAAACCATCTCAAACTTATGACGCTACCACCCTATCCCCAAAATGAGTGTCTTAATGTACTCTGCGATCCCACGTCCAGGTCCCTACCTATTAATGGATGAGGACATATGTAGGGGTTGCATTTCTTGTTTCTCATTTTATTTTTGGCTACTTAAGTATCTTGAAGTTGCAGGGAAAAATCGGTTTTTATAGGTTTATATGAATTACAATTTCACCAGTTTGAACAATGAAATAAACATAAGCATTATAAAACTACTGAAAACCAACCTACCTTTCCACACTCTCTGTAACCAAACATGCAAAACCCAATAGCCTATCGCGGCACTGCTCTTTAAAACCAGGATAGGGTGTTTGAACAGGAAGTGACACAGGCTGTAATTTACAGAGGACAACGTGAATCAGAAAGGAATTCCACTGATTGCTCCCTTCTAAAGCAACCTTGCCATTAAAAAAAAAATTATTTAAGGCCGTTCTCTAAAAGTTATAATTATGGTTTAGAAAACAGAATCTCTAAAGCATATCCCAAGAGTGTAGGGTCCATGCAAGGCAGAACTGAAGAGATCACCAATGCTCAGAAAGATTTATTGCACTTTCAACAGGTTTTTCATATTAAAACAATCCATTTTCCTTACTCCTCTCCCCCTACCTTAAAGCACATCTTATAACATTCCAGCATTAAGGAACCATTCTCCTTTACTGACTATCAACATCTTGTACCTTTAGGACACAATTTTGCTCCCCCTGGAACTTTCAAGTCATAAGAAGTTGGGAAGAAAAAACTTACAGTAGCATCCAGCAACTCATTCACACTCAAACTGAAACTGACATCTCTCTGCTAACTGCGAGATACAGAGATCATAGTATCATGAAGTTCTGCCACAGAGAAAGCCTTTAATAGGATCCAGAGGGGTAGCCATATTAGTCTATTTCAGCAAAACAAAAAAGGAGTTCTGTGGCACTTTTAAAGACTAACAAATTTATTGGGTAAGCTTTTGTGGGCATAATCCTACTTCATCAGAAAGTGCCACAGGACTCCTTTTTTGTTTTCCTTAAATAAGAGTTTGTAATAGAAGTACAAGCGAACATGAATAGCAGTATACCCTGAGGTGTTTAATCTAGATCATAATTAATCTAAAAACACAGTATTGTGATGACATCAAAGCAAAATCTTCTCGCACCTAAGTGCACGATCATTCTTCAATCATTTTAAACTGTACCTTGGTGATAGTGGATGCCTCACCTATGAAAGGTGCTATAGCTTTTCAATGAATCCAGAGAATTTGGCCCTAAAGGAGTAAGTACAAGCCATGCATTCAGAAACAGCCAGGCATGTACTAATTCTTAACTCACATCGGTCATTCTCACAAGATGTACAATCATCCAAGTAACTTACTGCTCTATTAGTCAATGTTTTAATTCAAGCATCATCATCTCCATGGGTAAACAAAGTAGAGCTAATTATTCATTATACGCATTTAAAAACACACCTAACAGAAATAAGAAATATGCTTAAAGAACAATGTGTTCTCCGTGAAGAAAGGATGCTCCCGTTAGCCATTCCTCCTTTCTCATCCCACCTCATGGGTCATCTCTATTACCATTTTTGTGGACTCGCCACATTGATTTTAACCTTTTTGGGAAAGGACAGTTTCCTTCCAGGCATCATACAAAATAACAGCACTATAAAAATAACAGATAATTTGTAATAGGATAGCACTGTTCAGGCTATATATTACTAATATGGACAAAAATGAAGAGAATATTAATTTAGCAAACATAACTAAAATTAGAATTTATTTGATAGGTCTAGTCTTCTATGTTGGGTGTTTCTGAAATAATTAACAAGCTTCTTTACAGAAATTTTTTTTTATAGAATTTAATTGAGAACATAAAAATCTTTAAAAATCAACCCACAGAAACCATATCATCCTCTATTAAATATCATAGGAAAAACAACGAAAGTCCTGTGGCACCTTAAAGACTAACAAATTTCTTCGGACATAAGCTTTCGTGGGTGGCAACCCACTTCATCAGATGCATGCCCGAAGATATTTGTTAGTCTTTAAAGTTGCCATAGGACTTTCGTTGTGTTTGTTATATACAGACTAATACGGCTCGCCCCCTGGAACTTATTAAATACTATAGCGATTTCATGATATTTTCTACAGACCCTTATTTGGGCCCAGATTCAGGAAAATATCCCCATTTTAGACTACCCTTATGAATGATTTAAAGGTGCATAAACCTAAGCACATATTTAAGTACTCTCCTGAATCAAGGCTTCAATTTCTGCAGAACCCTATTGATTTAATTCCTATTCAAAGTATAGAATTTTTCCAGAAGGGGGCCGTCACCATTCCTCTTATTTTTAAAACGTATATTATTACCACACCAAGCCAACCCTTCCTCCCCCCAGAGCTGAATCAGCTCTTTGGAAAGCCCCATACTTCTCTTAGCATGGGAAGGAAGCCGTGAAATATGGACATGAGGCTGTGTTTTCCAAAGTGTTCACTCAGTGTGGGGCAAAAAAGCAGAACACAATGTACATTTTCAAGATTGAATGCATCACCAACCTGGGAATTACAGGCCCCATGATTTGTATCACACTTTTTCCAATGAATATCACGTATGTATATAAATATTGTTCTTGCATGGTATACAGCATTTGTTCCCCAGTAGTGTTATTTATAATATTTAGAAGTGCTATGATAATGTCTAGAGGCAGGGCTGAATTATAGCAGGGGTTTTAGGGCAGAAGCCCTGAGCCAAAATGCCCCAGCCAAAAAGGGGTCCCAGGATCCAGCACCTAAAACTCCTATCTAGCTCCCCCTTGCCCCACTCAGCACCAGCAGGGCTGGCGTGCTAAAAGTCCTCCTGCCTGCCACCGCTGGGTGGGGGGCCGGGGCCCTGGGACCCACATCCAAGTTTGGGGCCCTTTGTTTTAAGCCGTGTCCAGATGCATAAAGCATAAAGGCAAAGGGAAGGAAGGGAAAACAACGTGTTTAAAGTCACACATTTTATTTTGTTATTTTATTTTAACTCTCATCCAGACTCAGAGCCAGGAACAGAGCGCATATCCCCTAATTCCCAGTCCAGCACTCAATTCATTAGAGTACATTGCTTTTCCAACGAAACAGCCACTCCAATTACCCTTTAAAATGCGTCAACGTTAGAAGACACGGCTCCTGACAGTATGCATACAGCTCTGTAAAAGACACACAGTGCATGCAGCTCGGAGTCTGAACTGAGAAACAACAGAGAAAACATGGGATTCCAAATTTAGAACGCTACAACCCTTCTTCAAAATCCTGTTCCTCAAGGCCCCAGCTTACTATATGCTCTGTTGCCTAGGCACGGGTGATAAATAGCATTGTTTCTACTCACAAATGAGACAAGCAGAATCCAGCACCTGGAAGTTTTTGCACCAGTTATGTATAGGGATCCTAAAGCACCAGCACTTGGCAGTCAGTGTGGCAACAAGAGTGTTGTTGTTTAAGTGAGAGCAACGTGCCTGCCAAAATCACATCACAGAAGCTGGCTCACCAGATTGCTTTGAAAATCCAGAAGGAGCCTGCCAGCTACTATTTCATATATACATTGAGCAAACGGAGGATCTGACCTACAAATGATCAGTACAATCAAACACATCACACACGTAGTTCTGTGAATTTATGCCAGGAAATCTATTACCTATAGTACTTCTGTTTAAAAGTTTTCCCTCGCCCAAGTTTGTACCTTGCTGTCTGCCCCCTGAAATCCCCAAAACTTTTACAAACATTTGTTAAGTCACTAAAGTAACTCTTTTCATGCTTTAAATTCTTCGTAATCTTTCCCCAGGTTTGTGTGTAATTTTGGAAGTACAAGCAGTCGGGCAATCAAATGACTGAGTTAACAGGCTTTGAGCCACACAAGAAGAGTTTACAAGTTCAGCAGCTTTGCTACTTGCCGCTTGTGGCCGTATTGTTTTATTTTAGCATTCTAGATATTGTGTTGATTCACTTTAATAAAATTAACAGATTCAATGTTTTCAGTGTGCTTTTAACCCTTAGCCCAGCTACTGAAATAGATCGTGGTGTTAATGTCAGTTATTGATAAGTCTGCAAGTTCAAGCTGAACAAAATACCTGTAAATAAGAAATAGCAGGTATAAGCAGAGGCTGCATTGCACAAACATCAAATACAGAACCTGACGTGGTGGTCTGCTCATTGCAAATTATTCGTGAGCTCCTATGACTACCGTTCTGCGTATCTTGCCACCGCACCTGACAAGTCAATTCAACGGAAAAATGTTCAGTGTGTAGAAGGCTTTCAAAATACATATATTAGGATTGTGAGATGTTTGGCTCCAGGCCTTCCCAGAAAGCACTGCTATGGGCTGAGACGCTCACACTAACAAGCACCACATTCCCTGTGGAAAATTCCCCCTAATTTTGAAGAATTGCTTTTCAGTCCCCCTGTTGTTGCCCACAAGCAGTACTTGGGCCATGGAGTTAATGCCAGAGGAATCTCGCACTTACTCCAGTGCAGCAGCCATAGTTGGGAATGGGCTTGTCACTCAATTTCAAAATGCCAGCGAGTTGTTTGCTTTATTAGTTTGGGGGGAGATAGAGTGATGTTAATTACCTGGGCTTCTGCCAAGAAGGATTTTTTTCCCAGTTTGATGGGAGACACCATGTTATTTTCCATCATTTGGTCCGTTTCCACTGTTAAGACTCTTCTTGGCTCATAGAATGGACGTTCCATGGCCCTGACTTCACTAATTTTCTTGGCATTTCAAGCGTGCTCATGTTCCACAGCTGTGGAGCAATGCCGGCCTGCAGAACTCCCTGGCCTTAGCAACCAGAGGCAAAACTGTAATGAAGAGAGGCCCCATGCTAAAAAGTAGAAATGAGAAATGTCCACAATCTGGAGAAGGTTCCATTTCTTAACACTGTGAGGAAAAGAGGGCATAATGGCCACTGGCAAGAATCAATGTTTTAGGTCTGTCTAGCACAACATCTAATCCAAACACAGCGTGAAGTGAAATGCCTATTGTCTTTGAACACAACCCATTATGCATTGTCCCTGACAAAAATGGAAAATAAACTAATACAGAGGCCTTCCTCTTCATTTCTCAAGGATCACCACCCTTGCAAGATACTAAAAACCTGTTTTAGTTTTCTAATTTAAAGTAGACCTAAAAAATTATCCGTTGCAGTCAACGGACATAGCAAAATGTTCCAAAACAAAAATGAAAAAATAGCCTTTGTCTGCAGCCTTGACATTCCAAACCCTATTAACATTAGACACCGTGATGGAAACAAAGGGAACTATTGTGAGGATAGCACAGGTGTGCTGTTTCATAACCTTCATCATAGCTAAAAAATCATGTAGGAGGAAGAACTCTGTCGTGTAAAGACAACGAACACTAGAAATCTTCCTTTTACATTCCCTGGGCAAAACACATGTATGTCTAGCAGAACCTAACTAATTCCCACAAAACACAGCAGGATGCGACATTTATACACATAAAAGGTATGCACAATTTTTTCACACATTTGCTGAGCCAGTTATAGACAGCAAAATATGAAAAGGCAAAAAAGAGTTATATTTTACTGAGGTACATGCACGGGACAGCAAGTAGCAACACTCAACACAAGCCTACACTCGGATTCCTCTAAGGCTAATAATTCAGCCTAAATATGTGCTGTATTAGCTGCTCACGTGCTTTCTTTGGCAGGAAGGTTGGCAACTGAAGTTGGGAATTTTCACATCCCTCTTGAAGATCCTCCTTGGAAACTTGTTACTTTGCAATAATTATATTCTATTTAGTCAGCAACATTAGTAATCAATTTGAGATACTCAATATCAGTAGGGTTTATAGAATGCGATACCGCTTTGCCAGACTACTAACAAAGTTTGTGTTGGATGTAATGTTCTGAAATGCTAGCAACAGAGAAGTTCCTTTTCCATTTCTATTGAAGACAGCTGTACAAAATTTAGGGGCCAGTCTAGCAGCCACTGTGAACACAGAGCTACCATGGGCTTTAATGGACAATTTATGAACAGCACGGTGTGCAAATTAGACCCTTAGACTGGAAGCCTTATAAGAATCTTTCCGTAAGCTGCCAATATAATGCACAAATAGTCTTTCCAAGGATAGAAGCTTACGAAGTGCCTGGCCTGAGGTAGGAATAGAATTTACCTGCCCCTCCTACCGTCCCCCAAATTTTCTTCTGCAAAATCTGACCCCCTCCTTTGGGTTTACTCGCCCATTCTGTTGCTTTCCTATTCTGAAAGCTGTTTCATTTGACTCCCCTTTGTGGACCACATGCTGCTGCTTTTACAGAACAGCAAATAGTTTCAACAGTGTAATTGTATTTCTTTGATAAGTTCTAAATGGGGAGCTGTGTTAGACTAGTTCAGTTAAACAAACAAGGAGTCCAGTGGCACTTTTAAAAAATAACATTTATTTATCGCATGAGCTTTCGTGGGAGAAAATCCCACTTCGTCAGACACTTTAAAAATGCCACAGGACTCCTTGTTTATTTTTCTTTGATAAGTTTCCCTGCAGTCCACGCAGCACCTCTGTTTCTCAGACAGAAGAGCACATCATAAGTGGTGTATAATGACAATTCTCTAAATTGAGGGTGAGAAAAGAGAAAGATGGGCAGAACTGTACATGGGGGAGAGGGAACAAATAGGAAGACATTATCCAAATCTCCTCTAACCTCAAGTCTCGATGGGTACAGCTATCCTAGAAAGAAAAAGCTGCAGTGCAGAGTCTCAGAGACCGTGTTCATTGACTAAGGCTCGCAGGGTTCTGGCTGCAGGGTTAAAAATAGGGATGTAGATCTTCAGACTGAAGCCCAGGTTCAAGACCCTGCCCGAGCTTCAGAGCTGAGGCTTCAACCCAAGCCCAAATGTCATCACTGCTGTTTTTAGCCCCTCTGAGACTTGGTGCCCCAGGTTTTCTTCCACAGACAGCATCCTGAGAATTAGACAAGTACAAGGGCCTTAGACACCTTTCGCCTAATAACTAGGTTAAAAGGCAGATCAGAGATTCCCAGCAGATATTTTTTTATTTAGGTTTATACCAGTGTTTATTTGAAAGAACTTTGCACTTCGTTAATCCTACAAGACAAGATAAAAAGTCTACTTATAACAATCCCAATAAAAATAACTAAATAATCAGGGAAACAGATTTAAGAAATTTTTTTAAAGACCACATCGTACCCCGCGAAGGACCCACCTTCCCCATACCAGAAGTGAATCGGATTATTGACAAAAAAACAAACAGAGTCCTGTGGCGCTTTTAAACACTAACAGATTTATTTATCGCATGAGCTTTCACGGGAGAAAATCCCACTTCGTCAGATGCTTTGAAGATGGGAAACTTACAGAATGGGAGGAAGTTTTCCATCTTCAAAGCGTCTGACGAAGTGGGATTTTCTCCCATGGAGGCTCATGTGATAAATAAATCTGTTAGTCTTTAAAAGTGCCACAGAACTCTGTTTGTTTTGCTGCAATAGACTAACACGGCTACCCCTTTGGAAATGGATTATTGACAGTTGCTGTAAAATTCACGATCCAAACAGCATTCAAACCTATTGACGCTGTTACAGTCTAGATCAGTGGTTCCCAACCTTTCCTCTGCCATGGCACACTTTGATACCATTTTTTTTTTTTTTTGAGGCACACCACCAAATAGTTTCCAAATGAACTTATGAATTCATGAACCAATGAGCCAATCTCTGAATAGTTTTTCAAAAAATTCCATGGTGCACTGGCTGGGGTTAAACACTGGTCTAGATCAGTGGTTTTCAAACTTAGGGTTGGGATCCAGTATTGGGTCGCACACCCTCAGGTACTGGTTCACAGCACCCCCTGTCCCACCACCAAAAGACTGGAATGCATTGCTCAAAGATGTAGTTGTTGGGTTGCGGGCATAAATGATTTTTTTTCAATTGGGTCCCGAGAAAAAAAATTGAAAACCAACCGTCTAGATGGAGTTGAAGGTGGCGAATTTCTATGCTCTATTAACAGGCCAAAACTCAAACACGCATTTAAGTCATATTTGTGAGAAGTCAAGTCTTCATCTGCTACATCTGATCAGACACACCAAACAAGGCAGAACTGTACACAATACTTTACAGACAATCATTTGCCCTTTAACCCTATTGATGCAATGGCAGTTTAAGTGACCTGTTCAGGCACTCAGTGGTAACACAGCTTGTAATTAATCTGGTTTGCCAGAACCACCTGGTGCTACTGAAAGCAAGCAACAAACCGTTGTGTCCCCAAGTCTTTCAGGCCACATTGCATCTTTCTTTTGCAGGAGACATTACTTTAGAGAGTAGTAAAATAATGAAAGACAGCCATGCTCAGTCAGCATTTAGGATTTACTTCATGTCTTCAGCACTATGAATATACTATAACAGATCCAGGCACCACCTGACACTCCCTTCTCAGCTCGCAGGTCAGATGATTGTTTCTCTCTCCTTGTTCCCTTGCTGAACCTTAATCCTTTTCCCAAGTCTGCTCTTGACAGCACATACACTTTTTTTTTTTTTTTTTTGCTCCAATAAGGACTTTTATTTTAATGTTTCTGGCTAAAAGAGTCTTTAAATACTATTGCCCCCATTTTAAAAGCTGAAATAGATGTGTGTGCTTGTGTTCCTCTCTCTCTCCTTTTTTAATATACTAGGCTAAGTTTTGCTCTGTTACACCCATGTTCATGTGACTTTTACATGGATGTAGGTCAGATGAAAGCTTGGCCAACTGTATATATGTATTCTATAGACAGTGTACTATATATAAAATGAATATATAACTATAGATCCAAATGTGAAGGAATCGGAGCTGTTCTATAATAATTTCCGAATAATGCACTTTCATCAGGCTACTGTGATGTTTGCTATCTGAATATACTGGGCTTGTCTGAAAGCAGACTAAGAAAAAGCAAGAATGGAGGAGAGGGAATGGCTTAAGATCAACAACAACATGATGCAAAACGCTATTTTAAGAATGGGATTGGATCCACAGGGGATGATGAAGTGGGATTTTCTCCCACGAAAGCTCATGCGATAAGTAAATTTATCTTTAAAATTGCCACAGGACTCCAAGAACAGGATCGTTAGTGGGAGATATTCATGAAAGACATGAAGGGTATGGTTCCCTCTTGGAAATAAATGCATCACAACACTGCAATTCAAACAATTTAGATTTAGGTTGATACCATGCTAACAGTCTTTACATCTATGCGCTGTTTTTTTATTAGCACGTTTACTGCATCTATGTGCAAGATTTGGAAGCCTGAAAAGTGTAATTAAAAGGAATTAATAAAATTCAAATAATAATCTTTCAGGTTACCATGTGGGTCTTGCTCGTTAGACTTCGGGCTGCTTCTTGCTCTGCGCTCTGTTTTTTTTACTCCTGGGGCTCCCCCCACACCTCCTCCTCCACTGCTTGCTCCATTGTGACTCTTTGCATAACCATTGTACACAGCTGTGCAGTTGCCGAGGTGGCTTTTGTAGATGGAGGAAGGAGGGCTGTTGAGGCGGTTCTGGCGATCAATTTGTCTGTCTTTGAGTTTTTTGTGCTGTGGTTTGCTGTACTGATCTTCTCTGGTAATGTAGCTGGACATTCCATATAGTGGTATAATTTCTGAAATGCAAGAATTTATCCACATTACCGTAAAACTGAAATCATCATCATTTATACACTGAATCACATCCTGACCTAGACCTCAACATCTCCTCAGTCAGACCTAAACAAAGCCATGAAAACCTTACCTAAGACGGGTTTTCACAGCAAACTTGAGGTTCAGCCTGCTTACTTGAAAGGCTGGCATAAGCCTGGCTCACAAATTATTTCAGGTTTCATGACATAACATGATTAGCACAGGAAATCGATAAACACAGAAGTTTTGGCTGAGTTTTTTGCTTCTTCTAGACTGTACAGCAAAACACAGGAGAAGCTAAAACCTAGGCAGACTGAAATTGAAGAACAGATTCCACACAAATTAACACCCACCAATATACAAGGTTTGCACAGCTCTGGTGTCACTAAAATGTGTCATGTAGAGAGTTCAAGGTTGGTAATTGGTTGTGTCCCTTCAGATTTTATAGGACAGCCAGGCTTTGCAATTCTCTCTGCTACTACCCACAATGGCTGATGCATTTAACAGCAATTAGTGAAAGCGCACCACGATGTTGCAGCTGAGATGAGCAAATAAGACATAATGGAGGAGGAAATCTTGAAAAGAAAAATATCACAAAACGTTATTTTCTAATGTTAAAAGTTTCAAATAACTTTAATATGAAACTTCCATGAATGGCTGCGTGAAATTTAGTAACTTTGGTGAGTAGGAAATTATACAAACATTTTTTTTTCCCCCTGGTGAGGGTTCGTAACTCTTAGATTGTGCTCTGAGTCTGAAGTTCGAACAAGCACAAGTTCAAAGCAAAACAAATGAAAATGCACTTTAGCTTTATTCCAATATAAAACCCTGAAGAAACCCAAGTGTCGTCAAAGCTCAGTCTAGATTGATTCAATAACCATCCCAGTTTTGAAACTGAGCCAGAGTTTCTGTTTCCAAAGCAAACATTCTGCCCAGCTAGGGTGTTAATCTTTTGTTTTGGGAGCAGAGTTTGGCATACATCCGTTAATAAAAAAAATTGTTGAATCGGTCTTATTGGTTGGTTCTTTACTTCTTTTGCTTTAGAAGTCTCCTGTCATTTATCTTTCCTAATCTAGCAACATGATCACACTAAAGTGCTTGCATCAAGTAGCTGTCTATATATAGTATCTCAAGAATGTGATATATTAAATGCAATTAATGAGGGTAGGAGGAGGGAGCTGAATTTACAAGTTGGGCTATTCATAAAAGAAACTCAAATTTAGTTGTTGTTTTGGTGAGTGTAAAATTCTTTTAGTGTTGGAAACATTCATGAGGCCACTCTATCAAAGCAGGCCTGGCCTCTATTTTTGTATACTGTGAATTTGTACAACTGATTGGTAACCTATGGTTACAGAAATATTTACTGCCTATAGTGCGAGCAGCTGGTAGTCCGAGTGTCTACCTAACATAATGAAGCTTTTGTACTAGCTTTCCTGTTAAGCAAAACAAATCTATTAGAGATAGGCAACTTGTGCTCTTCTAAAAGGGAGCAGTAAATTTCCTATCCTATCTGATTGGATATTATCCTACTGATATAGCATGCCTAAAAATTGAGGCAGTATCATTTACTTTCTTTATTAAAACATATCCTGATTTTTCTAAAATAACCAAAATATACAGAACTAGACTTGGTCAGGAATTGTCTATAAAATAAACATTTTCTAGAGAAAAAGATGGTGGGGGTGGGCGGGAACGGACACCAAAAAAAAAAACCCCTCAAACAACCTTTCTATTTTCCCCATAGAAAAATCAAACCAAACATGTCATTTTGAATTAGTTCAACATTAATCTGCACCTGCTGAGCTATTGGGAGTCATACTTCAGGTGTGTAATGCCAACATTTTCCCCTGTAGGCCAGTCTCCATGGCTGAACTACACCTCCCATGATACATGTTGGTCTCCTTTCTGGCTAAGATGCTGTGATGTCTCATGGGAATGTTTAATTTTTCTAGTGAAAATGCCAAGGTGAAACACTAACTTTCCACTTGTGAAAATACTGAAAAATTTTACTGGATGGGAATTCCACAATTTTTTGATTAGTTGTCTGTAAAACATACCCAAGTAAGGTATGTGAGATCTTGAGCTACTTGGAAAATTTGTTCCTAATGTTTTTTGGCTATGGTATTGTTTTTTGATGAAGCAATGCCACCTAAAAGACACAGTGCAGCTAGACTTTTTCTTTTGTCTAATCTAATTCAAGATTTTAGTACTCCATTCCTTGTAAGAAAATTAAATATATTAATCAATATAAAACAGAGGGGGGACATAGCCAGATAGATAGCCATGTCTATGTTTCTTCAAAGGCAAAACTCTTCTCTGATGATTTGGCTGATTTACACTTTCAAAATATTTTTCGAAAAACTCCATGAAGTCTGTGAAATTCCATAATTTGGCAGTAAAATAAGAACTGTGGCTCTACAAAGAGAAACTTGCCATATTAAATGATTCAAGTTGTTTTGCTGATGTAGGCATAGTAATTTCATTTCTTTTCAGTTAACACACAGTTTTAGACCACACAAAACTATCTCAAGGATGCACTAGACATAATAATGCACAGTTCAGTCAGAAATAAATTGTTCTTGCACTCCTCTGGCTTCAATTATTTACTTATCCTGTGATGATTAGGGGTGTCATGTTACCCTTGGGACCAGATAGAGCTTTTTAAAGGACCTATTGCACATTCTTAAGAAGCAGATTAACCAGAGAATCCTTTTTTGTTATATCTGAGAAGTCCACTGCAGCTCTAACATGACAAGGGCTCAGGAAGATGCATTGTCTCCATCCATTAGTGCCAAGGGTTGGTAAAATTTGAATACAGGACAAAAAAAAAAAACACTGTCACAGTGTTGCATGACGATACAACAGCTTGACTCAAAACAGCTAGACTCACATAGGCATTCTGAAACATAGGAGGGGGTACTTTTTTGCCCTTATAACAAAACTGAGTTCGAATCAGGTTTGCATCCTGCACCCTATGTTTTCAGGATGTGATGTTTCTTTCAGACTGGGTGCATCCACTCCCCAACATCTTGGCCATTCTCTGTCTTGAGTGAAAGAAGGACCACAATTCACGTGGGGGGAATCAACTAAACCAACAGTACAATTCATTGGCAAATCTCCACTTTCCCAATACTGCAAATAGGTTGGGGACACACACAGATTCCTTTCTGCTCACCTTGTTCTCCATATATTGTTGGGGGAAGATGATGCTGTTGGAAAAATTGGGGTTGCATGTCTCCTGGGCCGGTAACTGGAGGGTAGAAAGCCGTATGAGAATTGTGAATGAAATGGGGGTGGTGTGTCAAGTACGGAGGTAAATGATGGGTTGGAGAGATGGCGGAGGGATAGCTGGGAGGATAGCATTCTGGAGACTGGGGTGTAACCACCACCCTGCGAACGCCCGTGTTGTCTTCTATCACCTGAAAAGGGAAGCAGGGATATTAACACATTATGTATCATCTGAAATAATATTTTTAAAAATAACATTTTTTATTTAAATGAGTTCTCCTTGGCTAGGACCATCACACACATTTCTAAAATTAATATCAGCACAAGGAATCTTAGTGGTAATGCGGCTTTCAGTGGAGCCATGTTAACTACTGGGAAACCTATTGCAGTCAGTTAGATTTGCATGGGTCTTAGAAATTACTAGAAAGTAACAAAATATGAGAGAGCTCATTTAGGGGCAAATTTTACTGTATGTGAGTTATCCCACTGAAATCAATAAAGGTGTTTCAGAGAGCAAGTATTCATCCACCCAGGGAAATTGACATGCGTACCTATAACCGAATACTGTATTCTGCTACAGTTTTTCCGCAATAGCTCCCAGTGTGGAGACTAATAAAAGTGACTTTACTTCAGAGTAATTACTCCATTCACAAAATAGAGAAATTATTTCAGAATAGATTGTCCACATGGGGAGCTATGCTGGAATAGTTATTGCAGAATAGCTTATTTCAGTACACAGCTATGCCAGTCAACTTCGCCGGTAGACAAGCTCTTAGATGTGATGATTTGACCCTTGGACAAAACACATAGCAATGTGCGTAGTTAAAGGTGAAAACATTTTTAGAATAAATGGTCATTTTCAGTTGTTTATAATTTTTTCAGTGTTGGAAGATTGTCCCAGGTCATAGGGCTGTGTGTTGGTGGTTTGCGGAAAATTGTCTATTATTTGTCAGAGTTATAGGGATTTTAAAATGCACTTTGCTCAAGTATGCAGATTTTAATACAGTTGTGTAATAGCAGCAAATTATTATTATTCATTATTTGCAGTATTATACTGCCAGGCAGCCCCAGTCACGGACAAGGACCCCTTTGTGTCAGGCACTGTACAAAGCCAGAACAGAGTCCCTCGAGAGTTTACCGTCTAAGTATAGATAGATAGGTCATTGTCTCACAACTCCGGCTTTCTAACAGTTTTCAAGTTGTCAAATCATGCCAAAGGAGAGTTTTAAAGAAGGTTTTGAAGGAAGAGTTAGTTTTGCAGGTGTCCACTAGTGTCACTGTTTATTATTAGTTTACTATTTACTGTTTATTGGTGTTTACTAGTAGTGCTGGGAAAGTTTGTAGGGAGTGCTGCCTGCTTCCCATTGTGTGAAAATGTGTACGTAGGGAGAGGTAGTGAGCTCTAAGTTGAACTAAGGAGATGGGTGACAAAGAGTATCTTATGTACAATACATCAGTGGGTGGGAGAGGCCACAGTCAGGGTTCTGCCACCTACCACACAGTTAAAGGAAGGATGGAAGGAAGAAAGAAAGAAATCGGGGCTGCTGCCACATTGCCCAGCCTACAGTCACAGTGTTATGGAGATACCATTATTTGTATTCCAGGTGTTCTTATCAGAGTTTATTCAGTGCATTCATTCAGAGTCATGCTGTTCATGTGAGATACTCTATTAATCAAACATAGGGCACACTCCACCTTTAAAAGAAATTTTTATAGTCATAAACATGGGTGTGAATTTTTGTCTCTTATGTTTGACTATTGGATTCACTAGACTACCTAGTAACTGTGTAAACCAGAATATAAAGCATTTAGTTTGATATATCTGGTCAGTGATCTTCAACTCTAGAGTGTAGATTAGCAATTTGAAAACTGTTTTCTTAGATTTCAGAGATTTATAGAGCTTCAGATAGGCACTGAATGGGACTTCAGGGATTCATTTAGATCATAAGATTGCTTTAACTTTTGTAATTTCAGACCTTTAGCCTTTTATATTCTGTTCTCTTCAACCTGCATGACATCCCTTATTCACTACAGCCTTCTACCAGTTCTGGCCAAGATACCAAAGAGAAATTTGGTGTAGGAGAGAAAAACTTCCAAATGCTCATAATTTAAAATAAATACTTATTTGCATAATTGAATAGTCTTTGTAATGAAATGTTGACCCTACTTAACCCAAGTTTAGATCACGTTCTAACCTGACTGGCATTTAACACCCCAAAATTCTAGTCTACGACAGAACAAGTCTTTTCATCATTTGGCTTTAATTAGGTCAAGCCTGAAAGAAAGCTTGGAATGTTGCAGGCAAGCACAAGTTCTTGTATGCAAAGATTAGATTATATATATATATTTTGTTTTCAATAAAGGAGAGGTATAAATATGTTGACAAACGGACGCAGACAGAAAGATTGTGGTGTGTATTTAGATGTCATGTCCATCGAAAAGTAAACGATGATCAGTCTTCTAGAAGATGAATCATGGGGAAAAATGCTCAAGAACCTTTTGAAGACCTTCAGATGAATTTCTGCTGCTGGATGGGGCTTAAAGATCAGCATGTGGGAGTGAGCGGCAAAGAGTATTTGAGAGGTTAGGGAATTAGCTAGTTTTATAACTGACTGAATCGGGAGCTAACAGATCATCTTTTATTTGTTTGATTCCCCAATTCATAAATGCTGGCAATTCAACTGTGCCTGCAAGCCACACAACTGTTCCAAATCAAAGCCATATAAACAGGTAATTATACAGCAGTGTTCTGTTTATATGGGCAAAAGCTCCTTTGCCGCAATCAAATGTGGGATTTGCAGCTGCAACGTGCACCTGTCCAATTTGCAAGTGCAGGTCAGGTGTCTACTAACGACAACTGTATATATGATACATCAAAGAGTGGTTAACTAAGTGGAAGATAACAAAACTTCAGGTGGTTTTGATTTTGTAAAATTCATATTGGACACATTTTGGTTTTGGAAAACCATACTTGGAAATGAAATCCAAGTCCCATTTCATCCAAATCTCCTGAATTGGAAAGGTTTAGTCCCATCTAGCTGTGATCCATGTCTATAAACACAGACAATGGGAAAATTAAATTTTGCTATTAAAAGGAAGTCAGCAATTGTTTTTGTTCATCTATACCTGTTCTCCTGTCTTGCTTTTTTTATTTATTTATTTTGATTTAATAGAAGTATTTATCCAAACTCACACCAGCCCTGACAATTTTCAATGCCAGATTCTTGGGATCCATCACCTAAAAACACTCACTATTAAATCTAGATTTCTATCTTAGCTAATAGATAGTAGAAACATGCACATTGACTGCAATGACATGATAAATCATTATAGCACTTTATATGGGGGTGAGTTCCAGAATAGTAGCCGTGTTAGTCTATGTCAGCAAAACAAACTATTCAAGAACTAAGAAAAATTATTCTACAACATTTATTGTAAGAATATTCACAATATGGGAAATCTGCCTCATATAGAGAGTTAAGAAAATCAATCGGTTTAGCATATCAAAGAGAAAGTTAAAAGGTGACTCGATAACAATGTAAAGTACCTACATAAGGAGAAGGCTTCTAAGTAGAGGACTCTTGAATCTAACAGATAAAATCATAAATCCAATGGCTGGAATCTGAACCTAGACAATTTTACTGAATTTTTTAAAGTAAAGGTAAGCAACTGTTGAAACAAAACATCTAGCCATGTGGTAGATTTTCCATTCCTTGAAAATTTTAAATCAAGATTGAGTGTCTTTCTAGCAGATACACTTAACTCGGTCCAAAAATCATGGTCTTGATACAGAAATTACTAGGTAGAAGTCTATAGCTTACGTTGTGCAGAAAATCACACTACGTGATTATAATGGGCTTCTTCAAAATTGATACGGTGTGTCATATGAGTGCAAGGGAACAGGACAAGCACTGAGGGACCCAAAAAAAAAAAAAAAGTCAATAAAAGAGGTTCTATAGATCAATTAGAAATAACAAAAAGACCAAGGAAAATGCAGGTCCATTACTTAACATGGAGCAAAAGCAACTATGGATGACACAGAGAAGGCTGCAGTGTTTAATGCCTTTTTTTTACATCAGTCCTCATTAAAAAGTTATCATGACCAGATGCTTAACTCAATTAATATTAACAAGGGGGAATCTTAAAAACCTCCAAAGACAAGGGATTCCACAGCCTCCTTATTTTGGCCCAAGAACAGGCTAAATAGAAACCTGTCAAAAATGATCTAGCTATCGTTCACCATGCCTCCACGTAGGCAGAGAGAGGAAGTTTGGACCTGTTGCGGTTCCTCCCAGCACTACATTTCTATGATTCTATTTCAAGTAGGCACATACACAGTTACATCAATATAAAAGTGCCTGATACTGGGATAGCTTATTTCACTTTCCAAACTGGAAGAAGCAACACCAGTGTAACTTCATTCATCCTTGGGGAGAGGAGTTCCTACTTTGCCTTTACCAGTCTATTTAAACCATCAAATCCCTTAGTTTTACACTTTCACTGATCACTGCAGTATCCACGTAATATATAGGAGGTCAGATCTAATGATCCTAGACCAGGTCTTATGAATCTGAGCACCTTCTGTGTAAAATCAACAGTAATAGCGAAATCTCGGTACTTCAGAAAATCTCTCGTCCTTTTTAATGGTTAAAACTCTGCCTTGGGCTCATTATTGCTGGTTTGATTGGTTAATTTGATCTCAGCTTCTTCTGGGAGATGAGGAAAAGGCTTTTGGGTTAATGGAGTATCAGCAGTGTATGCATCATTCTTGCTGTGCTGAAGAGGTACTTTTATGTTTTATTTTATTAATTTTTTTTGAGGGGAAGGTTTTGTAGCATTTAATAAGGACAGTCAGGTGCTCAACTCCCCTAATCTCCCCTGGAAGGTTGATCTACAGTCAGAGTCCCTCAACCAAGGATGCTTTATCTTTGGTTCTTATGCATTTTTTCCCTAGGCTCAGTGGTGTGAGCAGAAGATGCACATCCAAAAGTGGTCTATTTGGTTTGTGCACACACTTCCTATGTAATGTTTTGAGACGTTACCACTGTCTTAATATGACGACACAAACCAATGATTTAATAAAAATCCTGTAAATAAAAACTCTCAAATTTCAGAAATACACATACAAAGCTACATATGGGAGAATTGTAGAGTACAACCTCATCAAAATATATGGCATTTACAGTGCAGCTCCCCATAGGTGGAGCAGAAGAAAAGTACATTACTTTGCAGGGACTCAAAGGGGTTTGCAGGGGCAGACAATCTGAGTTGATAGCATACTCTCCCCGACCCCCTTACATTCTCTCCTCTCATGAGAGCCATTATAGAAAGTTTATGACAAGCATAATATTAGACGTCTCCATCCCAGGCTGGCCTGAAGATTGGTTCATATTAATGATGCTTCTTTGTGTTTACAATAAATGTGTATGGACTGAATGTGCCCTTTTTTGTGTGAGCTTTTCCTGAAAACCACGAAGACATAACAAGGCCATAAAAATATTCTACAAGATGAACAGATTCCAGCAGCCATATTGACTCTTTTCATTAGATGAATTGAATGTGACAGAACTGATTTCAACTTCTGCCAACTGGTTCAAGGAACATGAACAACGTTGTATTTAAACTAGCAAAGACTGGGAATTTCAAGCAACTGACCACATCTCTGGATTCAGGAAAGGATTCCTATTCAGGAAGCACAGGCTTCATGATACGCTATCAGTCCCATTTAATTTGCTGCTATGAGGACTTTTTAAGTTTAAGCATGTGCGCGCACACACACAATTTAAAAAATGCAATCCATAAAATTAGCAACACATCAGCAAAATAACTTGACAAGAATTTCCTCAACCCTCTAATGCACAGTCAATCTTGTCCTATTCTAAAACTTCCTTTTTTTTTTAATCCCGCTTTACTACCTCAATCAGAATGGCATACGTTTCTTTGCATCTTTTATGAATTAATTTTGAACACAAACTACAGCACATTTAGTTTGAATATTAGGTTCTGTACAGGAATCGGCTTGTCAGTCACTGTTGACCTCCTTAGTGGATGTATGTAGAGAAAGCAGAAAAATGGGAAGAAACTAGGCAAGGATAATAAATCAGGAGGCTGAAACAGAGACAAGCTAGGGATAAGCTATTCAGACAACCATTAAAGGGAAAGAGAGCACTTATTATGAGAAAAATAGTAGTGTGCACTTCTACAGTGTTTTTCATCTTTAGATCCTGAAGTGCTTTACAAAGATAGATAACCATCATTGTAATATTACAGAGGGGAGTAATGGAGACAGAGTATCACAGAGCAAGCATCTGTGGAAATGAGAACAACCTACACCCTCTGACTTCCATTACCCAATAGCTTCCCTGTCACAAATAAATTAGCTGATAAGAAAAGGAACCTGTAGCTGTCCTATGATGCCATGTGACTGGCTGTTTTGTGCCTGGCTAAAAAAAGCAAATCAACAAAATATGGGTGACGAGAGCTGTTTGTGCATGTTTCTTTCCATTATTTTCCTGGATTTCTTCCCACTAAGGCCTTTTCTTGACTTTTATATCAGACACAAACCCCTCTTCCTAATCAAGACTACCCACGTAGTCCTTGAAGTCTAGAAATAGACTCTAAGACTTTTACTGCTGACGACCAAGAGAATGGGTCTTGCAGGGCACAGGACAACATTCTGCCAGCTCCCTTTTACCAATGGTTTTCATGATGCTGGAGAAGTCATGAAGCGTTGTTTACACCCTGGGTTGAAGTCACTGAATGGCAAATAAAACATTCAAGGCTAATTCACTCAGCTCCAAAAAGCTTGGCGTAAGAAAATGGAAAAAAGATGTCATGGCTCTCTCAACAGCCACAGTTATTTCTCCACAGGGTTATTTGCTTTCTGCCTAAGTCTGAGATGAACACTTTGACAAAAGCAAACTAAAATGCATTTTTAATTCACATCTTGGAATCCACTTATTATTTGCTTCACATCCTTGCTACTGCTGTTCAAAAAGAACACAATTCAAATGATCATGCAACAAGCCCATATTAAATACCAACATAAGAGAGCAAAGACGAAAGCAAATAATGCACATAGAGTCAGCACTTCATCATCATCAACCAACTAATTTGACGGCTATGTTCCTTCAACTATTATTTAACATGAAGTCATCTATAAGGCAAAATACTCATTTTCCACATGACAGAAAGGACATTCTGAGGCTTTTAAAAATAAATATATAGTTTTCACAATAATTTTATAATATATATTTCCAATTTCTTTCCTCAGAAAGAAAATATATCTTAGAAGGTATTTAAAACACTTCTTTGGTATAGATTATCACTGGTGAGTTGCAGAAATGCTCATGAGTTCAAGAAGTGGCACTGTATTCAGAAACATGTACAATCTATGGATTATTACTACCAAAGCCAAATTTTGGGAGACACTTTTACAACATACTGCCATTTATCTTGGGAGAGCCTGAACAAAGATGCGATGAGATATTTTTTTACAAAAAGGTGTTTTTAAAAAAGAGAAAACTATTTGAGAAAATGAGCAAATCTGTTTTCACTCTTAATAAAATTATTACAATCGTTAATTTTTTCCAGTACTGACCATTAGGGCTCAGGGCAGATTTATATTTTATTTATTCTCTGAATTACAAGGAAATTTTTAAAGGCACAAATGGCAATTTGGGACCCAATTCCCATTTGTGTCTGGAAAAGTTCCACTCAGATTATTTTCAGAACACTTAAAATGTGCCCAGAAAGAAATTCAAAAAAATATATATTTCTCCAAAAATAATATAAACACTCCAATCTCCAAACTATGCCTTTGGAAAACAATAGTGCACCCTAAACATTACAAAATTTGGGCTCTGTTGGACCAAATAAAAAGGGACAGGCAAGGTTGAGAATCAAAACGTCCTCATGGAAAAAGCCGTCCTCCAGCTCCCGCTCTTTGAAATCAAAAGGACTGATCTCAATTACCATATCACAATGGAAAAGATGTGATCTCTCAGGTAATCATGTCTCAAGTTAGTTATGGTTTTATAAATAATAACCAACATCTTTTCATTCCATCAGAATGAAAGCCAATCAGAAGCCAGAGGCAGCAGTGTAATGTGTTCTCTGTATGATGCTTAGTGGCTGGCAATATTTAAAGCACCAGTTTCATCTGTTGAAGAGGTGTAAGCATACACTGAGATCATTTCTCAGCGTGCAGAGAAGAAAACTAAAACAATGGCTCTTTGCCACAGCTGCTACCTGAACATCCAAGAAGAGTCACAAACTAATAAAATGGAGAGCCTGCGTAACAAAAAACAGGTGCGTTCCCAATGGTTCTGATCAGGCACATGAATTCATAAGCACCAACACACTCTCCCAACATGGAGGTTGGCAATCGTCTTATCAGAACCTCCGACAAACCTGGTGGCCTGCAGAAAACGATTCACATAGTGCCCTAAAACTTATTTCCAGCACTGCTGGCCTCAGAAGGCCTAGGGAACTGGGAGGAAGTAGAACACTCGCATCAAAAAAGGATGCCACATGTGCTAAGCCATTAGACTAGCCTGCAATGAAGTCTTTCATAAAGATCCTTTGAAATAACATACTGGTAATCATTTTCCTTGCATTTATGACATTTTCTCCTTGTACCTGAGCATGAATATCTCACAGAATGACTGCATTATTTTGTGAGATGGTGTAATCCCATTTTAGAAACACAGTCTTTCAAACACAAAATATTATTAAAGATTCAATTTAAACTTAACCAACACATTGTTTACTGGAGGAAAAAAAGACATAATCCATTCTATTCCTATTAATAATACAAAAAGGTTTGATATTAAAAGAATTAAGGTTTTTCTTTTGGTTATTTAAAAATATATTTAATTTTAAAATATCTGAAGGCAGTGCCTTTGCCTGACTGAAGGCCTCTTGAGTCACTGAAATGGCCAGAAAATCAGGTTTATTATATCACAGCCGTAGTCATGCTACCTTGTCCAACCTGTTTACTAGGAAACTCATACATGTTTGCAGAAGACACAAGAAAATAGATGTTTAGTAATCTTATGTGGGTGTCTTATGTGGAATAACAATTACTGTGTTTAAGAAACCAAGGACTGGATATCCTTTAAAAAGGACACATTTCTAAACACACTTGTCTTTTTTTTTTTTCTTTTTTTGGGAGAGTGGGGGGTGGCCTTTTTCATAAAATTAAAAAACAGGAGACAATTCACAGCCTTTAAAAATATATTAATTATTCTGCATTATTTCCTGCTATGATGACAATAATGAGCAATAGTGTCTTCTGCAGGCAGTATAAATGCAATTGGATCTGCTCCTCCCCACTTCTCTCTTGGTTCCTACACTTCCTAACTGAGATATTTGAGGAATTTATTCTCTGCTTAGTGTTTATGTATAGCTTTTATTAGTAATAAAATACCACCCGCACCTATTTTACACACACGTGTACGTACGTACAGGGAGAAGAAGTGAATTGCTTCACCTATTGTGGAAATGTAGCCACCTCTGGGTGAAACTCCATTATATGTTTGCCAGTATAACACCACAATCCAGCAAGAAGTGAAGAACACTATGGCCAGATGAATGTAGTTATGAGAATCAGTGCTACTGCTCTGACGTGCAAACATATAGAAACCAAAATGAGATTAATGCTGCTGAAGAAGCATACCTGTGAGATATAACCTAGAGGCACATGTATAGGGGGAATGGATCCATTAGGCGACACCATGGGAACCTCTGCCGGTCCTAGTTGGAAGAAAGAAAAAAGGATTATTTTACACAATTAAAGCACATACATATTGTACTAATAAATAACATCACTTTAGAAACCTGTAAAACTGAAATCAAACAATTCAAATAACTGGCTAATTTTTCTTGAGCCAATATATTTAGATGATGCAACTTCTGTATAGCTTTTTAAAATACTTTTTTATTAAATGAATGGTTTCAGCTACCAAAGAACTAAAAAGGCAGCTTTGATGTTATTGTCCAGGGAGCAAAGAAGATATAGTTAAGCAGTAATTTTAATGAGATTTCACCCACGAAAGCTCATGTGATAAATAAATTTATTCGTCTTAAAAAGTGCCACAGTACTCCTTCTTTGTTGAACAGTAATCTGAACTGCCCTTCCATAGGCCACAATTCCTACATCACTAACCCAAATGAATTTTCCTCTTTTAGAGGTCTAAGGAAATTGAGATGCAGTCTCTAGCACATTCTAGAGTCTAGACAGCTCTCAAGTAAAGCCTCCAATTATACCAAATTTCACATATGTGAAAATCTTTTCAAGAATATACAAAGTCCAAACTCATTCTCTCAGCAATTTAGACTAACCTTGTAATGTGACTTACGTAAGCCATAGGCTTACAGCTTCCATTCAGAAACCCAGCCCTCAAATTATAAATTCCACTTTGAGGTATAGGTACAACTCTAACAAAGTATGTGCTACAAGTATTAGATTATTACAAACTAAGCCACACAACTAAAAAGCAGTTACGTAAAACAGAAAATTAGAAATTGTTCACTAAACAATTTAAAGCCCCATTTAAATAGCAGCAGTTAAGATTAGGAAAGGCGATTGATAGAGCTTGCAGAATTGTCCACAGCACAAGAAAATGTCCCGATGGTAAAGTGCTAACCAAATCTCCAGGGATTTTTTTTATTGGATTGCTTTGAAAAAGTATAATGCTATCTAAGTATATTATTATTATTATTTATCAGTTACAAGTGATATTGTAAATAGCTATTGTAATAGCAGCTGCCAGCGATGCTAGACTAATAACTTTTTATACTGTGGCCTTCTTTCTCAAAAGGAACAATTTATATTACCCCAAAACACTTGTGAAGAGAATGGGAGAATTCTGCTCCCAGTTACAGCACAGTAAATGAAAGTGTAATCTGGTCCTATATTTCAATACATGAATTACTTTACAACCTTTGCTGAGGTCCAACACAGTAATCCTGTAACATCACACCTCAAAAATAGCCTCATCCTCAAAAATACAGGGTAAGAATACTGCACCCAATAGCAAATACAGGAAGGAATTTAGATAGGCAGAATGTAATTTCCTAAATTGAAATTTGGCCAGAAGATTAGGACTTAGTCCTTCTAAAGTTAAAGGTTCAGCAAGATCTTAAATCATCAAAAATGGCCTGGATCTTGTTCTCATGTTTCATTTCAAAGATGACACCAACAGCAACAGTGTCATCTAATCACCTACCCCACTTTTTACAGCAACCTGGATATCTCTTCTGAGATTTCCTGTCTAAGTAGGAACCAGATCTGGCCCCGTGAGATATGCTTCCTAAACACCTGAGGGAAGCACATGACAGCTATCAGTGAATCAGCTACCACAGAAAGTGATATTTACAGTGATGCAACTGCACACTGGTAAATATGTCTAAGCTCCCACATGTCCCCCCAAAAGGTACAAAGCTACAGCATGAAAAGCAACCAACAAGTGTAAATTAAAGTAGTCTCTACACACCTGATACCATGCTGCTGGCTGATTTTCCTGCCATGCTCTGCCTTTTTGCATCTCTAAATGCAAATTACACCTGCTGTCTGGCATGTACCATTTCCATCCCCCTTCTGAGACTTGGTCTACACTGCCAGCGAATTTCAGTATTAGTCAACAGGAGATATGCACGCTACTCTAGGGAGCTTGAGTATCTCCCCTTGACTTCCTGGTTTCTACCTACCACAACGTCCCCACTAAGCTGCACTGATGGGAAATGCCCTTCCATGAACTCAATGTTACTCTTTTTGTAGGGGGCTGGATTATCGGAATCAACTTTGGGATTGGTTGAGCGGGTCTCAACAGAATTGATTCTGTACAGCCAATAATGCCACCAGCAGACATTCCCTGAATTTGGCTCAGCTTCTCAAATTAAATAATTGATCCATACATCAACTTTGATATGAAGGGTTACACCGGACAGAGACAGCTTTGAAATGTGATTAATATGGAAGATTGAGACAGACTAACAAGAATTTTATAAAGCAGAAATTTATTATAAGCGGCTCAGATGGAGTTCCAACTAAACTTCACTTTCTCTTTATTGTATTTAGAATAAGTAAATTTGGGGGAATTACTGCCATTTGCAATGGCTTTATTTGACTCCATAAAAAAACAAAGTGGTGACCAATTCAGAGGAACATGTACCAGAATTCCCATGTGAATAACTATATTTTTCATTTCTAAAACTGCCTATGCAGTTTCATTAAGAGAACTTATTTTTCAATTGTTATCCTAAGCCACTGTGCACTGTACATAACTGCCAACTTTCACCCCAGAGGAGGTTACAGTTCAGAAAGAAAAATTAATAGTTTATATAGTTATATATAATATCTAACACATTTAATAAACACACAGTCACAGCTGCTTATGGAACTTGATCTACATCACATTATAAAAACTTATTAGACCTTCAGGACCAAAGGTGCTGTCATATATAAAGGGTAAATAAATAAAATTATCACATGTGCATATTGCGACACAAATAATTGGTTGGGTTTTTCATCTGAACTACTGTTAGAAAAAAGTCTGGATTAACTACAAACATAAAAAAACATCATTTAAGTGAACAGTAATTCAGTGAACATTGCTTAATGCAGTAAGCCTGTAAAACATTTAATCCATTTGAAGTCCTCGTCAAATTGGGATCCCGTTGTAGGCGGAAGAATCCAAGAAGCCATGACCTGCCTGTGGTTGGAAATCCGCTCTTAAAAATACCTGTCCTAGCTTTCTAATAAATTTTAAAAGGAACATTTTTACTACTTCCCAATACATAGCAGGCTCTAACTATTCTACAACCAACCAAAACACACTTAACTCCACTTCCTTAGAAGCTTTTATATTAAAACATCTGCCAATTGCTCATATGGAGCAGCGATCTTCCTGCAGAAAGATATCAAACTCCCATACAGCAGACAGTGTTAAATATAAAGCTTCCAGTTCAATAAAAATATCATGTTTTATCATCAAAATGTGCACCGTGCCAACAGACTGAACCTCAGGCATGACCCATAAACTGTTAAAATCATTTGGATAACAGATTTTAAAGAACGTTAGACAGGTGAGTGATTTACTGCTTAAAAAATGTTTTCTTCACTGCCTTGATTTCAAGTCTCACCAAATAACTTTAGCATACATTATTTCTTCTCTCTCATTGCTGTTATCAAAACAACTCCAAGTGGCATTGCATAACATACAGAATCTATCTCCAGAGTAGGCCACGCCCTGGGAGCTGTTAAAGTTTATTCCCCTAAATAAAACCACCTCTACTAAGTATTGAATAAACACAAAGAAATGGAATTATGTTATTTTTAGGTAAATTAAATATTTCTTGATTTTTGAAAGAAAAATGGGACTAATAGTTGGAGTTTTATAAATATCAGTTGTTTACAGTTCATGGCCATGTTTACTAAACAGATTTGAATGCTGAGAGTTTTATTTCAAGTTTCTGGGTTAAACAAACCCTCCAAATCAAAGTAAAATTTAAATGAACAAGCCAAATTTCACTTTGTTTTAATGTAAAACCATATATTGCTGCTGGGCTTGCTTGAATGGTTTACTAAACCAGGACTGTTTTGAGTTTGAAATAAAACACAAAGGAGTTTTGGCCACCCCTACTCACAGCCCAGTAGGCCAAATTCTGCTCCCAGTTACACAGATGTAAATCCAAAGTAACTCTATTGACTTTCAAAGGCTTGCCACCAACCACTATGGCCACATCTATTCAAAATGGAGGGGCCCATTATGATGAACGGCTAAGGAGGAGTGGCTAAGTAGTAAAAACACCCCTTTACCCCCCTCCCCAATCACACACACAGAGTAGGCAGCCAGGAGACTGGGGGAGAAGACTACAAAACAGAAGACTCTGAGGTGCATGAAGGAACATACATAACCTTCACATAACCACAATGGGAGGGAGGCTTCAAATTTATCAGATACATAATAGTCGAGGAATGGCAAAATTGCAACCCAAAGTATCTGGACAAGGATCCCAGCATCCTCCCAATTTCTCAGTAGATGACGGGTGCAGGACTGATCTTACCATCTACTGACCATGGACCTACTTTACTGGTACACTTCTCCCTCCATTCTGCAGTGCCCTTTGACTAGTAGGTTCCTGTGGCTAGCAGCTACCTGATGAAGTTTTAAAAGGTTATCTTGTCCTTATGATCTTGTCTTATCTTGTCTATATGATACGACAAATAATATTGGCAACCCTAGCCACATCATTGCTTTTTTGACACTTTAATGTAATAACACAGCCCTGAAGCTGTCTCTCCAAAAACAGGCCCAACTCTGTCATGAGCATGTTGACAATTCTCTTTGTCTATATTCCCTCCTTCCCCATGTATTAAGATAGGTCTTGTTTCAGGAAATTCTCCCTGAATGCTTTTAGGATCAGTCTCGGTCTATGTCTCCTTTTTAAATTAATTATAGAATGACATTTTTGGCAGAAATCGAATCCTTTCTTGTTCCTGCAGGATCTTTTATATGCACACGTTAATTAAATCTCTCTTTGGTTTACTTTCTTTTCTTCTTCTAGGCTATAGAGACCAATTCTAGCACGTTTTTTCTGCCTTGGATCATTTCATTTGATTTACACCCTGTCTTTGGGCTTTGCCAACATCTTCTCATGAGGAATCACACAGCATCTTCCCAATGAGACCTCATGAGTCCAATGTACAATGGCACTAATTTATTTTTCATTCCCCTGCTGTTACACCTAAATGTATTGCTTGCCTTGTTTTTATTGTTAAACAACATTCAGTGCAGAATATTACTCAAAGTGTGTTTTAGAATCTGAACATATGTTCTCTTGTGTGAGTCCTTTAACCATTTTACCTTAGTTTATTATTAGGACTCGCAACCCACCTGGCTTCAGTATAAACTTCACATTCAGAACACATTCATTGCAAGTTTCACTAAGTTTCTTCAATTTCCCAAGAGAATTTGGGCCAAGGTACAACTGTACATTGAAATTAAGGGAGAAATGACATGAATCTTTGTGAGTTCAGCTGAGTTTCATTTCGAAATTGAGGGCTGCTGGGAACTCAAATTTAGGAGGAGTGTGAATTTACATGGATTGGCTCAGTAAACATTGACATGAAATACTGCAAAAAACCAAAACCACTGAGTTTCATTTAACTTTTTGTTTATAATTTGAATAGAAAAAGTGCTATGCATCCCCTTGTTCACATTAAAATAGATACGTCTCGTGTCTCAGGAAATTCATCTGTTAAGCAAGAGGTGTGACCAAAATGGGGAACACAACAAAGGGCATGTTGGCCACTTACATATACCTATTTCTCTAAAACAAATGACCAGAACTTTTTCAGAGAACAGAGCAACCTAGGTCTCACTGACCTTGGCAGCAATCCAAGAGTTGGCCATTTCCACAAAGATAAGAATAATTTCCTCAATGAAACCAGCACAAACAGGATCTCTTCCACTACCATGAATATAAGTCTTTTCTTTACCCTCCTTTACCATTAAACAAACCTATCATCTACTAAAAGGTAGCCACTGCAAAGAAGAATTTGATTCTTCTGTTCACTCCATCTTAGGCCAATGTCCTCCCCTTTGTGGATCAAGTTGGAATACTGATTCTTCTTTACCTACACAGTGAAGCTGTGTTAGTTAGCACGTGTTTGCCATGGTATGATAAAAAGATTAAGTAATTCAGACCATTTTATAAAACCCTAATTCATCATATTTCTCTTGAATACCTTTTGTTTACAACAAGGTGCCACAATTTTAAGGTGAAATATCTCAAGTCAACAAGGCTATATCAGTTGCTGTATATGTTATGGGAAAGCCATGAATCATAGCTAGTTAATGAGCTGAAATTTCTGGACTTGATGCTCCATTGTCTTGCCCTTTGTGAAGTCATTTACACCGTGCACAGCAGGTATAAAATATTACTAAATCAATGGCAGTGAATTCTATGCATGGGGCTCTCACTCTGCATAGGTGTAAATTATATCACAAAGTGTGGGGCAGTGGAAAAATCAGGCCTTCTGTCTCTAAATCTTCATTAGCGAGACACTGGATCCCACTGTCACTTGACCAAGACTGAATGTTTTTGGTCCCAGACTTCAGATTAGTATGAATTTGTGCAGAATGGAAATTCCATGTTTGGGAGAAAAGAAGGAAAACACTTTTTTTTTGGTGGCAGGTGCGTTGAGTGGAGGTGGGGCGGAAGCAGCTGTTTGGCACTTTAGAAACGGTCCTCTATGATAAATCAGTATTAGCACAGGTGAGGCATTCAAAGGTGCAAAATAAATAAAGTAATACAATCTACCAAAACATACAAGTAGCAAAGGAATTTATCACATGGAGTATCAGCACCTCATATACACATACGCTGTAAATATATAGATACATGCTGTACAGTCGGCAACACGGAAAAGCCCTTAAATGATGCAAAGACGGGTGCCACATAAGTTTCTGGATATATAAACAGATGCAACACCCAAAGGCGGTATTTACAGGCAGCTGATGCACTGTGGTACACTATCTCCTCCTTCCTGACTATTATGTGAGATTCTGTTGACTTCATAATCAACACCTCTGCATATACAGACACACAATCCCTTAGGCCATGCTGTTGGGAGGCTGTGGGAGGCCAGGAGGGGCGAGGGGAGGCCAGTGAGGCTATGTGTCAGCTGCTGTGGGGCCCACGCTGTTGGGAGGTGTGGGGCAGCTGCAGGGGGGCCACGCTCTTGGGGAGGGAGGGAGGGCGCAGGCAGGGGCTGCTCCTGCGGCTGGGGAGGGGCGGGCCAGATGCTGGATGCTCCTGCCCGGCCCCCTGGCTGGCTAGTGAGTACCAGCCAGGCCGGGGGCTGGGTAGGCAGGCTGTGAATGGTAGTAGCTGCCACTCGGGCCAGTCAGACTGGATTTCTGGGGTCCATGCGGCCCCCTCAACCCAGGGCCAGCAGCTTAAGCCCCTAAAATCCCTTCGGTAATCCGGCCCTGGCTAGGATTTCACCACTGGTTCCTATCGCAGGTTTGTAGATCAAGATTGGACTACGGCAGTGGTTCGCAACCTGTAGCCCAGGGGCCAAAAGTGGTTCTTGAAGCCTTTCAAAGTGGCCCACCACTTCCCTCCCACTGGATGCAGAAGGGAGCTGCTCCCTAAGGACCCAGGCGGAGCACGATGCTGCGTGGCTAAAAGACCAGTGCAGGCTCCTTGGCGCAGCCAAGGGGACAGCACAGCAGCACTCCCTTCCCCATAGCTATAGCAAGGAGCATGGCAAAGCGCTCCACCCACAGTAGGCACTGGGGCCCCTGTTGGAGCCAAAGGAAGGGGAACACCGATCTTCCACCCCCCTGGCTTGCAGAAGGGACTCACTGCCTACGGCCCCAGGTTATAAAACCGTACGAAAATCTTTTAGAATTAAAATGCAAAAACTGAGGTGTACGTGCAGCAGCTCAAGTTGCACATGCATGTGGGGTTTGGACACTGATTAAAATATCTTTGTAGTTGCTAAAATATGCCCGTCCAAGTCCTCAGTATCTTTTCAAGTTTCTTTTGCTATATATTTGTGTGAATTCCTCCTACACATCCTATGACACTTTATTAGGAGGGGCACAGTGGGGGGGGGGGACCACAACAGGGATTTCAAGTTAATTTGTCAAAAAGCATATTCTAAAATAACTAAAGCAAAAGAAACATTTTAAAAAAAGTTTACCCTCAGTATTTCAGTGCAATTTCCCTATGAAACCATTATGCATATCTAAGCACGCAGATCTGATTTACCTGTACATACTACACTGATGGGCATTGTAGTAAAAACCAAGATAGAATATGGATTTGATTGATGTCTCAAATGTGTAGAAAAACTCTCTCAACCAAAAATCAGACCAAAAACCACTCAGAATCGGTGCCAAGCGTATCAAAGAGACAGTGCATACTGCCTTCTTTTGGTGTGTGTGCATGAGAGCTCTTTAGGGACTCTGCTACAGACCCTTCAGAATAGATTACTTTACCTCCCTTTGCTATTTGACCGACAGGCACAACAATGGAAAAGCTCAAGCAGCTTATACAAAAGCGGATCTGATCTGTAGCTAAGCAGCAGCAAAAGACTACATGAGTTAGTATTTTTAATAGCAGTGACCAATTCTTAGAAATATTTTAATAACTGACATAACAAATCAAGAGCTTTCCTAGTCAACAGCATGCTGTCAAAGAAGTATGCGCCCCAGATGTAACTTTCTAGTTTTAAGCACATTGTATATAAATAAAAAATTAAGGCAAACATTAACAGGAAATTAACTACATTAGTTAAGTCTCATTAAACATTCTTTGTCCAAAACTAACACAACAGTAGAGGTTTATTATGAAGGGACTGTACTGTACCCATAATTAAAGACGAAGTTCGTTTAAATGCTCAGTGTAGGCCTAAATATTAATCACAATAAATGGATACCATGTGAAATTTTGCATACCACATGTTAATCCAGAATAGATTCTTAAAGTCTGGGAGAAATCAAACCTGCTGTTTTGGAAATAGTAGAAGTTCCACAAATGAAGAGGTTTTTACCTTTTATTTTCTTGCAGTTGGGAGATTTTTCACTCTTCACACTATTCTCCCAGTAACCTACGTTTTCTGCAGCACTGGCGAGATTTTGACTGTCAGATATGTGGGGTCAAATATGAGTCTTTTTAATAGTGCCTAGAATGGCTGTGAAACTAAGTGCCAGCATATGTTTAAAAAAAAAAATAAAACACCTCACTCATGTATACCCATATAGGCACAATACTTCAAACCCGCATATTTAATTGTAGGCATGTGAACACTGTCCCTTCGACTTAGTGGGGCTACTCATTTGTATGAATGTAAGTATACATTCTGTGGATCCAACCTAAAGATCTGAAAGAACCCTGAGTATTCAAACAGACACACTTGCAAACATCACAGGCATATTTACATAGGCCCATTTAAAGCCAGGTTTAACCAATGCACCTTCACTGGTGTGCACACCTCACTGAAAATGTGCAGTTAGGTTTGTACTTAAAAATACCCCTTTGCATAGACAAATACAGATCTTTGTAAGCACAGCAGGTGAACATGTATTTATGTAGATCAATTATTTGCATGAACAATTTGCTAATTGGTCCTGCCAACGTTGCAAGCAGTCACTCTTCACAAATATCTTCTTCTTAAAGCATCAGTGTAAGGAAACACAGGGATGTTCAATTGTAATAAGAACTAATAACATAATTAGAGTGTTTTACAGTTATCACCAAAACCAAATTTATTAAGAAACACTATGATTTAACTGTTTTCTTACCCTATTCTGCATAACATGTTAATTTGAACAAAGACTTTTGCTCAACTGTTTCCATAAACATCTGATGGTTGACTCATCAGTTACTGCATAAATACTTGCCAAGGTTATACTGCAATAGATTAAGCATTGAAAATGGGCATAATCTTCTGGTAATTCACCAGCTGGGTTACAGTTTGTAAATCTCAGTTCTCTAGAGACCACAGAACAAGAAACAAACATCTGTCTAAAATCAGTTAACTAGAACAACAAATGCTGTAAAAAATATTAGGACTACTACTGAAAAAAATAGGAAAAAAAAAGCCAAGGGTATAAAAAAAAAAAAAATCAACCATTTAAAATTAATCCATTATTAACAGAAACATAGTGCACATGACCAAATTCTTCTCGGTTACCTAAAACTAGCAAGCTGTTGACTACATGATGAATGGAGAGACAAGGTGGGTGAAATAACATCTTTTATTGGACTGTTGGTGAGCGAGAGAATCTTTTCAGTTTACAGAGTTCTGCAAGTCAGAAGCAGCAGCTCTGTGTAAACTCGAACGCCTCTCACCAACAGAAGTTGGTTCAATGAAGTATACCTCACCCATCTTCAGGGCCAGATTAATAAAGGCCCCGGGCTTGAGGGAGCCCCACCTCCTTGAACCCAGCAAAAATATGCCAGGCATCTGCTGACCTGAGTGCCTGTTACACGTGTGGGGTGGACTGGTCTGCCCAGCCCCAGCACCGCCCCCCTGACTGGCCAATCTGCAGGCTCCGTCAATTGCATTTAGCAATTAGTTAAACTAAGCAACTAAGCAATTAGTTCGAACTAACATGGTCACATTGGTTAATTCGAACTAACTAGTTTGAATTAACCCTCAGTTCGAATAGCATATTTGAATTTATTAGTTTGAATTAAGGAAGCCCTTAATTCGAACTAATGAAAGCCTAGTGAAGCCATGGCTTAAGTTAGTTCGAATTAAGCTTCCTTAATTCGAACTAACTTGCCAGTGTAGACATAGCCTGTATGTACAAACAATGTCAGCCATTTTGCAAGGTATGTCTGTTTAATCTGGATTTTTAGTCTGGGAGGAATTTAATGCTCTCTAAAAGAGAGGGAAGTGAAAGCAGCCTATTCTTTATGACCAATATTGAATGTATATTAAATATTGTTTATTTAAATGCTTTTTTCCCCGCTTCACTATGTATAATATGAATTATTGTATTAAGTGTCTGATTTCAATAGAGATCATTTGTTGGTGGAGGGACATTAAGCCACTCAACACTGGACATGCTTTAAACACCACAAGGATGGAAATTAAACTATGGATACATTCTTTTGCCATTGCAACTTCAAGGCAATACAAGACGACAAATCAACGATGCAACGCTTTTTGTTGCGTGTCGATTTTGTGTCATGGCACACTGAACGTTCTCATTTACAGAAGTTTGGCTCGATCACGTCCTGTTAAAGATGACTGTAATCCCACCAGTACTGTTTCTTGTGATATTAATGAAACAAGATGTTAATTATTAATAATTATTCAATTATTATTTCAAAAAATATAAATTTTACATCACCATAGCAACACCAACATAACTGTACTGTCAGATGTTGTGTAGGACAGCAGCAGACACGCTATCAAGAAGATACTGAGAAACCAAAGCTTTATAGTTCCTATGCTTATTTTCATTATGTGATAATTAGGTAACAATGATTATTATTTGGTACTCGTCCACTCACAGCTAGACACACTGCATAGCTAAATTATGCAACTAAAACTAAAACCAACTGGCAAGCCAACATCTCATCGGCCCTGAAAGAGAATGTTTAATAAAGTCTATTTCTGCCGTTGCCACCAGTTCAGTGGGGCCCTGAGTGAATCATCTGATCTCTCTGGGTCACAGTTTACCCATCAGTAAAATGGGTAATAATATCTGCCCACCTCACTGGAATATTACATCAAGAGGCTCACATCATCACTGATAAAACATGCTAAACTCTTAGGTGATAAGCGCTATATAAGCACAAATGAATCAAGAAGGGATCACAGAAAGCGAAGCGTCGCTACCTACACAAGAGTGTAAGAGCAAAAACCATAAACCCCTCACCTGCCTCAGTTATCCTAGGCTAGGGATCGGTATAAAAATTCCTTCAATAACCAAATGTTTTGAGAACCAGGGTGGGTGTAGCCTCCTGCGGGGGGGGGGGGGGGGCCCGGCACCAGGAACCGGCACCCACAAGGTGCTCTGCTGGCAGGGTGGGGGGAGGCAGGGCCTGGAGCCGCAAGGAGGCAGCCAAAGAGCTGAATGCGGCAATGGAGTTGCAGGTTGCAGATCCCTGTCCTAGGTCTAAAAGGGTTATGGCAGAACAGGCAACAGCTGTGCTGTGGTTAGGGTGAGCCCTAGTCCATGCTTGCCGCGCTTTACAGCGGCAGTCGACGGGAGAGACGCAAAGTATGTAAAATACCTTGCGTATCTCCCACCAACTTCCTAACTACCCCTTCCGCATTGCACTTGGCCGACCGGAAATGGCATCCGGTTGGCGTAGTGCTACTCCAGTTACGGAGCTGGAGTTACAGCTCTGGTTCTGTGTTCGATTGAGCATGTCTTAACAGACCACTCAATCGAACACGGAAGAGGACACTTACGACGGCAAATCTGAGTCAGAGCCATAGTCTAACGAGAGAACAAAGAACAGCTGGTGAGCTGGCCCAGGGCGATAAATGGGCCAGCACAGGAATACAGGGGGAAGGGTGGGCAAGCAGGGCAAAGAAAAGTTGTGAGACAGTCTGCTTGCTGGTGGGAGGGGAGTAGAATCCTAATCCTCAACCCCTAGTGTGATTAGGGCAGAAAGTAGGATTTAGGTAAGTGCACTATAAAAGAGCATGGGGGTTGCAATCTATGGCTCTGTCTACACTGGCAAGTGAGTTCGAATTAAGGAAGCTTAATTCGAACTACCTTAAGCCATGGCTACACTAGGCTTTAAGTAGTTCGAATTAAGGGCTTCCTTAATTTGAACTAATAAGTTCGAATAGGGTATTCGAACTAAGGGTTAATTCGAACTAGTTTGTTCGAATTAACCAATGTGGCCATGTTGGTTCGAACTAATTGCTTAGTTCGAACTAACCGGCCCATTGAACTCAATGCAATTCGCTAATTCGAACTAAGCAAGTGCCATGAATGGCACTTGCTTAGTTCGAACTAAATTCTTCTAGTTCGAATTAAGTTAATTCGAACTAACTAAAATTAGGTCGAATTAGTTAGTTCGAATTAACTAATTCAAACTAACTTTAGTAAGTGTAGACATAGCCTATGACAGCGTGAGGAAGCAGTGTATTATAATCTGCATTCTGGGAGATCTGAGTCATGTTCTAAATCCTGGAAGAACAGTTTAGAGTCATCATATCTCTACCTTTTCTTATCTTGCTAGTCAGCACTCAGCAGCAATCTTTGCCTCAGTGCACATATGTGGAAATGCTATTTCCAGACTTGAGTAGTGACAGTCAAGTATGTGTTTTTACAAACAGGGCATCACTAAAATGCATAATTAACACTGGCCAGGAGGTAGATAATGAGGGTCTATCATAGTTAATGTGGTAAATGGCAATTTCACTGCAGTGCAAACACATATTTTAGTGCCTGCCAATGTATACTCCCTACCACAGGGAAAACTTTTAAAGTATCACTGCACATTTTGTAAGTCAGGGCTGGGAGTTTGTTTATTAAGGCCTTGCATTTACACTGGAGCAATTTGGAAAAAATATAAAGCCAAGATAAAAAGTGAAACAAACAATCTAGTGTTAAGAAGTCCACAGCTGCCATGGCTTCAAAGAAATTGCAACCTTTACTACTCATAATTGTATCTTTGTAAGAATTTCCTCCCCCATTCCTTATAACTTCTCAATAACATAGAAATGTAGGCACTGAAGCAGAATATTTAAAATCTCACCTTAAACACAGGGCCCAAATCTGCAGCTCCATTCACGTCGTGATCTCTGACCTGAATGGAGCGTTGGGAGGATGATATATACACAACTACTAAAGCTGAACAGACCTTTACTGCAATAAGGTAAGAAGAGTCACCTGCAATAACGTCTCATGGTTCCTTTCTACATTCCACTATGTCAAGCTCTATTTTCTAAACAAGGCACTTCTATATTTTGTTTGCCCTGACTCCTCTGGGTTGCCTTCTCACCGTCTGTCTGTTTTTGCAACAAAGGGAAAAGTCTCCAGTCACATGGAAGAGCTCAGTTGGCCTCCGCTGAATCTCATTCCCTCTCGTATCTCCAAACTAGACCACTGAGGGAACTGTGTTCGTTTGTGACTCACTTGGTACTCTCAGGAGCCTCAATGAATAGCTCCCTCTACGGTTTAATTTGGAACATTTTCCATTGTATCACTTTTAAAACTAGTGTTTTAAAACTTACCTCTAGGCTGTGATAGGACTATATTCTAAAAAAAAAAAACAAAAAAAACCTCGGTACCAACTATCTCATTCTTCTAATAGTGTAGCATGACATGACAATAGAATTTGACTAAATGCTTAAGGTTACTTTCAGTATAGAGAATGTTAGAGAATTAACTGTTTACAAAATATAATAAATTAAGTTCCAGAGAGGTAGCCGTGTTAGTCTGTATATAGCAAAAACAATAAAGTCCTATAGTACCTTAAAGACTAACAAATTTCTTCGGGCATAAGCTTTCGTGGGCTGCATCTGACGAAGAAATTTGTTAGTCTTTAAGGTGCCACGGAACTTGCATTTTTTTTGCGATAATAAATTAAGTTTTTTTCTAGTTATCATAGAGATTATTTTAGTTTATAACTGTATAGCGTAACTAGATGTTCTGATTTTATAGGGACAGTCCCAATCAGGACTTTTTCTTATATAGGTGCACATTAACCCCCACCCCATCCCGATTTTTCCCATTTGCTGTCTGGTCACCCTAAAACTGTGGGTCCTGAATATCACTCTCCAATGGATCGTCTAAAAATGTTGTAAACACTCAACTGAGATACAGGGAGTCGCTTATTTCCTGGTAGAGAAATTAAATATTGACTGTAAAATTCATTCATTATTCTGAAACATGTATCATCTAGCAATTCAACAGACATGACAACCTTTATCCTCCAGAGGATTTCTATAACAGCTTGTAATCTGGAAATCATTCTTTAGATGTTTACTGTTGAAGGATTTTTAGGAGCACAATATACAGTTTAGATATATTTTATGGAGGGACAGAGGGGAAGCGTGTAGGTTATTGGTAAAGTTTTAAAAATGTATGAGGATAGCAGCGTCCACTCAGGAATTGCTCATTTTCAGCCAAGAGGAACAAACGTTTTCCTGTCAAGAGAACTTGTTTGTATCATTCTCTCAACTTGGCAAGTTTTTCATGGGTGCAGTTATCATATTGATATGGCCTTCCCACCAATGAAGTTCCCAAAGGGATTACAACTCTAAACAACAAAAAGTCAGCTGGAATCTGTTGAAATCAAGAAAGGAGGGAATCTATCCTCTCTTTGTGAATATTTAAGAAATGCTCTTGACTTCATCTTAATCATAAATTGAAAGCCTAGCAAAATATTTGTATTTCTTGGTAATTGACCTTCATTGTTAAGATTTAAGGACTTGATTACTTACCTAGCTGAATAGTGCAGTCTTGAATGGATTGAGGAGTGTTTATTTTAAACAGTTGTTACTGCAGTTTTATGGATATGAAACATTTCCCCTTCAAAAAAATGATTAACGGGCTGGGAAATGCAGTGTTACTTTACTTATTCAGTGAATCTTTTTATAAATATTGAGTCACCATTTAGCATTTTTAACTTAATAAGGTCAAAATTGTAATAGATGAAATCCAAGGGCCAAATTCATCTCTGCATGGGCATGAGCAAAAAGTGCGCACTGCTTTTAGTGACGGACTGCCAGGAGCTATTTGCATCACTGGTGCAGGTTTGGATGCCTTGCATTCTCATTGCAATGGCCTGTATGGATCACTCCAGATATGCAGGTTTACCAAGGCATAAGAATACCCCAACCAACCTCCCTATGCTCCTGTCCAACATCCTCCATCCTCTGGCCTGCCCAGATTCCAGAAAACACATTTTACGAGAAGCTGCTACAGAGAGCACTAATTCCAGGGGTTGGGAGTAGAGGAAAGGTAGATGCTATGGCCCTTATGTGCCAACTTCTTGTAAAAAGCCTCTGATTTCATTCAGGCTATTTCCTGGTCCCAGAACTTCATTCTTTACAACATTTTGGCATCTAAATATGTGATATTTCAAACATATTTGTGTTTCAATGAGAAAACTAATCCCTCCCCGCCCCCAAAAGAAACACACATTATGAAGAAAAAGCTATTAGAATTCTCATTCAATAATAGGGCCATATGAAAGAAGACCCGTTTTCATTAAAAAATGTTTCTTACAGGAAAGATGAGAACTACAGAATTTTCCAAGAGTTTCCCTTCCTTTCTTCCCCACAAAAATCAGTAAATCGGTCCAATTTAGTGAAAGGGAATGAAATGTAAAAAAAAGTACAAAATGAAGTTTTTAAATGTCATTGTGAATATTAGCTACAATCCTGCCTCCCTCTCTCACACATACATAAAGGCAGAGATCATATACTAATCTGTGAGCACACTAAATTCCATGGACTATCTAATGATAGAAAGGTGAGGGAGGTGTCACGATTAATAAAAATCTAGAGAATCATATTTTCAATGGTGTCACCCTCTGCAGAACTTAATGGACTCAATGCCTCCACAGATCCCATCTCCAGGTCCTCCAGCTGGCAGAAATTTTAATAATATATGATCAGAAATGGGCTGAGTTGCATATCATTCAAAAGTCCTTTGTCCCATGAACAAAATCATACCAAACCTGGCAAACCTAGAGCAATTATGGAGCTATATATTTGAGACATGTTTTTAAAGGCAACTTAATTTTAATTATACTTTAACATAGGCACAAACATGCAGCCCTCCAAAGTTCAACTGTGATTCGAATGACAGTACTGTGTTTATCAGTTAATGCTCAGAAAAAGATACCTGATAAATTATTTTAATGCTACAGAACACTGTAAGTGGAAGTAGTTCTTCAAGTTGATTAAAGAAGTGGTTCAGTGGTATTGAAGATCAGATTGGTTTATTATGCCAAAAGAGCTGTAATGAGTCATCGGTTAAAATATTGGTATGCAGCCAGAATTTACTGAAATCCATCCACAAACGGTATACATACACTTACAGAACATGCATTACATAATTAATTGTAATCCCAAAGTAATTTATTAAAAATCCTAGTTTGAATTTTGCTCTTAATCATTTTTAGGCATCAAAAGGAGACTAGAACCAACTAGCAGCTGAACTTTGGGGAATACTATTGCGGAAGATCTGGTTTAAGTAGTGCACCCATAAACTGAATTTGACAAAGTGGAGGGGAATTACATTGAGAATCAGGGAAAAGTTGAAGATGCTGGGACAAATACCAGCACTGGGTGAAACTCGGCTTATCCTAGGCCCATCGCATGCGGTTTGAGAACACCTGCTTCTTCTGTGGTAAGCTAGACGTTCAAGGGGGTGCATTAAGCACAACTTCAACATGTGAGACAGGAGAGAAACTGCATGACGAAATCATTCTTAAGTACATTGCATGTAAAATACAGTTCAATAGATGCATTGACTCAGACAAGGCCCACATATACCATAATGCATATCACATCGAGTGCACGCCAAGAACACATGTAATGTGTTGCATGAAAAGGTAAAAACAAAAAAAACCCCACAAATACTGATTTTACTGCTGCAAATTGAGAGGCTCCGCTGGAGTTCTTAATTGCCCCATAGAGGCTCTAGAGTCTAATGGATGGGGAAGTGGTGGCAAATGGCTGATGCAGAGGCTAAGTACAGAGAAATACTGTTTTGAACAGAACTGAGGAGGAGCAAATGCTTAGCAGAAAGGCTCTTACAGCACTTATTGAAGATGAAATGCGGGATACGTAAGTAGTTTTTCAGCAATACTCTACAGAGAAATGACTCAGCGCATATCCTTGAAAGCTAAAAAGAGATGGAGTGCTATCAGAAGTCAGGGGAGAAAAGCACTGCTCTCAACAGTAACATGAAAACTTTGTTTGAAGACGCCAAATTTTTATGGAGAAACATTTTGTTCTGCAATATGTGAGAGTTTCAGGGACCATCGCTGATGCCAAACCTGGAAAAATAATATTGCATGCCTGGTACTACTTCTTAAAGTGGTGCATCGGCAATCACAGGAACTTCAGCACAAACAAGAATGACAAGCGTGTGGAGCACAAGGCCGCCATTTTATCACAAGGCCTCATGTACAAGTGCCTGAGTGAAAGACATGCTTCCAACTCAGACACTACAACTGTGGGGCATATGTGTAATCTATCCCTGCAACTGACTGTTGGAAAGACCCAAGTATGTTACTGAAAGGCATTAGATTTAGCCTCCAGAGACAAACTCTCACTCTGAAAGTGCTTGGAGCAGCTGAGATGGTCTCTGATGAGGTCATAAACGTAGAGGCATTCATATGCTGAGTTTACCATTTGAAGATCAACACCACAATACTTGCTAAGACAAAGAATAACTGCCACCGACAAAGGGTGCATTTATACCTGCTATCAAGAGGTCAACTCATCAAGCAATAGAATGGTTCTGGGATGATCAAGTGCATCCAAAATGACTCTCCACCAGTCAAGTATAGCTGGGTGTTGGAGTTCACCAGTTGTGTGGGAAATACCAGGCATTCCTGAATCAATCATTCAGCTAATAAAATGCTGACCAGATACAGATACAAATGTTTGGCTAGGAGCCTGTGTTGCATAGAGATGTGCGATGCACTGCAGAGGAATATCAGTGCAACAACATGTCTGGTAGTGGTGACACAACACTGGGAGTGATTTTGATCAATAAACATTTCCAGTCCTTCATGTCAAAGCCAACTTTCCCAGGATTACTAAAGGTCAATGTTTTTTTAAGGAGACAATGAATCCCTGTGTTAAACTGTCATAAAAAAAGCTTTAATTTTTAAATATTTTCTCACATATTTAAATCCTTAAATATTCTAGGTATTTCATTTTTGGTATTACCGTGGGAGAAAGGACTTCTGAACAATATCCCTTTCGACTCATTTCTGATGACATTGTATTATCAGAATTTCCACCAACCAGAGGACCGGGAACTGGTCCACCGCGGGGAAGAGGAGTAGCAAGTCCTTCTTGCCATGTGACGTCACTGTAATTATGATTCTATAGATCTCCCTTACCTTTCGATCACTCACCTGCTCACAAAATGAGATTTCACCATTTTTATACTCTCCGACTACATAATTTAGTCATGCTGCAACAGTAAAGCTTTAAGAATGAGATCTCTAGAGCAGACCACAATTCCCAGGTTCTCACCACTTGGTGCATGTTTTATTAATAGCATCTTATACAACCGTGACTGAAACAATACACCGGGTCATGCAACTCAGCGTGTCAGTCCTTCCAGCCACAATTAAAACAAATTAAAACAATCAGGACTGAGTGACTCAGAATCCCCAGAATTACTTCTGAAGAAAGCTTTGCTCATCTATTAGCTCTTACAAGGAAGTACTGCCCTCATGAAGAACCCACAGCTCCTGACTCAGCCACTTCTATTGTATATGGATGTGCAATTACAAATCCAAGAATAACTTTTTGTTGTTGTGATTATCAGTGCATAACCTAGTGTAAAAAGCAAAGAAAATAAAAATCGACACTAGACAGTGATGCCAACAGAAACTAAGGACAGGCATTTAATTGAATTAGGAAGACTGAGGAAAAAAATCAGTTTTGACATATGTTTATTATACTTGAATTTTGTGTGTTTGAATGTGTTTATTATACTTGAATTTTACAACAGTTGCAATTCACTAGCTCTCTTTTGATTTAAAGAAGTCTTCACGCAGCACAATATTTCTACTGGAAATTTAAGACTGGTGCTCAGTGACTTATTTATTAAGTGTCTGAGACGCGTATTTTAAAAGCTTACTGAAAGGGCACACAAATATGTAAACTTCTTGCCTTTGTTTGAACTCTGTATTTGTAGTATCACTGAAGATCTAATGCAGTAGCTTCAAATGCAGAGAGTTAAAATTTGACCACCAGGAAGCACAGATTTTAACCCCAAGGACTCTACTGAAAGATTAAAAAGCTACAGAAGTTATTGCTGTGTCCCGTTTCCCTCCACTCTTTGAGCCAACAGTTGGCTCTTCCTCCCTAGTAACAATGTTATGTATTCCAGACTTGGGAGGCTGGTTAGTCATTCGGAAGTAGGAAGGAGCACAATGGTGAGTGTGAATGTGTGTGTGGCAACAGAATTCACTCTTCTTCATTCATGACTCTGAAGATATTTAAGGAAGGTTATAAATAGTAAAGTAATACATTTATAAAGTTGTAAGTTGTTCCAGACCTATTAATTTATTTAATTCTCCTCCAGAGATGAACCACTATGTTGAGAATCGAAAATGAGCCAAGCTTTCGAAGATAACTTAGTCCAGCGAAGGTACTCAAATATGTATTTCAGTCATAGCACTCATACTTTAGTTATGGAAGTCCCAGGAGAAGACTAAATACCTCCACACTCCCTTTGTTCTGCCCTGCCCTTCAACCCCCACTATATTAACCTCCCATCTTTCAGCTCTACTGATGTTCTCCATGCGTAATGCACACTTATCCAGCAGCTAGCAGCTTTGGCTTTTTAAGTAACTCAGAACATTTCAGGTCTTCTTCTTCACATCACTTATTATGAAGTGCAGAGGAGAAATAAGGACTGACCATTCTCTGCTGAGATTGAAAGCTTCAATGGCATTTTATTTTAGCCTCAAAGAACCCAGAAGTACATGAGTCTCGGAATCCAGTACTGAACCCATGATGTCTAGGAGCTAGCAGAAAACAGCAAAATTTATTAACATCTAAGTTATTTACTAGGAAAGAAGTTGAATAATGAATAACCCGTTATAGTTCCATAGCATCCAAGAATCCCAACGAAACCTCTCCTGAGTTAGGTAAGTAGTACTATTCTTCTTTTACGTAGGACAAAATTGAAGACTTGCCCAAAGTCTTACCACTATGTGGAGGAGCCAGGATTAGAACCAAAGTATCATGACTTTCAATTCTCTGCTCTAACCAGCATATCACTAGAGCCCTGCAGATCCGTGGGTATCTGCTTCAGATCTGCAGTTCTGGATCCAGATAAAACATGGCATGCAGATTGCAGATCGGATGAAGGCTAACATTGGGCAGTTGCAGATCGGTTCTGGTTCCACATTTTTGTATCTGCTCAGGGCTCTACATATCACACTTTCTCATTTCTTGGAGGGTCTCTGTAAGTCCTATAGCCTGCCATATCCAATCAGAGAAAACCATTATAAAGACTTCTTGAGGGGAAATGGCTCATCTTTGTGCATTCTGCAGGACATCTAAATTATATTAACTCAGTACAGAACCTATTAACAAAATTATGTTGTCTAAAATTCAGTATTTAAGCATAATCAAAAATTTATTTTGTTCCATATGTTTTAAGGATCTTTTTTGTGCAATAAACACAATTATAAGAAGTTATTAATGGTGAAAATGTTAATCTACAAACCTGAGATAATTCACAATTTAAGGTTAAGTATCAATAGATTCTCTAGCTATTATATGATCCTGAATTCCCATTTGCTATAGTCCTTTGCGTTTGATAATATTTCGATGCATTAGAAATCAAAAGACTACCTTGCAATATATTATTTAAGTGGCCACATCTCAGTTCTGGGAATTCCTCAGTTAGGCCAAAAACATGATTAGTCTACTTAAAGAGATAAATTCAAACCATTCTATGGAAAATCATATGAAAATATAGGAGATTGTCTTATCTGATAGGGAGTTGAGGTCAGCCTGCATCAATGTATGGTCTGTCCATTTAAAACTTGGCATTCTAAGATGGATAATGAAATTGCCCATTTGGGAATTCAAATGAGCACTACGACAGATATTTACCTTGTGTATGTACGTGAAAGGTACATTTGGAGGCCTAACTACACATTTAAGCACAAACTGGATTTTTCCTCTAATTCAGGCTTCTAAAATTGGGAACACTGTACTATCAATTCAGTACCACAACTGCAGGAGGTATCGATAACCGAGGTAACAGATGCTAAAAAGTTCACAGAACAAGTGGGAAAAAAAACAAACCACAATTCTCTGTGATGTCTGTAGGTTAGCATGGTAACATTACTTTGTATTGTCATGAAGGGTAAATACCAAGGTTCTATATCCCATTCTAATCTCTTGCTTTCGCAGGACAGGGAAGAGTTACAGAGGCAAAATAGAGGGCTCCTGGCCAGAAGAGATTATATTGGGTTGCTAAAGTGACTCCCTATGGCAAATGAAGGAGCCTCATTGATACATTTAAAATTGGAGATGTCTTTTGCTAGAAGGCTACTGGAAGCAGTACAGGGTTTATATATTACAGATCTGAACTTTTCAGGTGCTGAGAACCCACAATTGTCAAATTAATAGAAGTCGTATGTGCTTAGCAGTTTCCAGGATCGGGCTCTAAATGAAAATGTGGCTGTCGTACAATGCACAATCAGACATGCATCCGGAACGTGTTGTAAGGACTGCATTGTGAGCCTAGAAGATTGTGGGGAAAATTCTCCACATTCTCAGGAGAGTGAAAGCAACAAATGCACATGTTTAATGCATTCACAGAATTAAAATTATGATTTTCTGTACATACTGAGAGTCTGGACTTTATCCAGACAGGTCCACACAGAAAAGCAACAATTTCATCCAAATAAAAAGATGATGCCGTTTCAGACTACATGGACATTTTCAGAAAACAACAACTTTTAGGGTAGGAAATACATGAAATCACAGACAAACAGTGGAAGTAAGGAAAAGTTATCTTTCATTTAAAGAACATGACAGACTTTACTTACATATCATTTTAAGGGCTCATGGTTTGCTCTGCACTAAGACGAGAAATAAAGAGCCCTGACCAGAGGTCTAAATGGTAAACACAGACAAGACAAGATGCACCAGCAGATCCACAAAAATACACAAATAAATACATAAATAATGCTGATTTGCAGTTCATTTTTATTTCTTTACTCATAATTTTTACATTTTTCCTTGTCTCTGATTTTTAGGTTGGCCTCTCGTTTATAGAACACTGGGGTGGAGAAAGCATGTGATTGATATGAGTGAGTGGGATATAGGTGTGACATGCCCCTACAGCAGTCTATGCTAACTGGAAACCTTTTTCCAGTTACGACCACCTCTCCCAGACCAAATGATTCTTTATCTTCCAAATGATCTGGTTGCCTTCAGTTTAGGTGGGGGCAGGGGGAGAGAGAAAGTGGTGGTTCATTGTCCCTTATTTTATACTCGCCTTCCAGTGCTCGAAAAAGCCTTGCTGTGTCAGGGGAGGGGAGAGGAGATTGGGTGGGTGTTTAGGCATTCATGTTTAGGTATACGTGCTTGAGCAACTGTCTTCCATGTGAATTGTAAATCTTTTGTGTACAGCTCCCCTTCTGGTGAATGGTTGGTGATGACCATTTAACATCTGACTGGAGATTAGTCACTTCTCTCGTCATAGAAGGGCCAGCCTGTGGGCGTTTCTCAGCTTCACAACACGTCTCAGTAACAAACACATAGCGAAACCTCGTAACTTCACATACCACGATGATACCATATATTTCAACAGAATAGCAACAGTCAACAGAAGATGACTTTTCCAAACAGACCTCACAAGGCATATTTTGCACAAGATGTATCATAATTTTGTAGAAGTGGTGACTGTCACAACAAGTTGGTATTATTCAACTCATTTTCTCCATGGATAAACTCAGGTTAAATGTGTTATCTAAGATCATGCGACAAAGTGAAGAATAGAAACCCGGAGGTCCAGCCTTTGTTCTGATCACTTAACGACATTTTAAGTCATGCATCTCTGCTCATTTAGTAAGAACCAGTTATGTTCGTTACATTTAGGTTTTCCTGCTTCTCTAAAATAAAACAAAAACACATCAGACCCAGGAATCAGGATGTAAAGAGGATGAATTTTCATAAGTACACGAACTACTGCTTTTTCATCGGTATTATTCACAGATCCATTTGCCCATCTGTTTCTGGAGAGTAAAAACAGTTTTATTTACGGCTCATCAATTTAATGGTGAAGGGAAAATATATTTTTAAAACTCCAGCTTTGCCACACAAATTCTGCTTTGCGCCAATTTTAAAGACCAACAAAAAAGACAATGCAAAGAAGCAAACCCCGCATGGTTCTCTTGCACCTGATCCCAGTTGCACAACTTCAAGAAAACTGAACTATGATTCTCAAAACCGGCAGAATGAAAACCAGTTTCAAGCTGTCTATCATATAGAGCCAAAGAAAAGAGTTATGACCGGCTGTGCTTCAATAACTTCAGACTTCTGAATAAGCATAGTTTCACCCCCCTTGAAGAATCTATGTTATTATACAAATCAACTCTTCCTCCTCTAGAAAAAAGTGCACCATATTCAGAAACTAACTATCATAAGGGTATTTTATAGTCAAGTAATACTGCAGTGAATGCAAAGCCAAGCTCATTTACAGATATTTTATAGTACTTTATTTTATACTCAAGTAATTTGTCAGTATTTTATTCTGTAGTACACCACATGAACCTCAGCAAATGAATTAACTTCCAACTACCATTTATAATATACTGTGAAGTGCCTATAAACTTGTGTGTTCAGAAGGCACAATAGATTCTTTAATTAACATAGGGTATTGTAAGGAAAGTAAAAGGCATGTGTAAAATGTAATGTTTTTACTTGCTGTTTAGTTGTGGTTCTCTTTTTCCTCTTTAAATCTTCTAGCCCTAAACAACTAACTAAACTTTATACCAATAATCACTTCAGAATCATCTGTAACTATAGAAAACCAATCGAGTTGTTAGAGCTGTGACTTTTTTTTCCCCTCCAACAAGTGCTTAGTAAGAAGCGCTTCCTTATCTCCTTTTATATGGGAAGAGTTGTGAACCAGTGTCCTAGGCCCAAATCTGAGACCATTATCTTGACCCCAGTTTTAAAAGAGATCCCTTTTATGGCCCTGGGTAACTAACTCCATGCTTTAGTTTCGCCATCTGTAAAATGGGATACTTTATTCCGTTGTAAAAATTAATTAATAATTGTTTGCAAAGTGCTTTGAAAATGGAAATTGATAAGCCATACTCTAAAAGGAATCGCAATGCTTATTAAAATTTTGTTTGTTTAAGTACACTGTGGAAATGTTCCTTTTTTTTGGTGTAGGGAAATATTTTAGTATTGTTGAAAGTGAAAGGTTAACAGGATCAGGCAATGCAGACCGTATGGAAGTTTCCCTAACCAGCTCTCCAAATGCACCTCATTCCAGACATGTACTAAGTGATCTATTACAAAAATACTGTACTGACTATCATTTCCACAAAGTTAGGCTCGCATGGAGGCTACTGAAGACACCGAGACTGACATGCCCACACAAATCCTCTTACAGAACCACGGCATCGTCTAGTAATCTTGACTCTGGATCAATGCTGGCAAAGGAGTAATACCATAATAATAACATATTGAGAACCTAAATCTCAGATGACAAAAGGGCTACATATATAAACCAATCACATCTCAGCCAGTATTAACTGAATTTCTAAAAGAAAATTTATTCTGTTAGAATGAACCTCTTATTCCATCCATTAGAGATACAGAAGGAATGAATTTTGCAAATAAAATTGTGTATTAATACCTTACATTTACAGTTTTTTCTTCAGGGAGAAACTGTAATATGCTTTATTCTCTTTGCAAGAACCAAGTTTAATTTATCAAAAACTGGCAACAAATGGTAAAATCAAGACATTGCAATCGTTTCTTCTTTTTGCTAGTTCCCTTCTCTGTCCCCTTCTTCAAGAATGTCGTCTTTGGTTCTTATTTGGTCACTAAAAGTTAGGTGAGATTATGGATGGATCAGTCAGTGAAGGCTGAAAGAAATATTTCTTAAGTCAGAAAGTCTGAACACAAGAGGACCTATTCAAGCTTTGATGAAGTGCCTTACAGAGACTGCAATATGTTCAAAGTTGGCAAACACAGATCTGTTTAGACAGTAAGTACAGACATCCACTCAGCAAACATCAGCATTCCTATTAGTCCACAGAAGGAGAACCAGACACTGGAAGCCCTTCTCTAGGTTTCTAGCAACCAATTGAGATAGGTCTCTAGTACAAAAATGTCTTTGTCTGAAAAATACAATTCAATAGGTGCAGCAGCTTTCTGAAAAGCTTCATGTCTCTGCTCAGCACTATTTTTTGATCCAAAAATTATTAAAAAGTTGAAAAACTGATGGGGAAAACCCTGGACTTACATGCAAGTTGCATGCTCAATAATTTGAATCCTTGGACTGAATTACAAAGCTGTCTGTTTAGGTACTTATCTAGTCCCCAGCTACACAATATTCTTCAGATAGAAAGGCCAGTGAATAACAAATGCATTTTGCACAAGGCTCATTAAAAATTATGTTTGGAAAATTTCATTTTTAATCACCTGCACCCAAAGCAACAGCCAAATACTGCTTTCACAGGGAGTCAGAGGCTTTCAAAGAAAAGTTGATAATGTTTGTAAGAGCTGGAAATGTCCCTAAATCCCAGTTCCCCCCACTATACTGAATTCACAACTGAGTGCCTAGGGTAATATTCATTTATCCCAAAGACTGGAACACTATTGTCAGCCTCTGTCACTTACTGTTATTAGCTAGCTAGCTCATAGACAAGGCAATGAGACAGGAATGGTTCATAAAATGTTCTTTCACTTCTGGGCTTCTTTCTTTTCATATTACAGTAGAAAATGTCACCATGTCATTCAGTCCCTTCCCTCCCCTCCTCCCTGCTTCCCCCAGTTGTATTTAGAAAGGCAGAAATGCACCAGAATTTCAACTGGCTTTGGGAATATAAAATCAGCTCTTGCTGCAAGAAAACAAAATGTTTTGTTATCACATAAAGAATCTGACATGATGGGCAATTAAGCCTCCAAGCTACCAGTTGAACCACTTCCCATTCCTTCCAAGTACACTTCAACTATTAGTAAATTTTTTTATTTGTGAATATTAACCTGATAGGAGGCCAAGTTACCATTATGTGGACTTGTCCCTCTTCGATCAAAACTGTCTCAGCATTTTAAATTCAGTTAGGGTGTTTACAGTCCCAGGCCACTTGATACTTGTACTCAGAGCCCTGCACAAATTCAAAATTTGTATGAGCATCTGACCCACAAACCACAAATATGGTGCACAGATGTGTCTACCTGTGGATATAAAGCGGGGATCAGCAGGTTTGTAAGGCTCCACTCATAGTGCCTTAAAAACCGCCACTATATTAAACAACATTTCGGTTGTAAAGCTAAGCACCCAGGCTTCTTGTTCCAATCTACTCCCTCCCCACATATCCTAGTCTGACTCTTATTCCCTCTGCATTCTGTTTCCTCCTCTGTGCTGCCTGAGCAGCAGCAGGAGAGGCACTGTGGACACAAGCAACGCACTATGCCCGCTCTCAATTTCAGTGGCCAGCCCTCGCTTCAGTACACAACAGCTTAGAGGCATGAATAGCAGGGAAAGTCTTGCTCAGCCCCCTGCATCCCTGGACTAGAGAATGCTCAATGCAGATGGCATCTTTGGAGAATTTAGCCTCTATGTTCTAACAAGTGCCTGATTATATGCAACTGAGATTTTTCAAAGGCTTTAATAACTTGGCAAAATTTGTGATGTTTCTCACAAATGCAGCAAAAGACATCCAAGACAGCAGGGCAACCCTCCTGCCAAATTTTAAGACTTCAGCCCTACCAGGCTTTGGAGCAGAGCATGTCAATGAAGCAATGGAAAGAATTTGTGTATAGCCTGAGCAAACTAATATTTCCCCTCCCCCAAGCTCTCTCAGAAACAACTGAACTTTTTTTTTTCCCCCCCTGAAACCCCACAAAAAAAATCCGCCAGGGGCAGACATCCGGCATAGGAAACTTCAGCCTGAACAGCTGAAGTTTGGCAAAGTTATAAGCAAGTGAAAATAGTTTCATAAGCGGGAAAGTGCCGGGCTGCTGCCTTAATTAAGTGGTGCAACAATCTCTGCCTATAATTTACTGAACTGGCAGAAATGCTATCCTAAACAGGCACGGGGACTGTGTCCACAGTCACACTTTTCTGTCTCTCTGTCTGTCCCAGACACATTCCAGACTTGGTCTAGGAGAAGCTGATGCAAGAAGCAGGGGAGCAGTAAGCCACCCTGTGTTTTGTGGTTGGCCTGTACAGCAACCAGGGCTGCTAACTCTCACAGTACTGTCTTGAACACTGAGGGTTTGCAGTATTGCTACTGACCTCTCACAATCTTGTGACAAGTTCCTGGCCATTCAGGATTTCTGCTTGCAGCTGCCACAAGCTGCTGCTGGGAGACTGAGTGGAAAGCTTGGAGCTAGACGCAGCAGAAGGCGCTGTTCTGCTTGCTGAGTCTCGCCTTTGCTTTTCTGCCCCGTGGACAAAGACAGCCATCCATGGAGTAAGTTGGAAAGCAGAGAACGAACTCATAACCATAATCTCCCTCTATCCACCACTCAGTGGGGTAAGAGAAGTAAACATTGGCAGCATCAAGAACGGGATCCCAGGAGAACGTCCCCTCCCCAATTTTCTATCAAGCCTACAGGAAGTTGTCTGCAGCCTGCCCACACTCTCCCTGAATTGGATGATGGCTCAGGCAGCATGGACAGGGAGAGAGGAAGAAGTGATCTGGAGCAGGGACAGAGGAGCTGGGAAGGGCTAGGTCTTAGGGGTGGGGTGCAGACTTGGACAGGAGTCAGAGACAGTGTCTTGGGAATAGGAGGAGCTGAGCTGGGGTGGAGTGAGGACCTGGGCAGGACCATAATCCAGAAAGGAGCTGAGCACAGGGCTGTAACAGGGGTGGGAAATGGGCAGGGCAGTGCCCAGCCGAAGTAGGAAGAGCAAATCAGGGGGCCATCAGAGGGAGGTGAACAAGAGGGCAGAACACTGGGGATTTAGATCAATGCCTGGGAAGGGATGGTGTTTTTTGGGGAGGGGGGATGCACCTTATCTTTCAAACACAACTTAAAGCTCACCCAAGGTGTGTGCTTATGTGTATGTTATGTTTACATTTAACAAAGAATTTCCTGAAACACTCATTTTACCTCAGAAGCTCAGAAACGATCAAACCAACCAAAACCATCATGAGTTTTGTTTCGTTTTTTTTTAAAAAAAAAAAACTCCTATAACCAAAAATCCCTTCTCATTTTTCAGCCAATCTTACTTCCCACTCCCCTCTCCACCCCACCCCAGCTCCCCCACATGAGGTTGTGATTTTTGGACTTGCATGGTTGGCAATACTGTTTCTCTCCTCTGTGCTCTGCACAATGGGAACGTCAGTATAATTTCACAGGAATTAGGAGACCTCTTTTAAAATTTATTTTTAAACTTAAGGAAAATGTCTAAATTCTCACTGTAACAAACCACCCCATCTAAATCCTAATCCATACACTTCTTTTTAAAGGACAGAATATAAAATTCTGTCTAAAGGCTTTTTTTCTCCAAATGTGGGTTTTAGGGTATTTTTTTTAAACATACAGTATAACAAAATTATTTCCACAGAAACTTTGGAACTTTATTCAAACCATCTACATGAATAAAATAGCCCCATTTTAGCCAACTTTTGTTCAAGCTGACTTCAGCTTTCTGTTTAAACAAACCCTAGGGTACCCTGACGTCATTTGCACCAGAAGGAAACGTTTTTTCAAATTAAAATCTGAATCTCAAGGATAGGGATTAGTGAATGAAGAGTTGATTTTTTTCATCTCCACGAACACTTATGACTTTATTTATTTAGACTTACTAAGCCAATGGAAAAGAAACAAACTGCTTTAATCTCCCCACCAACACTAAACTTAGAATGGAACATAACTCTGGGAAAAGCCTTTCACCCTCATGCTGCTACTTAAAAATGGGGAATGGTCGGGGGGGAGGGGAGAGAAGAAACTATTTTAAGAAAACAACTTGCCTTGGTTAGCAAAGTTACCTTCTCTCACCCCTCTTGCTGACTTTGTACTATTCCCCCTCACTTCCCACCTTTTTAACATTCTGTATAATGCTAGCCATGGGGCCTAGACAGAAAATCCTGAAGACTAAGACTTCTCTTTGGATCAAATTTTCACACCCATATTTAGTTAAGTGCTCACTTCTAGCCCTGAAAGATGGCTAAACCTTAGACCTTCAACCTGGCACTGGTACAGAACACAATATTGTCCTTCCTACTCCCTAAAACAGCGTAGGTGACACAGGCAATTACATATTTGGGTGAAAAGAAAAATTTTTGTTGCAAATTTTTTCAAAATAGTTCTCTGAAGCTGCTCAGAAGCCTGGAATGTTCAAAAAAATCCCAGGAGAGATGGATTAGCAGGCAGAGGGCAGGGGAGGCAGTCAGATATAATTTATCACATGGATACTGCAACCACAAATGGTGTGGGATCTAGACAGACAAATAGGTCCATTTCAGTGATAGATGGGAGAATTGTGATAGGTATCTGTTTGGTGAAATGCAGCAGCTGTTTAACAACACACAGTGAGAAAACAACATTCTAGGACAGGAAGAGAAGAAAGGCACCATAAATTAGTCGAAACTACAAGACGAAATTTAGGTAGACAATGTATATTGGAATTCAGCTAGAACACCAGATCTAACAAACTTTAAAAACTTCAACCTTTAAAAAAGATCTCTAAAAAAAGGAGACAGCAAATGATAAGATTCACACATTTATGGGGGGAAAAACCCCAAAACAAATCACAACATGCCAATACTCAACTTCTTTCATGTTTTTCTGTTGCATATATTAAACTATATTATTGACCTTCTCCTACAAAAGAATATCCAGTTTCTTAGTGGATAACCTGATGAACCAAGTCATTTTTGGTACCCTAGCCAGCATACTAATTGAGCCTGTGAAGCAAGAAAAACAGAATAATAGAAATGTAGGGCTGGAAGAGAACTTCACAGATCATCTAGTCCAGCCACCCCTGCCCTAAGGCAAGACCAAGTAAATCTAGACCATCCCTAACAGGTGTTTCTCTAATCTGGTCTTAATCCCCAATAACAGGGATTCCACAACCTTCATGGGAAGCCTATTCTAGTGTTTAATTATTCTTATATATTTAGAAAGATTTTCCTAATATCAAACCTAAATCCCACATGCTGCAGATTAAGCCAATTTCTTCTTGTCCTACTTATAAATATTTACAAAATGGCCCCATTCTGCAAGATGCTGAGTGCTCTCAATTGCCATTTGTGAGAGTTGAGAGTCCTCAGCAGGTAACAGGGGCACTCACGCACCTTGCAAGTATGGAAGTTGAAATGCACTCCCCCTGCAGAGGATCAGATGACGACCCTGGGACTAACATGCTGCACAGGCCTTATGTTGGTCATAAGCACAGGGACCATCATCCTTACAGTTTTATGTTTGAGGTGTTAAACTATAAAGCAGTTCAGTTTTGATTAAAAGCCACCTGGGTTCCCTTGAAAGGTGTTTGGGAAGGTCAATGAAGCTTTCAATGAAACCTTCTTGACACTCCTCCTCCACAGCAATGGAATCTTCATGGTGTGCAAGAGAACAGAGAAGCCATTACTTCACCAAGGTAACTCAGTAACTTAATGAAAAGGGTCCCTTAGCAACACAGCAGCAAGCCTTTGATGAAGCATTAGGATTAATTTATTTTTTCAGGCTTGTGGACACAGTCTTGGGTAGAGGTCTGAATCCGCCTTGTCAAACTAGGAGTCTGAGAACACACAACAATATGCAAAAAAAAGCATCTAAGAGAGAAAACTTTTAAAACAATTATTGAATAGTCACACCTGATTAATTCATTGGCTATTAAGGGACAACGATTTACATACCATGCATTCAAATTAATTCCAAAGCTCTAACAGTCTTGAGAACTCCATATTTTAAACCACTAACCACTTGATTCAGAATTCAAAATCTACAGCATCAGCAATCTCTTCGTTCAGATTCAACCCGGTATTTAACCAGAAACCAGGCATTTGTCCAAAACAGCTTTTGTACTAAAAGGAAAAAAGCATGTAGGAATTGTAATTATCTCTGGAGTAGATTATTTAATTTATACTGAATAGAACCTAGGCCTCAAGAGTTTTATCTGTAGAGCTTGTTAAACCTCATGAAGAAAAACGCCCAAAGTAATCCTAGTAATTTGATGTTTGTAAGAGTAACATACTAAACCACTTACAGAAAAGGCATATATAATACATTGTTTCTTCAGTCTTTTCTGTTAAGTGAGCTGCCTTCTGTTAATTATTTTATCTCATGGTAGCAGTTCCATTATAAACATGCCAAGCATGAAAAGAATTCTAAACACAGAAGTAGAGAAACCTGGAATTTACTAGCCTTTCTGGTCTCAGTTTGCTCCAGCACATGCTAATACTCTGTGAATCATTTATACAAAAAAGCAGAAACCACTGTTCCATAAAAGAACTTCCTTTGTCAGTTATTTGCATAAATCACTTAATTTTTTGGAAGCTTAATATGGTTATCTATTCATCTTCATGGAGGAAAAGATACTGAAAGTAAACCAGTTTTCCTCTAAAACAGGTGTTTTTAATACTTGGTGTTATGAGCAGGAGCTCCTAAAAATGGCTCGAGGTTCTTGAGATGGTCAAGTACAGAACAACTTTTAACGAAGTATCTATCACTGTATGAAATAATGCTGCCTACATTCATTTCTAAACACTGAAAATACGTTTTTGCTTTGTTCTGTTTTCACATACTGAATTAAGACAACCTGCTAGAAATTAGCCTTGTAAGTTCTCAACAGCCTAACTGCATACCTTGCACCACCGCTATTCATGGTCAGCAGTAGAGTCATTTTAAGAATATTTCTGGGTTTTAATGAACCATTCTCTACTACCTAGACTCTGAGCAAATCACAAGGAACTTCATTAAAGTCACCGGAATTAATTACAGTGATATAAAACCATATTAAGCTTTCTCAAATCTGGGCCTTATTAATTTAAAATCTTGGTAACAGAAAAGGCGATCATATTTTATTTCATTTTGTTTATGCCAGTAATAGATTAAATGAGAACTACTGAATTAGTCAGTCTGTGATCTTTTTGAGCAAGACTGAGCCCAAGACACAGCCAACAAATACCAAAAGCAGAACAGAAATTAGGTAAAGTGACTGCATAAGTGTACGGCTTTCCAATGGAACTTTATTATCTTATATATGTGTTCAAGCTGTGCTCATTCCCACTGTATCTGAGCAAGGAAGTTCATTGAGGTAAATACCGCAGTGTTGATATGCTTCTTTACAATTTTAATCGCTCTGCTCTAGCACCTGATGGAGACATCTCAGGAATGCTGGCCCTTTCCCAAGATTAGGAGTGCTTTTCTGTTTTGGGGCTTTGTAGAAATAACATAGACCCCAATTCACTGTTAATTTCGCTATTCTTACTGTCATTACAGGCTGATTGCCTTATTACTTAGTATCAGCACAGAAATCAGGAGGTAATTATAGTAGAAGATCATTACCATTAAACTTAGGTACATAGAAGTGGGTATGGGGAGCGGTTGGGTTTGTCCGTTTGTTTGAATACTTTTTGGGCCTCAAATATATTTTGAATTTGGTGACGATGCAGACAACTCCATAAATCAAATGCAAATTTGGGGATTAGAAGCGAATCCCTGGATTTGATTGAATTGAATCCCAATTCTATGTCTTCCTTCTGAATCTAAATCAACCCTAGAAGAGGTCTAATTTTCTAATTCTGGTTCAGAAGAGGCTGATTGCTTTACGTGATTGCTAAGATTTCCATCATCTGGTGCTAAAATGTCACAGATGTCAAATCCAAACTCTAACCAATCAATTTTACAATGGGGTTAAATGCAAATTCCAAACATTTTCTATCAAAAAACTAAATATTAGGGTCCCAATCTTCAAAACGTAGCATGTGTACACAGCTCAAGCAATGAAAAAATGTGAATAATCACATGCCCTCCACCAGTAATTTGAGTCTTTAAAGATTGTCAGTGGTTCCAGCCACACACACGTCCAGTCAATGTTGAGAATCAGTGAGGTACTTCATAAGTAACAAGAAAGCAGGGAAGTCCAAGAACAATTTGGAAGTCTGGCTCCACATCTTTGTTCCACATGCTGGAACTAACAAAAAGGATTAGCTTTGGGGGTGGTCTTTATTTATTGTTAACCTAAGTGTCAAAAGATGCATCATTCACCGCTGGTTCGGCACCGCCTCCTGGTCACTCTTGGGATTAGCTCTCAAGGCCGACCACCACTTCTGTAGATTACATGCCATCGTTCTCTCTCTTTCGTGCAGGTCAGCAGCTCCTCTCTCATCCCAGGACCTGCAAAGTCCTCTTTGTTACCCCGCCCTCCAGCCAAGTCACTCAGCGTCTCTCACCCCCTTTCTGGGATAGCAAAGTCCCTTCTCCCTAGGCAGTCTTTCCTCTCTCTGCCTCATGGTGTTATTCCCTCAGTGGCTATCAAGGGTACCCTCTACTCTGGGTTCCAGACCAGGGACCCTCAAAAGCTCAGCCGTTCTGGGCTTTCCTCTCCCTGCCCTCACTGTTCTGTCACTGAACTGCTTTTTACCACGATCTCACTATTGGTGTTCCTGTTCCAAACCTCCCTCCCTCTTCCCAGGGAGTGACTGCTACCTGTGTCCTTCCTGCAGCCTTCCCCAGCAGCACCTGTCAGTTACCTGGCTTCATATACAGTGCCTTGAGAATCTGCAAATAGCTGCTTTATATCTGCAGATCATTTTTGCAGATTGTGGATTAGATGCCGATACAAATTTTGTTTCCACATAGGGCTCTATTTATAGAGGCCCCTCCTATTCCTGTACAGCTGAACCCGGTTCCCTGGCTTCTCCTCCAGGTGGAGTTAATTGGTCTCCCCGGCCCAGCATAACCCTTTGAGACCTGTTTGGGGTGGACAGCCCAACACAATAAGATAAATGCAAAGGCGTTATGGCGCTCCCTATTATTTCTTTGTATCTCACACTATCAAAACAGATTGCCAGCCAGGATTTTATCTTATTTTATGAACCCAGAGAGAAAGCGTCAATACCTACCCACAACTCCAGCTACACGTGAAGCCATCTACTAATGTAACCAGTTGCTTGAAAGAGCGGTTGCCGTCTGAACCACCATGTTTTGTGCACATGAAAAATAGTCGCTCTCTCTTTTTGTTGTTTCCATGTTAATGCCACATACCATTTTTTGGGAACTTACAAATGATGAGTTTCTATAATTTTCTATTCCACATTTTCATATTTTCCCATATCCTCCTGAAATTACAGTATTAGTTAAACACTTGGAGAGCTTCTAAATAGAGGTCCTAAGTTTAGAACTACTCATCTTGAAAAAGAGCTTAAAGCTTACTAAAGAAGATTCATTTGGTAGACTTTTCACCTCCCCTCACTCTCACTCACACTCATACTTTCCAATCGATCTCTAATATTTGTAATGCCTGACATTTTTGTACCTGTCCTGTACTAGAATAAACGCAAGTCCTTCTTAACCACTTAAAATAATTACCCAAATTTTTATGAGCAGCACTAATAATTTTACAAGACACTTTTCTTTCATTTGCTACACAATATTCAGATTATTCCACTTGTCTCAGTCACCAGAATATACCACAAACCACAGAGATATTTTTACATTTTTCATATTACTGTGCCTGCAACATTTGGAAATTTTCAAATGATAACAAAAATAAGCAATTACATTTGTAACGGCTATGAAAAGAAACACTGAAATCTGATTAATAAGTCTGTACGAAATGCTGCAGGCCTGAGTTAGCGGGACAGCTGCTTTCAGCTCATTGGTTGAGTACTCCATGTTAGAATTTATTTAAACAATATATTAATTATATCTTTTTGTAATTAAAAAGATCCCATCTATTTAGTCAGTCAACTAAAAAACACAGTTGCAGGTATGACAGTCTGCCTCCAAAATTCTCCGCCAATTTGTGTGGATTTACAATTTATTTTAAAATGGTTTTTCTTTCCCTTACTGTTGTGTGAAAGATGTACATAAAAATAGGGAAAACAAATCACCTTAACGACCATACAGAGGAAACAATGAAAGAAAATATTCACAAAGTATTGCCAAAAGCATAAAGTAAACATACAGAAGAACGTTTTCCTCATCATTTTTAGTTGTTACAACACTCTGAGGGATTATTTGCAGCAGTGGCAGATGAACTGAATTTTCATAGGATAATGTGACCGAATCCCTTTACTTTCATTTACATTTACATATTGTCCCTTTGTAAAAAATAAAACGACAACAGGGGTACAAGTGAAGAGTCTGGACACATATCTAACACTGAGAAGTGTGCTCTATATACTGAATGATCAAATACATAAATGTTTCTGCAAAAACAGTTATATATAATGCTGTTAATCACATACAACATTAGGCCCTGATCCTACAAATATCTGTTTCTTCAGATACATGTGCCCACGGAAAATACTACTGACTTCAAAAGGAGGGGTGGATCTGTCTTCACCAAACCAGCTGCAGGATTTGGGCCTTATTGTTTATGTATTAATCTTTAGATTATGTAGCACTGAAAAAGAATATACAATACAAATAATCCACACAACTATAGCTAAACAAAATTATCATCAAGTATCAAATCACTCTATATATTGCAATGATTTCTTTAAAACATGGAGTGAAAGGTGCTGTAATAACTCCAGACAATAATCTATTATTCAATTATTAAACAATGGTGCATTATTAACACATTCATTAATGTAACCTTTTATTCTCTCTTAAGCACTTCCGTTAGTGAATGACCAAATACTTACCTTGAAAATACTTTATGTGGGAGTTTTAAACACTATAGTATTTGTATATATAAAATACATACCTCACCACACACACTCCCAAGAAAATTATGCGAGGAAGAAAAATGTCTTAAATTACCTACAAGTGAGATTTAATAAAAGGTATTTACTCTGATAGGGTTTTTTCTGATTTTTGTAATTGGCTTTTATAATAAAAACTTTGATTATTTAAAAAGCAGTTTTTATTGCCATTATGTTTCTGTATTCTTATGTTATGTTCTCATATACATTTAGAGAATCACTTAAATAAGGGGCACAACTTTGATTATTCAAGACCTATTAACAAATGACCATAGTTAAGCCAATGCAATAAAATAGTCCCCATCATTGTTCCAAAGTAGTTTTCTCTTGTAGTATTGATAGAACAAACCACCAGACTTGCTTTATCAAAGGGAAATACTGGTATTTGTAGCTCTTTAAAAGACCTGTCTAGTTCATTAATTTCAGGGGAAGTGTTTATGAAAGCTACTTTAATACTAAATAAGCTCAGCATGATTACAGTGAATATTAAGAAATTAAATAGGAAGCACGTTTAAAACAAATATAAGGAAGAACTTTTTCACACAACGCAGAGTCAACCTGTGGAATTCATTGGCATGGGATGCTGTGAAAGCCAAAAATATAACTGTTTAAAAAATAGTTTTATTATGCATTATTACTACTATTATGTATCTGATGAAGTGGGACTGTGCCCATGAAAGCTGATGAGATAAATAAAGTTGTTGGTATTTAAAAGTGCCACAGGACTCTTTTGCTTTGCTGAAATAGACTAACACAGCTCTCCCTCTGAAAAGAAAGAAATAGATAAGTCCATAGAAGATAGGTCCATCAACAGCTGTTAGCCACGACAGTCAAAGACATAAGCCTATGTTTTAGGTAACCCCAAACCTTTCCTGCCAGTAGTCGGGACCGAATGACATGGCATGTAACGCTCCATAAATTTTCCCTGCTCTGTTCATTCCCTCTGAAACATCTGGCACCAGTCACTGTTGGAAGACAAGATACTGGGCTAGATGAACCATCTGACTCAGTATGGCCATTCTTGTGTTCTGACCAGTACATCATCCTGTTACATTACATAAATATTGAATTCCTAAACATTACACCCACATTATATCTAGACTTCTTTGGCACCATCAAGCCAGTTTCATGACAAATTCTCAAGTGAGTTTGTCAGAAATCTGTTGCTAGCAAAACTGTATATGGCAATTTGGCAGACAGTCAATGGCAAGAAGGAAGAATATAAAGCTTCCAAATCAACAGATTCCATTCCACAACATAATAAACACACTACATTGAACGACTGTACTCGTTATGAAACAGCTCAAAAGTGTATCATGCTTGCACGTTTGCTGTTAATTCTGTGGAAGGATTACATGTGACCTGTATTCCCATATGCCAAAAACAGCATCCAGCTAGAGGAAATAGGAGTGCCATGCTGACCTTGAGTCCTACATTTTCCTCTTCCATTCACATTACTGGGCATGTGATGCTTATATGATAACACTGGGTTGATGAAATGCAAAATTAAACATAACCATGCAGTTTTATTGCCACCAACTCAAATTTCAGACCAGAATTGTTGAAAAGTTGGCTAAAATTCATAATCCTTTCAAAACGTACAGGGTGCATTTATGAATTTGTACCCATATGCTGCCAAATTCACATTTTCATATGGTTCCATGTGAATTTTGCCCAGGTCAGTAGTGTCACAATGTGAACTTTTGTATTCAACTGGTGTATTTAAAAACCTCTACGTGAAACTCAGAGGTGACTTGAATCCATACAGGGTAAAAAGCAAAGGAAACTCAGATGAACGCCTCCAAAGGATTTCTGATACTTCACACAACACTACAGATTATGGTTCAAGTCCAGCAAAACAGCATGAAGACTCCACGTAACCTTATGTGGGTTTAGTGTGATATACTGTTTGTCAGTGTATAGCAGGAGCACTAGATGTTCAATTAAGTATTACAGTCAAGGGTTAAAATAAGGCAAAAAATAGATCCAATTTTGTAGCTCTCAAGCACGTGAGCAATTACCACCCAGGGAAGCATCCCACTATAGTCAGCTGACGAAATAATGAGTTGTAAGAGTCCGTTTTTCAAGTTTGAGCCTATTATGCATTATCAGCTATGAGGGATAGTGTAGAATAGTGGTTAGATTACTGCACTTGGAGTGAGGAGAGCTGGATTCTATTCCTGGGACTAGCCTGCTTGATAACCTGGGACAAATTACTTCACCTCTGTACCTCAGTTTCCCAAACTACACATGGGGATTAATAACGCTGACCTCCTTTGTAAAATGCTTTGAAATCTAGAGATGAAAAGCACTCTATTATTATTTTTAAAAAATACTGTTTCATTTGCAAAATATAATGTGGCAGTATAAAGCCGAAAGGAACATATTCAGAATGAATATTATTTTAAAAAATGAATGAGCTTTTAATCCTCACTGCTGTTAGCCAGTGCAGCATGCGCACTCCATCAAGTAACTGCACATCAGAAAGCGAATTGATTCTGCAATATGTAACATAACCTGCATAGGCAGACCAGAGCAATAGCAAATATTCACCTAAAAATGAAAGAAAGAAAGAAAACTATATATAACGTTAAATAAAAAAAATCACAGCTCACTTTAACATGTTTCTGGGCATCAGAAAGTGAGAGCATTTGACCTCACACAGTGTTTCCAAGTGACACACGTTTTAGCTGTCAGCAGGTAAAATTACACTTTTAACTTGAGAAGTCTTGTAATAATTAATAATTAATTTCAATTTATAGGGTGTGTATGCCCAAAGGCCTCATAAAATACTTGAGTAACATAGTAAATCTTTCAAAATAATACTGCCACTTAAACACATGGCATTAGACATTTGAAAGCTCTTTCATTTGACAGCTTCCTCTACTCAGACATGTGCACACAGAGCTCAATTTCTAAAAGCAACCTGCAAAAATGCTCACAGATTCTGCGTTTACAAGAGCAAACGAACACGTTAGCCTGCAGAACAGCATTTGCAATTTTGGCAGGTGCCTTTCTTTGAAAATGGAGCATTCAACACAATGAAAAGTACATACAAATGAGTTTTTCAGAATGAAAAATAATAATAATAATGCAGAATTTATAAGAGGAGACCGGTGTGACATAAGAAAAAGACAACAGCTGGCATTTATAATTCTCATTAGCATTTGCAGACTTATTTGTGAATACATTACAAGATTGCCATGCAGAGAGATCACAAAATTCACATACTAGCCAGATGTTTATATCTTATTTGGGCAAAAAGAGTATTTTAAAGACGAACCAGATGTACATAGAAAGGAACTGGAGAAGAAACACACTGAAAATTTTAGGGTCATGAGAAGTTTGGGGGGGTTTCTGTCTGTTTTCCTGTTAATAAATAAAAAGTCTATTATTTACATAGTGAAATAATTTTGCTTGGCCCTTTTGTGGCGTTCTAAAAAAAGACAGTCTCCAATATCTTACAATTAACAGAGTAAAAGCCCACAATCTCTTATTCACGCTAGCAGTGTTACTGCAGCAGACAGGGTTATTTAGCTGGGTAAGAATTACTTACACGAGTAAGGGACTTGCAGAAAGGCCACAATTCTGTACTAGTGTTCCCCCTTAAGGACTTCGGAGTCAGGCCCTTTGCAGAGAGAACTCCCACTGACTTCAGAGGCATTGTACCGGAGGAAATGCAAGAACGGATACTGTGCACAATGAATAAAGCCTATACATGTAGAATCCCAGTGGGCATAATAGCCACCTGCCTAAATAAAACACACAATTTTTAACAATTTGGGAGAAACTTTAGAAATTGTGGAGCATCTTATACAATGCCCCTCTCTCTTTTAGGTGGCTTGGTGGAGACACTGAATCCTGAACCCAGGACTTGTCGTTTTAAAGTCTATTCTGTTAATAACCGAGGATGTTAAAATATATCCGGTGAACACAGCATTTGCACTTGACCTTTCAATGGGTTTGCCCTCCGACTGTGCTGTCTGCAATTAGTCCAGATTCTGCTGCACACCTTCCTTTTGGTTTAGTGATGCAGTCCTTTATTTATATAATCTCAAATGGAAGCCAAGTAAGGGATAAAAGGCTGAACTCTGCCAAGGAGATGCAGACCATTTGCCAGCCTACTGCTCTAATAGTTTTGGTTAGTCTTTGCAAGAAAGTATTTGTTGGCACATGCCTGTGAAAATTTTAGGTTATAACAAGCTTCCTGTAGGAAAAGGAATATCAAAGGTGTAAATAAAACCACAAATGTTAAGTGAACATCTGGTATTCTAAAGTCGGACAGGCTGGAATGCATTTTCTTCTGAGTTAAGTCATGACCTTGTTAACATTTACGCTGTCATCGATATACACTGTAAGCTTATAACTGAGGTTTACACTTCTCATTTTGAACCGATATTTACCTGGTGAATCTCTTAAAAGGTCTAAGGAATTCTTCTCTTTCCAAAGTGAGTGACTTTTCCATTGTGGTCCCGACACTATTCAGTTTCACGAAACATCACAACTCTTCTGTTCAGACATAATAGCTCTTCTTAGCATGAATCTGATTTAACCATGACATGGATGACCAACAGCAGAGCAAGACACAAATTAAAGGCCAAATGACCCTAGGCAGCTCTACAAGTAAACCCCTTGTGAAAACCAGCACAATGTACAGTACATCTTCCTTTTATTTACAGTTACATTTCTAGAACCCAGAATGAGGACACTGGCAAAAATACACACCTGTTTTGCGGGGGGGGGGGGGGCAACTGCACACAGAACCCTGCATTTGACCACAGAAACCAAGCAATTTTGTATGCAGAACAGGTACATGTGCTTGCAAATATGGGTTCTTGAAACACAGTGGTACATGCACATTTCTGCAGGTGCATCCACTTGCACCCTTCTTGTAAATTTTGTTTAATTATGCTCTTATATTTTCAACTTTGGTAGCTACAACAGAGTGCAAAAATAGATGCATAGTTAAACAGAAATGTGCCATGACTTTTTAAATATATTTATTAATTATTTAAGACATGCTGCAAAAGGTCTAAAATATAAAGATTATTAAAAAAAATTAGAAATCTAGGAATTCACATGTAGGTCTCAGACTTCTACTACCTAAAACTACAATGAATGTTTTCTTATGCAGCGGGGGGGGGGGGGGGGTCATGGCTGATATCATCCCAACAGATGGGTATGGCTTCTGAAGGAGAAGAGGTGATCCAATTCTGTCTATGCTTGATTCTGCTGGATCATCATATTCTTCCTGGCTGTATACTATACTGCACATCATTCTGTATACATTCATTATTATGCCCATTTTTTTATAGTTACATGCTGCTACTTAGGTCCTCAGCAAAAGGGAACCAGCCTTGTTCACTCAGATAAACACAGTGTGTGTAGCATACATATCAATAGAAACTGAAATGGACACCGAGTTGGGGGAAGATAAAGATACAAATAAAGATAGATATTAGGATACAATGTCCCAGGAAAACATCAGAGTAAAAATGATAAGCAGCTTCCTTGCATTTCACATATAATACATCTAAGACAACGCGATCAAAAAGCTATGTAAATAAAGAATTCCACATTATGCATTATACTCCGTTTTCTCAAGCCTAGGAAATCAGCTGGTATAACTACATCACTCAAGGGTGTGAAAAACCACCTAAGCGATGCAGTTAACCTAACCTAACCAATAGTGTACTGCCTCTCGGGGAGATGGATTAACTACACTGATGGAGAACCACTCCAATTGGCATAGGCAGCTCTGAAATGTACACACGCCCAGGAACCATCAAGTATGCAAAAAAGCAAAGCCGAACGTTAACTCCCGTCTTACTAATTTTCAAAGTGTTTATCTTAATGACACAGCAACAAACTGAGGCATGCCAGTCTCTTAAACTTGGTCTACACTTGGAAATTAGGTTGGTATAACTACATCACTCAGGGGCATGAAAAATGTGGTTAACCCAATGCAATCCCTGATATAAATAGCACTAGACTGATGGGAGAGTTCTCCAGTCAACCTAGTTTATTGCTTCTTGGGGATGGGATCCGTAATCAATTTTTATAAATTATTTAACGACATTATGGCGATATTGGTCACAGAATGATAGGAAGCCAAAGAATAATAAAGAATATTCCATTAACATTTGTTGGAAAAAGGGAGATGTCATTGTAATGATTTCCATCTTTTGTGACAAAAGTGTCCAGGACAAAATTCCATCCAGCAAATTGATGCCATTGAAATGGAAAAGTCAATGGAATTATTCTAGATTTATACCACTGCAATAAGACAGATTTTGGCAATCAATGTTCACAGGCTTCTTTAGGCTGTTGAGGAAATAGAAAAACCAGAAATGCTGCAAAGGGATGCCTTTTAATACTAAGATTATAAATGATCGGGCTGATAATATTGTAAAAGGGCTGGTTTATGCTGTAACTACATGATCTCACTGTTTAACATAAGCATTTTATATTATGTATATATGTATTTATAGCCTGTAGAATCTAGGGGTCGGCAACCCCTGGCACGTGCGCCTGTTCTCAGCGGCACACAGGGCTCCTGGCCCTAAAGCACCGTGGCAGCTTCCCCCTTGCCAGTCCCCTCCCCCAGTTGGACCTGGGGCCACAAGAGCCACACGTGTGCCGCGGCTCCTGTCCCCTGCCGGTCCTGCTCACCAGTTGGGGGGCGGGGCCAGCAGGGAAAAGAAGCCACTGCCACAGGACCTGCTGAGGGTTGGTGAGGCAGAACAAAGATTGCCAACCCCTGCTGTAGATATATAGCAATTCTATTAAGGGTAAGGTGGATGGAGATTTCTGACAGAAAACCGGATTATAGGTACAACTACCTATTTTTCTCTTTTTATCATTGTAATGGGTGAATCTCTGCAAAACTGATCAGAAGCCTCAGCAAAATAAGCATCCCCCACTACCTCCTGCTCCCCGCTATGCCAGAAATCCTTTAAAAAAAATCCTTTCTCCTAGGACTTTGGCACTTCCAGTCCCACACAGAGAAGTCAGAAGTCCATGAGAATGAAAAGTAACTGGAATTTAATTTAGTTCAGTTTGGGTTTTTGATGAAGGCTGGTGTGATGAACTGGGGCTATAGCTGTACCATTATGAAGTCTGAGGAATATTATGAAGTTGTGTTATGAAAAACCAGTGTCATGAGCACCCACAGGTAAAGTGATCCACTCTTGTTGACAAGCCTATGCACCACACAAATGCAACAAAACATCCTTAAGACTCAATGAGCCTATGCAGGTGCAAAAATCTGGGAGAAAGGGTAAGGTACATCCTTGGAAATCCAGTTAGTTGTCCCTCTGAAGGAAAGAGAAAAGACAAGAGCAATGGAACTTACTAGGAAGAGAACAAAAGAGACCAAGGCCTGGTCTACACCACAGAGTTAGGTCGATGTAAGGTACCTGAAGGTTCATATCTCCTGAAGTAGTTCTGAGAGAGGGATGTGTTTGAGTGCCAGGTAGTCTGAAGGGTCAGTGATGGTAGGGCAGCAGGTTCGAACACTCAGAGGGGGATACCAGTTATTAACGCTGAACCCTGCGAGTGTGATTATTATTGACTGATATTTGGCTACGGGTGGTGGATATACAAGTGGCCTAAGAGGGGAGAGTACACGGGGTGGGTTCTGAGTTATTACAGAGAATTGTTTCTTGGGTAACTGGCTGTTGAGACTTGCCCACGTGCTCAGGGTTTAACTGATCGCCATATTTGGGGTCAGGAAGGAATTTTCCCCCAGGGCTGATTGGCCTGGGCTCTGGGGGGTTTTCGCCTTCCTCTGTAGCACAGGGCATGGCTTACCTACCGGTGAATTCTCTGTATCTTAAAGTCCTTAAATCATGATTTAAGGAGGTAAATAACTCATAAGGCATAGGTTGGTGGCCTATTCCTGGAGTGCGCGGGTGAGGCCTTGAGGCCTGCATTTTGCAGGAGGTCAGACTAGATGATCGTACTGGTCCCTTCTGACCTTAAAGTCTGTGTGTCTATGATTAGGGGCTCAGACTGTGGCAAGGGCTGGACTCTGGTTTGAGAGAGAAATGCATTTTCATTCCTCTGACAACAGAACGGTGTGTCCTCACTTGTATTTTTAGAGCCAGTTTCCATTAATGAGTTTGCACTCTAAAATTTTCATTGCCAAGGAAAGTAGAGTTGCAAGCTTTGCATATTTCAATTATTTTTTTAAAAAATATTTCTGGTTTAGAATGATTAGTAATAGGAATAATCAGAACATATTTTGATCTATTGTTGCTCAGAAGCCTCAAGTGACCGAACATGTCTTTTTGGCTGACCTCATGGCAGACAGTCATTAACATTTTCAAAGGAGGGAAATGAGTGGTTTGGAAAAACTTTTTTCCGACCTTCTTTCCTGACAAGGCTTCTTGCATTCCTTTTGCTGACATGATGGGCCAAGCAAAAGTAAGTCTGTCTCAAGATAGATACCTTTGGTGCTTCAATGAAAGAAAGTGTCTCCTTTGATCTGTTTTGCCTAAGTACTGCCCTATTCTCCAGTTCTAGACATTATCTTCACTAGTATCCCCCCTGTGCATACCATTTTCTAAATCATTTGTGGGATGCAATATGATCCCAAAACGCTTTCTAAGCAGAGCTTCAACAAGAGCAAGGTATGAAAATAATCTACATTAGGAGGCACAATTTAAAATCTTCATTCTTCCTTCTGCACGTCTTCCTCTGAAAAGATGTTACAATCTGTGAGCCATTTGGGAGTGATTTTGTATAGTTCAGAGGCAAAACTGTGATTTACAGTAAGCAAAACTATCTTTTCCTCCGAAATTTATTACATTGTGTTTGCAAAGTAAGAACAGTGTTTCTTCTTTACAGTGAAATTCTCATGGGTGACTTTCAGTGATCAACAGCTCTGGGAAATGAATGCTCTGTCTATCTACAGAAGAGGTATAGTAAAGCTTCCTATAATGCCTTGTGACTGACCAGGAGAAATCACGCTCAAGGCAGTGGAGTTGATTCTCCATGCCCATTCAAGTCTTTTCTTTTGCCCATTATTTCACATAGGCCACTGGGAGTTAGTCAAAACTTTTAGCAATTCTAACCAGTGAAGTAAAAAGCTCTGTGTATACCATTACAAATCCCACATTTGCCCTTTTTGGCCTTTCCTGCAATTCCTCAGGATTGTTCATATTGTTCAAGCTTTTCGTCTGGCTGTATTTTTCCCCTTATCCTTTTTTATCATTCATCTCCTCAAATCAAGCTTTTTTAGTGTCAAACAGCAATCTTAAGTTTCTTCCATTTCTTTCAAAAGCTTGAAGGATAAACATTTGAGAAACTCCTCCAAAAATCAAGAATATGAAAATTCACCCACTATCAGCGGGTAAAGCAGCTGTGAAATTGATGACCCCAGTGATACCGGAAATCAAACTGTAGTCTCTACTCATTGATGTTTAAGCATTGTCTCAGCTTCTAAAAAGCTCTTTTGATCACAGTAAACCAGTCAATGTGATCTTTCAAAAAGGAGGGTTTTTTAAAAAAAACAACAAAACAAAAAAAAAGCCCAAGACAAAACAAAAAAGAGTTCTTCAGACAAGCTCCAGTAACAAAGAATTTGTTGTGTCCCCATAGACTTCTACACAGCACCAGCTTTTTCCCCTCCCTCCCTCATTCTATGGCCACACATATTTTCTTTGACTGCCCAGCACATTGCTCTTTCAGGCCATTCTGTGAGATACAAGCCTAGCTATCTGATGCCCAGACTGAATTTGTTGAAAATATTCCATTGTGATGTCTAATATATATTATACTGCTGCTTGCCAATCAAACATAGAATTATTTTTGTTTAGGCAGGGAGTGGGGAAATGAATTCTTACTAGGAGGATCCTTACGTGCATTCTGCTGTACAATACATATTGTCCCATGTGCACTCAAAAGAAAACAATTCCACTTCTAGGGAAAGCTTGGGAGGTGTACAGCAAATTGTAAATCCTTTAAATCATCTGTTTTCCAACTGATGGTAACAAAATCCCAGGAAATTATTTCGAAGTGCTTTGTATACATGTTGGGAACAGAGTGTGTGTTTGCATCCACAAAATATTTTAGTACTTTAAAAAAAAACAACACACCAACAAGGCAGAAACATCTTCTCACAAGATGTTAAATTTTTCCAGCTGATAGATCACCCTGAGTCACAACATAACTATTCCATCAAACACTTATAACAAATGTGTCTATTCTTGAAGGCTATATGGCAAACACCACACCTACAAGTCCATAAGAACATTACATGGTTTGCAGATGTAGGCCACGTGGGGGAGGGGGTTGGCAATCTACTGCACACGTTATTTGTGGGAAAAATCCATGCTGGTGTTTTGTCAAATTGCCTCCATTAGTAATGAATACAGCTGTTTTGTGTTGGCTGATAATCAGTATTGCAACACTAAGTAAATTAACCCCAGACAAAACTGTGCCATGCTGTTCATGTTCAGCTGTAATTCTGATTATCAGGGGAGATGCCACTATGCTCTTTAAAAAATGTTTAATGCAGCTGTATTTGCTTTAAGGAATGTCAAAAGAATTTGCTTTTCCTCCCATGTAAATGTTTCACTCTACTGCAGAATGAGTTTTGGGACTAACATTTGCCCAACCACATAGCGCAAACCTGAAAACTTTTATTTTACATTAGGAAGTAATCCCAATGGTTAGAACCTGAGATTAGACGACTGGTGAGTTGGTCTTAGCCTCAGCTTTGTCACAGATTCACTTCATGGCCTTGGACATGTCCCCGCCTCTCTGTGCCTCAGTTTCCCCACCAGTAAAATGGGAATTATGATACTTACCTACCCTTTGTTAAGTATATCGAAATCTCTGGATGGAAAAGTGCTTCATATATCTCAAAGTCTACTGCCAAATGTGGGAAAGCATCTTTACTCCCATTATACATATGGGGAAACACAGGCACAAAACGGTTAAGTGTACTGTCCTGTCATGTGTGAACCAGCACAATGTCAGGAACAGAACGTAGGTCTTCTAACTCCAGGTCCTATGATCTTCCTATTACAGGGCTCGATAAAATTGGCTCCCAATTAGGTGCCAGCAGTTTTATTTTTGGTCACCAGAGGGTGCACCTCTGCTACATTTCCACAGTGGAACTAGGAGCCAGGCTACAAATCTCATCACCATGGCAACCTGGCACCCAGGTTTCATCAATCCCTATGCTATTGTACCGTTCTGCCTCCACTATTACTCTAACTTTATATATATATTTGGTTTATCATTTTGTCTCAATTTGAACATGGCCCTTATAGAACATAATTAACCCATGAAAGCCTCACTATGATATAGTTAGATGAATATATGAAGGCTTTCCCCCCTAATACCTGATATCTTGGTGTCCTTTTGAGAACAATTTAATAAATCTGACTCTTGTTGAATGAGTGGGTGGCATAAAGCATTTCCCTGGAGAAGATTTTTTGACTGAATTGGCCTACCCATGAAATTGTTTTTAATGACTGTCTTGGCTAACCAGCCAGGAAATTTATGACTCATCCTTATGGCCTTTCCAAGTTGGGGTACAAACTGTCACATAAGTCGCTGCTGTAAACAAAACTGGCCTGCTTTCAAGAACATTCCTTCATGAAAATGTTTAGCCCACAGTTTTATATTTAATAATGTCTCTAAAAGATCTCAAGCAAGATTTCTCCTTTCACACTTTAAGGCAGCCTTTCACTATGATCAGAATGATGCAACAGAACCCAAAGTAATTCTCAGGCAACCCATAAGGACTCTACTAAAAGATCTGTTACGCACCTCTGAGCATGCATCAACACTGACTTTATTGTTTTAGAGATTCTTGAAGAGGCATGTGAATGAAGAGGTAGATGAGTATAGTGTTAGGGTCAGTGAAGGAGAACCTTAAATCTTAACAATTCACTCTCAGGTTTACTTTGAGGAAAACACGGTTGGTCAAGCATGGTACAAACACGGACATGTTTCTTAAAGGCCTCAGTCACCAGTCTTCTACAGCATTGCATGACATCGTATCCGTAAAACTACAGAACCTGGGTAAAATGATAGCAGGCCATGCTTCAAGTATGAAAGACCTTTAAAGTACCAATTAAGCAAGACACACAGTTACAGAGTTCTGTCTACCTTCCTGGACAGATATAGCCAGAGCTGCAGAGGGTCTATAGAAGTGCTGTCAGAGGAGAATAAGGCCAAGCATATGCAAGGGGAATTAGCACATTTCTTGGTTTCTGAAAACACACTATTGACACCCACACCACACTCAAGAGGGCTCTGAATGCTGTGTATGACTGGAACATTACTAGGTTATTGGTATTGCTGTAACACAAGTCTTATTATTGCTACAAAAGATAACAGTGTCTATCCACAACCCTGCCAGGAGTTATTCCTCGCCTGTCCAATATCCTGCCATGTTTTATGGAAAGATTGTACGTTTCCATACAGAATTTTCCAAAGTGTCAGAGTTTAATTCAAATTCTGCCACCTATTATGCCACTCCTGGCGCACAAAGCTTAATTCGAACTAACTTAAGGGCTTCCTTAATTCAAACTAATAAATTGGATTATATAGTTTGACCTAACCCTTAATTTGAAATAGTTCGAATTAAGTCAATGTGGCCATATTAGTTCAAACTAACTGCTTAATTCGAACTGACTGGCAGATTGACCTTCCTGCAACTGACTAATTCGAACTAAGCAAGTGCCCTGCATGGCCATGGCTAGTTTGAACTAGCATTCTAGTGGGACCATGCTAGTTCGAACTAAGTTAATTTGAACCAACTAAAATTACTTTGAATTAGTTAGTTCGAATTAACTAATTCAAACTAGCTTTTGTAAGTGTAGACATCAGTTTAGT